>BSBN01000908.1:4645000-5245000 GCA_027924645.1 Cunninghamia lanceolata | reverse complement strand
TATTTTATGGTAAATATAGTCTAGCCATAGATAGGAAAGCAAACGTGGTGTAATAAGCTATACTAAATGTGCATAAAACAAACCCAAAAATACCCAGAAATAATACAGCAATAAATAGTTTTGTATTTTTAATATTTCTTCAAAATAGTTTATAAGAAAATTGAGATTCATTAAACTAATACAGTGTACTAAACACAACCACATGCAGAACTGGACACTACTGTATTCTGGATGTTAGTATAAATGTTGGCTTTATTATGATTGCTTTATCAATGTTATCATATGAATATTTGAAATTTCCCTATATATTTGAAATTTTCCCTGTTTTTTATATAGTCGCCCCCTTTGCGTCTCCTGTCGTCCCCAAAAATGGCCCGAAAAAAAGTCATCCCCGAAACTCGTCCCCCAGTCGCCTGCCATCCCCATCTCGGAAAATTGGGGTAACATAGCTACAAAGTAATTAACAGAGAAGATTTTGAAGATTGACATGACATTCAAGTATGTCCTATTCATTTTCTTACCAAAGAGATGCTTATTCATACAAGGGATGTATTGTTCCCAATATCGTTAATACCAAATACATTTAATAGTGGGTGGTGCATGCACATATGAGAATACTCTCAATTTTGGTAATCTTTAGTTTTTGCAACGATATTGTCAATGTGTGTGCTTGTTCCAAAGAAAGTGGCATATCCCACTAATTAAGGATTTCTCTCCATTATAGCATCTTTTTACTTAAAAACTTGAAAAATGTTAAAAAAGGACGCCTTTTTTGATATCCCACATTTATAGGGAGACGAGGGTTTACATTCTTATGAGACAAGAGTTACTGTTTTGACATCCTCCTCTCTAGTACTAACGCGTTGCCTTGCTTCTCACAACTTTTACCGCTTTGGAAGCAAGACTTTGGGTTGATTAGTTATAATAGTTAAGTTTTTCAACTGTATCACTATTCAAGAACACTGCCTGAAAGAAGAATAGGAAGCATTACTTTGGGCTAGTTTCACTATAATATCCAACCATTTCAACTATTTTACCATTCAAGAATGCTAACAATATGAAGAGTATAAAGCATGACTTTGTTTCACTACAATATAACTAAGTTTCAGTAGAAACCATATCAATTATATCACGATTCAAGAATGCTGGCAAGATTAAGAGTAGAGTTCCATATAATATTTAAAGCACAACTATCGGTTTGTTAAACTAACTGTATAAAGTTATAAACTACGTAGGTTCTAATTTCCAGTATAATATCTATGTAATGTCCCCATTTCCGAAGTGATCACCTAGCAGAGAATGATTAGCCTATTCACCATTCCTGTAGGCTAATTCGTATGGTAAGGGAATGAATGGTTGAGCCATTGTAGCAAAAGTGACTTGGAGAAAGGAAAGCAAGTTAAGTGAAGCTAATTTTGAAGTCACTTGGAAGAAGGAAAGAAGTAACATAATAAAATATAATAAAATGTCAATAAATTATTATTTTATTATGCAAGTGGTGCGCACCACTTATGGATGTGGAGCAGACCTCTTTAAGGCTTTATAAGGAGGTCATTTGGAGTTCATTTCATCATATTATCATTTGTCATTTGCTTATTGCAAAATTTCCTTTATAGCTGAAATAATTGGTTCAACTATTTCTAAGGATGAAAACCCATAGAAATTAGTGGTTTGGACGAAAACCCAATTCCACTCTGAGAGGTAAATCCGTCCAGGGTTTACATTTGGACTTCAATGCTCGAGTTTAGCACTCTATTGGAGCTTCAAAGCACACATCTATTGTAGGTCACCATTGGAGGGTTTCATTCACCAATTTGTGGATTTGTACCAAATACAAATTGGAAGTTATACTCGATTGTATGAGGTGATTTATGGCAGATCATACTATTGACAACTTGGTCTTGGTAACAGGTTTGATTTCCATAGTTTATGCAAGGCGCCCAAGGGTAAGGACATCACTGACCAAAGGAGATTGATCGCTGCTATGTATGACAGATTGTTGGGGTTTAAGTTCCATCGTTCCATGGAGTTTCCTAACGAGAGGATGTGGGGATGTGGGGACAGGGGGGCCTAAGTTTGGGGATGACAGGGCGCGGTGGGGTAGCGGTGCGAATACATATAGTGAAAAATTAGTTATAAAAAGATGTATAAGTATATTGCATGGAACATCCACGGTTTAACATTTAAGTTTTTAACAATGAAGTTTCAAGTTTGATTGTTGAACCAATGAACATTGAACATTGAAAATGAAAATCAAAATATCAAATTCAGAGTTTTCAAAATTTCATAATGATGATTCATGATTGCAATCAAGTATCAACAATGTTAAAAAACAAAATACTAAATAGTAGAAGTAAATATTAATGAGTCAATGGCTAATCATCCCCAAAGTTCTTGCCAAACTCCTCATCACTAGAACTGTTGGACTCCACATGCTCAAGCTCCTCCAAACCAATACCAGCCCGCTGTAATGTCCCCTTCTAGTAAGTCAAAATTTTCCTTAACCTTGCACAAAATTTCAGCTTACAAAAGAGAACATTAATATTCAATTCTTCTTTTAATATTTAGAGTTAATAACTAAGTATCAAACTCATATATTTTCCACAATTGTATTTAAGGCTTATAATCTTTAATTATAATCACATACATTTCATCTCTATACTTATAGTTATGATTCATATGAAGTTCATACATTTCATATTTATATTCTTTCTCTCATCGTTCCCATGCATAATCTAAAGAGAGTTCTTGGTTAGCCTTGTCATTAATCAACTTTGTCTTCCACATAAGCATGGTTTGTTAAGGCGTTAACCATCCCACACGGAGGCCCAAAGGTTTCTCCCAACACCCGGGGTCCTTCACCATTTGGCTCAATGGAACTTCACGCAACACCCGGCATTCTTCATCCCATTGAGAGTCACCAACTGTCGGGCACATTTATTATGAGCTCATAATACCATAGGCCCAAGAGCTTCACTCACACCCGGAGTTCTTCGTCTCTTGGCTCAAGGGACTTCACACACACCCGGTGTTCTTCATCCACTTGAGGGTCACCTAGGTCCAATTTTACATCCTTAACTTAACCCCATACTCATGGGTTGATTAAAGTGATTAAGGATGAGGCTTGAACATCCTTTTGATTACATCATGAGTTCGTGAGCCACAATTTTATCAATTTGAGATCTTTACATCTCTATTCTTGTTCTTTCATGGAACCTCAATTTATTCTTATTGATAGCCTCATACTAGGCTTCATTGATAATTCATTTTATGCTTATTTTTGACATATAAATGGTTTCATTGCCTTAGATTCACATTATTATCATATAGTTTATATCATTCATATTTACTTTTAACACAAGACAACTAACCAATACCTTATTTCACTACTAATCATAATTCATTTATTTCTGCCATAATTATATTATTCTAGCATTATATTTCTCATTCATAATCATGAAATGCTATTTACCTATTGACATATCTTTATTTATTTAATTTCATTCCTTTTTAAATTCATTATTTACCTTATACAATATATACTGAAATATTACTAACATATATTATACTATTTATTTAATTACTTAATGAACAGCGTACCTGTGATAGTTGCAGACTTACCTTGGCTGCCCCCGTGTCTTCCTTGTGATATCTTCTTGCTGCATCTTTGATGAATTCTAATGTTGTTGCTTTTTTATTGCCTTTATTGACTTCATAGCTATTTATTTATTTCTTTTTATTACTTCTTTCTTCCTATGATGATTTCCTTCTATCACACAACCTTTATTTATTTCCCTTTCAAGGGATATGTTCGAAGAGGTATGTCTCTTATTATTTTTATTACTTTATATTAATTCCCTTTTGTGGTAAAACTAGTTCTAACCATACCTAACTCCGTTATCATAAGAGGATAGGTTAAAAGATGTTTATTTATTTTATTTATATTTACATTATATCATTTATATTATAATAAATGATATATGATATATTTTATATTATTTATACTATATCATTTATATCATAATAAATGATATATGATTTATATTATATTATTTGTATTTATATTATAATGTAAGATAATTATAAGAATATTCATATTTATATTGTTATTTATAATATGGATATTATATTTTAATTATAATAAAATATTCATACAATAATATTATTTATTAAATAATATATAATGTATGTAATTATTTCTATTATCCCAAATAATATTTTACAAACCATCTTTATTATGTTCAAATCTTTATTTTAACAGTGTCTTAGATATGGGGACATGACACCAGCCCTGTCTGTGTAGCATCATCATCCTTTGGCTCTACATTCCATCTGGTTGCTGGACTCTTCTTGTACATAAGTGTGTTGCAGTTAATGAGACGCAAGGCACTATGTACAACCACAAGCTTCTGTAATGATCTGCCCTGTTTGTTCTTTTCACTTAATATATTATGTTTTTTTTTGTGGTCTTTCAGAACTAGACAGAAGTTGTAGAAGGCGTTTTGTGTTTTGCATGTAATGTTTTTGCAAATAACAATGAAATATAAGACATGCAATGATAACCCAAAAAAACTAAGATAGATACAAGCAAAGTAACAAAGACCCAGATGTTATTATTGCTCAAGATGAATTACTGTGACATACCCATTTCAAGTTCTTCAACTTCATACATCTGATGTAGGTGAACCAGCAATACCAGTGCTATGAAAACGCCTCCAAAATGCATACAGATAGATGTTTATATTCACGCAAATGGAGGGAAGTGTTGTGCAACCCTAGGCACCCATAATAAATAACATAACCAATTATGAGTGCGAACCAACTCCAAGATGCCCACTATGCCCTAGGCTATGGTGCGACCCAGTTGTGAATGCTGCTGCAGTAGTGAATGACTAAAAACTGGTTTGAAACCCTCCTTGAACCCTTGCAATCTAGTCGACCCTGCTGATAAAAACCCAACGCCATAATAGCAAGTGAGATAACCTTCAAAACATCCCTAAATGCTGCCCCAAATGAGGTACGGCCATGGCTGGAAAGTGGTACAGCCTTCCTGAAAAGATATCAAATATTCTTCAAACAACTCTGAAATCTGTCCCTAAACCTTATTGATTAGCTGCAACACAAAATCAGGGTATTATCATGGTGAAACTTCATCAAAATGAACCAGTCCAAGCTCAATGGAAAGCCTCCGTAAAAAGCTCCTAGAACCCCCCCTGATGCTATCTCTCAAGCACGAAGAGAGTGATCTTACAGGGGGTTTCATCCCTACAAAACCCTTGTTCCAAACCCCAAAGCCAAGCTTCAGTTTTTCTCAACAAAATATTCATCCAAAGAGAGAGAGCAAAGAAGCTCACAAAAGCCTTTTATAAGCCCTTGGCTTCCAATGCCCAAGGAGGGAATACTTTATTATTTTTTCTTATTTGATTTTTGACCCCCGTAACTCCTTATGAGGCGTCCACCCCTAGCACATGACTTTTAAGTCATAACTTAAGTCTTTATTCAATTGAGTCACTTTATAAAATAAAAGACTTAGGCTATTACAAGTGTAAATTAAATATTTAATTTAATTTACTTTTCAACCTTTTCTCTTAGCCATCTCGAAACCAACTGTAAAGTGCTAAGTGCTCCAACTGACAGGCTATTAAATAGAAAGTAGGCCAATGCCACCCATGATCCCTCCTGCCTGACTTACTATTAATAGTAAGTCCGGGAAAAATGACCCAATAAGGTTCCCTAACTACGTCTATTAGCCTACAGGAACCCAGGAATAGGCTAATCACTCCATCTATCTACATGGGCTAAGAAGGGGACATTACAGCTTCTCTGCCCTCGTAGAGGTAAGTATGTTCCTCTTAACAAAGTGGATTAATCTATAAGTAGACCAGTTCCTCTTAGCAATAGAAGAACTAGAAACCTGGGACAACAAACGAATGGCTAGATCAATATTCATAGAAGTAGGCCCATGCAAAGTCCACAAAATAGGCTCCTCATGTGCCAAAGACTCCCTATCTATTTCGGCCTCCTGTGGATATCCCCTAAGAGTGGCACATTTTGTCCACTCAGTACGAATGATGCTGGCCTCTATAGGATCATACATTTTCTGAATGGCCTTTATGAACCTTGCCTTCACCTCAGCATCTTGTATAGGTGTAACTCTACCAGGTCTTCTCACATACCACTTTGGGTTCAATGCATAGGCAGCCACGTGTAAGGGAGTGTTGAGCTTCTCCCATCTACAATGAGATATCGACTAAATATGTTTGGTGTAGAACTGCAATGTGGGGTCTCTTTATCATACATCAACCTTCATTTGATCAAGCATAGTATCAATGCACTCATACACCTCTCCAAGGTTAGGTGCATTAGCATCCCCATATCTAATCACTATGAAGACTGGCATAATGATGGAGACAATATATTTGGCATCAGTCCAAAAAACATCGCTCTTCACCACCTCCTTCACCCTCTGCCCCTACTCTGTCTTCGACTCGGGCCATTGATTCCATTCTATTGTCATAACCATTAGTTGCAATGCCTCTTGCAACTCAAGCATCCTCTCCACGAGAATAAAGTATGATGCATACCTAGTCTCTACAAGCTTCAAGAATTCCTTCTTGGAGAAGGTCCTGAAGAGTGCGTGTGAAGTGTGGTGGTTGCAGATAAACATCTGTACATCTCTAGCATCACTAACAAGTCTTTTGACCCAGTTGATTTTTCCCATGTCCTTGAGTGCATTATTCATGGCGTGCACACAACAAGAAGTCCACCAAATATATCTATAGGGTGTCTCAATTAACTTCCATGTAGCTTTGCACGCATGGGTTGCATCTGTCACTACTTGCACCACATTTTGTGGCCCAACCTCCTCAATAGCATCTTTGAGGATCTGGAAAAATGAGCATCCTTGTGTGCCCTAAACAATCAATAGCCCTAAGGAAATATGGGCTAGCTATACTTGTAACCATGATATTGATGAGTGGACGATGCCTAATGTCCATCCACCCATCCATGATGATGCTACATCCACTTGTGACCCAAGTATCCTTCATTTTCTCCACTAAAATATTAATCTTGGAATAGTTCTTATCCAAGATTGTTGTCCTCAATTTAGTCTCCCCTGGTGGCACATATGATGGTCCCACCGTTATTACCTTTGCCATAGCTTCTTAATAATATGCAGAGAGAGCCACATCAAATGTAATGCCATTGGCAACGAAGAATTTGCCAATGGCATCATCTGCCTCATCCTTTGCTTGCACATTGAATAATTCTACCAGTGTATTTGAAGCATCACTAGTCACCTTACATTTCCCCTTAGGCTCTGATACCCTTGAACTAGATGGATTCATTGGCCTCTCCAAAGTAGTAGAAGTAGAACTTTGTCTCTGATGACCCCTTCCCCTTAGTGGCAAAGTAACAGATGTAGGTGCATCTTCTTCATTAGCACCCCATAATTTACATATTTCAGCCCTAAATTTCAAGTTTTTTTTACCTTATCACATAGACATCTACACCTTTGCCTCGGATAAGAAGGAGGTGAGCATTTGTTCTAGTCATCTTGCCAAACCATTCAAGGTCACATATGTTGGACTTCCATTTCCTAGTGCCCCCAGATGTCCCGAGTTTTCTTGGTAACTTGCTTGCAAATTGTTTTAAAGGTTGCATCGGATCAAAGGGACCCTTAGCATATTGTTGTAGGATTTGTGATGGGCAACTATAATTTAGACTCCTAACAGAACTAGTTTGATTTTCACGGCCACCCCTCTTTGCTTCTAAACTAGGATCACAAGGTGCATAATTAGATTCATTTTCATTTTCAGTTTCAACCTCACTCATGCTATGAGAACTCATAATGACACTGCAAGAAATGATAAATTTTTTTGTAAGTTTATAATTTAACAATTAAAATTCAAACCATGCATAAGGCAAAGGATTGAGACATGAGGATTTTCTTTTTGTTTTTCTTACCTCAAGTCGCACGAAGCACAGAAGCAAAGGATACACAAATAGAAATCCTTGTTCTTAACCTTTGTCAAACAGGGATTTCACTTTTGTTTTTCAGGTCGCATGAAGCACGGAAGTAGATGATACACAAAAGTTAAGATCTTAATTTGACTTACAAATTTAATGATTGATTTTATAATTTTAATCAAATATTTATGCATTAATTAAAAATTTAAACCTAAATGCTAATGTCATAAATTGACAATTGTAAATACTTTGGTCAAATAAAAATTTCACTTTGTTTTTCTTACTTCAAGTCACATGAAGCGCAGAAGCAAAGGATACACAAGATGAAATCCTAATTCTACTTCTAAATTCTAATTTTGAAATTGAAAAAAAACTTACAAAGCTACAACCTAGAAAGCAAAATAAATTTGAAATTTAAGCATTTGATTTTCATTTGAATGAAGATTTTAAAATTTAAGCATTTGAATGAATCACAAATGATTATAAAAATTTTCAATTTAGATTCTAGAAATGAATCATGAATTAAAGAACAATACAAATATTAATTATACAAATAAAAATGAGAAATTCAAAGAATCAAATGCATAGTGATAGGGCCTACCTTGTGGCTCAAATGATGAACTTGAAGAGTCTGGAATCTTCTTGGATTCTATATCCTCTTCTTGATCTCACTTTCCCTCTCCTAATACTCTCACTCTTGCAAACTTCTCCCTCTTAGCTTATTGCCTCTACTTTCGACGCTCTACTTCACTCAAAGAAGTTTTTGGGTGATTTGGAATGAGAGGGATATGACTTTTTATAAACTTTTGGGAGGCCTTGGAGGTGGGGGAGGGGCCATTAGCAATTAGGGTTAGGGTAGAGGGTTAATTAACCCAGATCTCTTTGGAATTTATTAAAAAAACACTTTTTGGCATCCACCAGCGTGGGGACGCTTGTGTGTTTCCTAGGGGGTCGAGGGATATCTGGGCGTCCCCTGTACGTCCTGAGGACGTCCCAAAGTCCCCCAGACGTCCCCTTTTTAAAGGAGGGCCCCAAAGACGTCTCCTCACAGAGGGAAACATCCAGGGGACGACGACGATTCAAGGCGACAATGGAGGTGCGGTTGAGGGACTTCCCCTTGACGTCCCCACGTCCCAGGGACATCAGGTTTTGGGGGTGGACGCATCTGTAGGAGTCAAAGACAACACTGAGAGGGGGGGTGAATCAATGTTGTGTGAAATTTCTAATCTTTTTCAAACTTTAACTTGCAGAGTACAAGGAGAGAGAGCTATCATTGATTTCTCACATACATGTGCACATAACTGAGAATGAAAAACAAAAATTCATGAGTAAAACATATATCCACAGAGAGAAGATCAAGACACAAAAATTGCACGAGTGGAAAACCCTCCAGGGGTAGAAAAACCACTCCAGAATTGCCTCACTGGCTTAACTGAAAAACATGCCTCACTGGCAATACAAATTGTATCTAGGAGCACCAACTCCTTATGGAGCACCAACTCCAATACCAAACAGAAGCACCCACTTCCAACACTAATATACCTCACTGGTAAACAAATAGGTCTCACTGACCTACAAGCATCACTGGCTAATACAAGGCCTCACTGGCAAACTGAATCTTCACTGGAAGTAATAAACAAGTTCAGAGGGACACTCTGTTTCCATTCAATACAAAACATATGTCTGTCAAATGGTCATTCTGTTCAAAATTAATCTTACATCCGGATACACTCAACAACACTTCACTACACTGTATATTTCATCTCTCTCTTTTTAATTCCACCTCAATACACCAAAAAAAAAAAATTATTGTAAATAATAGGACTCTTGATATTCCTCTTTTCTGCAAAACAACATCCATCAATTTCCATTTTAAAAACATATGACAAATCATCTTCCTCTATCTGTAAGATAATACCAAATTGTCTTGTCATAAAAATATTTCATTTTGAAATTCCCTTCAATCTGCAAAATGATGCTTCATATTCTTTCTTTTCAAAATCCTTCAATCTACTCAAATTTGATTCATATTCCTGCAAAAAACACATTCTCATTCTCTGATTGCAAATAAATAAATAAATCTTCATTTATTTTCTCACAAGAAAATCTTTCATTTTATCTTCATAAACCTTTCATTTCTTTTCAACAAGACTTCAAAAAATCATTTTGCCTTTGCACTAAATGTCCTTCAACTTTTTTATCTGCAAAAAAAATCTTTCATCCATTTGCAAAAAATAAAAAATCTTTCCAAGAAAGTGATTTGAATCTTCTCAGAAGGAAATCTCTCCTTAAAAAATCTCTTTCCTTAAAAGAAACTTCTCATTATCTCTCTGCCATGAGTGGAAAATAGAAATAAACTCCACAAAAAATGTGTCTTTTTCACATTTACTAAAATTACCCTTTTTAACACATCTTCTGATGTAATAAATCTTATAATATCCTCCTTTAAATGCCACGGGGAAGACTTAAAATAGGAAAGAGAATCCTCTTAATTTGCCTTTTGAAAAAGACTGAAAATAGGCACTGAAAAAATCACTTACACTGCAGTTAGATAGGAATGACGTTCAGTGGGACGTCAAAACGTATGCACGCCAAGGAGGAGCTTGTTTTAAATGCCAACCACTGATTTTTCATTACCCGCTCAACACAGTTTTAAATACAACCATCGATTGATGTTTTGGCGCTCACTCCATTATGAAGGCAAACCTGCGGCATCGGTGGCTAGGAAAGAGGGCCAGTAAGTTTAATGTTGAAGAACCCTTCAAGCGGTAATGTTTTAAGTTATTAACCTTCCATTATAAGTCACCTTTCAAACATAAGAAAAGGTAATATGCACTAGACAGGAAGAGAAGGATATGTTTGCATTATCTTTTGAGACTTCAAACATGACTTTCAACCATACCTTCTTTAATAGGCAATGGGCATGGAGCACAGTAGGCATGAAATGCCGATCAATAATATGATATGCATAACAATATTATCTTCAAGATATTATCAAATCCAATGATCTCTTACCAACAACACCATACCTATGATTTCATGAGAATATCATTAAGATGCAAATCTCCTGATAGAACCTTGCTCTCATTCAACACTGATAATATGTAGTGAATGCCACTAATTAATATGACAGACCAACATAAGAGATGCCATTGATTAAGCAATTATAATCCACTGAAATGACCAAGTCAGAACAACTTCACACAAGAACAAAACTGAGAGATCACTACCACACTAATCCACTGAAAGAACATATAACTAACATAAATTAACACATAAGGCATGATTTGAACTGAGATCAAGACTCCTTGAAGTACCCTTCTACCAACCATATTGAAGATCAATACTGTGTCTTGTCATGATCATCATATGATGAGAAGAATTCTCATGAACAACATAACTTCCACTAAAGAAGATAATATCCTTGCTTGAACAAACATCTTGTGAAAAACAACATCCTGATATCTCTTTGTAGCACTTGTATCACTGCATGAACTCCTGTAAAAAAGATGAGTTATCAAACAACCTTGCAAGATCATTGAAGCATCCTGTCATAAAATATAGCCATCATCTAGTATGAATGATTGAAGTAAGGTGAGCTCCCATCAACACAAACAAATTAGCATCAATATCTTATGTGATCAACAAATGATGTGATCAACCTGATCAAATGATTCCTGTGATCATGAAAGAAGATGATGAATAATGATTACCATCATAAACCAAAAACTGATAACTCCAAGGACCAATATGAACACTACACATCAGGATCATGAGAAACCATTTGAAGTTATCCTTAACAACCACATCCTACATCCTTGATAGACCTGACACCTGATGAGCAACAATGATTAACTAATGAACTTACTAATGATACTGTCAACTGCCACTGTTATTTACTGTCAAATACTACTGTATAAAACCATGTCAACCATGTCAAGAACAATGACATTCTGAAAGAAGACTTTGCACAAGATCAACACAAATTAGCAAGATAATAAGCTCCATCACCTGTATAAGCAACTGAACCACTTATCCTGATTGAGTGAACAATTCCTAATAGATTCCTTCCATAAGTGAATAATAGTGAAATGCATGATCATTAACAACCTTTTGACATCAATGACAAACTATTACCATCAGCATCCCCGTGGAACTATGGGTTTAACTCAATCATTCAATCCATCCAAGGTGTTAGGATTATTGATATTTTGGTCTGAGTTCACTTGGAGGAGTCCGATCAGGTTTGAAGATAATCGCTACATGCAAACATAGTGATTGCTATCCTCATCAAGATCATTCGCTGCCCAAAGGAAGTGAAATCAGTTTGAAGGTATTCAAACCCTAAGCGCTCATAGAGAAGGGTCACATATATATTTGTATATCGTTAATTTGAAATAAAGGATATCTTGCTGTCCCAAATTATATCAGACCTATGATTTTATTATATCAGTCATAGTGTGTTTCATATTTCATTTTGCAAGCATTGCATTTGTCAAATATCACATGGCATATGCATATACAACAGAAAACACCTAAACCCATTCAAAACAGACATCAAACAAGCACAAAACATCAGCATATCAGTCACAGGTCATAATAAATGCCCTTGTTTGACGAAATGCCAAGTTGGGAAAATTGAGTTTTTGGATCAGAACTATTAGGGGTTCTTACAATCTAACTTTATAAACTATATCACTTATTTAAAAATGCTGAAAAGATGAAGGGTATGCTCTAACATGAACATGAGTTTTGAGCTATAAGCTATAGTAAAACTATGAAGATGTTCCAAAGTGGTCAGAGAACTTTGTTAGCATTAGACTCAAAGATTTGGGTACAAACAATGATGCAGGAGCACCCCGGGAGAATCGGCAATCAGCATCACCCAAAAAGATTAGTTGTTTTCCTTCAATTTTGGTTTGCGTGTGGCTTCAATAGCCTCTCTCAGTCTTGCAGGGCAGTATGTTGTTGTTAACGTAGGCAATCTGCTTGCTTCAATACTGCCGGTGGTTTCTCTTCCAGTCTTAACTGGAGCTATTATTAATCAACATATTCCAGCTACAATTTGGTTCTTGCATGCCAGTATTAAGTTTTAGCATATGAAAATTTCAAAGGTATCATATTATTTTAAATAAAGGCAATGACTAGCCATTTCTTATGTGGCGTCCAATTTATTTCTCTATGGGGCCGTCAACATATATGTGGAATTTGTATTTCCTATTGATAACTTTTAAAATTTCAATGACTCTTCATTTAAGTATCTACAGAGGCGTCGATTTGGTGGAGAAAGAAATGTTTATTCGATTTCACTTGCTTGGGACACCATAAAAAGAACAAAAACATGCAGAATTGGGGGGCGATCTAGGAAAGACAAAAAGAAGGAACAACAGAATAGAGTGGGAAGGAAAAAGAAGATCGCTGCATAAGAAAAGGAAAAGAAAATAGAAAGAAAAACAAAGGCATGAATGCCTCATATTCCATATTCTTTCCCTTTTGAATTGGATCGACTATGCAGAGTGGAGAGCGATTGGGTGCATCTGGCGGCCAGCTTAGGAATTCAACGAAACATCAATTGGATTGAATTTAAAGACCCGTGATTTGCTAACGAGCAATATTGGCATCCATTTTTTCACATTTTTGGAGAGGTCAAAAGACCAATTAGCGCATGGAGTTTATTTTCTGCTGATGACGTTTTAAATCTCAATGGTTCCAAGTAATATGGTACACAAGGCATCCACAGCGACTCTTCAATGAAATTTGTTTGAGGCATTTAAAACATTTTCTATATTTTGGGGAGGTAGCGCTGAAAAGGAAGAGGAATCTGAAGTGCCACGTTTCTTTTTTAATTCCTTTTTGAGGCCTACAAAATACTTTGAATAACAACATAATTGGAAGCGTTGGAGGTGGAGGAGCATGGCAGAGAAAGACATGGGCTGCCAGAGAGAAGGGTGATGCTGCTGCCAAGAGAGTAAAACATTTTCTCTAGAAGAAAGTTGTGTGGAAGTTTGGAAGAGAGGCTGCGTTGTGGAGAAGAGGGATAAATTAGGATGTATGCCTGAGAGTGGCCATTGTAGGCCTTGATTGTACATAATCTGTTGCAAATTTGAATTGAATAACTTTGAAATGAATGCCATCTGTAAGTATAATTATTATGTTTTGAATTCAGAATGTGATTTGGCAAATTGCGCAAGTGTTGCGAGTTTGTGGTTGAGTGTTTGTGAGCAGATGAGGGGTTTACTCTTTGCGTCAAACAACCATTTAATTAAAGATATGAATATCAATACCTCAACCTTATCAATCTCTTTCTTTAAAAAAACATGACATATCAATATCAGAACTTATTTGAGACAAGAGAATGTAGTGTTCCAACTTCACCCATCACTGATAAAGTAATGGCTTTTGAACTCTATTATGCTATTTAATAATTTATGTTTGTGTTTTTTTGCTTTTTTGCTTTTTTGCTTTTTTCTGATTGTCTCATAATTTTTGGTTTGTTGACGAAGTGTTGTTGGTATGGAATTCTACAGAACACAATTTTTTCGAGCTCCAATAAGAAACTTTATAAGACCTCTTTCACATCATTACGAGAAAACTGGGATATAAATTATGACAAAGTTTATCTTGACATATATTTTTACTGAAAGGTTTTTCAGTGTAAATAATATTTTCCATGTATTCTATCTATTTCTACAATTCTCATTTCATTTATTTTTGTTTTTAATGGTTAGTTCCCTAAGATGCTATATTTTTACAATAATACAACAATTAATTCAACAACAAACATATATGTATGCAATCCAATGGAATAGCTAGACCAATTTTTTTGTTCAGTACACAAGTATACATACTCTATAATGCAACAATTAATTTGACAACAAACAAAGATGTATGCAATCCAATGCAATAGCTGGATCAACTTTATTCAAAAAAATAAAGATACTTAAATGGTCAATCTATCAACTACACCAAGAGACCCCCTAAATTTTACAAACTTATCTGGACCAAGGGACTTGGTGAGGATATCCGCTGTTTGATCCTTCGTCGGAACATACAGCAACTGAATTGATCCATCTTCAACAAGCTTTCTAATGAAATGACAATGAGTCTCTACATGCTTGGTTCTTTCATGGAAGACTGGATTTTTGGCAAGTTTGAGAACTCCCTAATTATCACAGAACAAGGGAGTCGGACCTGCTTGAGATATTTGCATATCAGCAAGCATCCGGCGAAGCCAAACTGCCTCACAAGCTGCCTTAACTGCTCCCCGATACTCTGCTTCTGTCGAGGAGAGAGCCACTGCCTGCTGCTTCTTACTAGTCCATGTGACTGCACCGGATCCCAAACTAAACACATACCCAGAGGTGGATTTCCTGTCATCAACTGAACCTTCCCAATTTGAGTCTGTGAAACCACCGAGTCTAGGATCGTGACTCCTTGAGTAAAGAAGTCCATAATCAGAAGTACCCTTCACATAATGCAGCACACGCTTGGCTGCTACCCAATGAACAGCCTTGGGGGCTGTCATGAAGCGTGAAACGTAGCTCACTGCAAAACTGAGGTCAGGTCTAGTGGCAGTGAGATAGATGAGGCTGCCCACTAGTTGCCTAAATAATGATTCATCCACTACAGGTGAGTTTGACTTGGCTGACAACTTAAGCCCTTTTTCCATGGGTGTGGAGGCAGGTTTGCAATCCTGCATACGAAACTTATCCAGAAGACTGCGAGCATACTTGGACTGGGAAATGAAAATACTGCTCTCAGTCTGCCAAACCTCAACACCTAAACAATAATGCAAGAGGCCCAAATCTGTCATGTCAAATGTGCTGCACAAATCCTGTTTGATCTCAGCAATCAAATGTGTTGAGCTACCAGTAATGATCAGGTCATCCACATAGACAACAAGAATCAGAATATCACTACCAGTGCGTTTGACATACAAATTAGAGTCAGATGGACTCCTCTGAAAGCCATGATCTGTGAGGTACTTATCTATCTTGATGTACCAAGCTCGAGGAGCCTGTTTCAGGCCATAGAGTGCTTTGACCAATCTACACACCTTGTGTTCTTGACCAACAACCTTGAACCCTGGAGGCTGCATCATGTAGACTTCTTCCTTCAACTCACCGTTGAGGAAGGCACTCTTAACGTCCATCTGATGGACTTTCCAACCAAACTGGGCTGCTAAGGCAAGGACGAGCCAAATTGTACTCATTTTGGTTGTAGGAGCAAAAGTCTCCTCGTAGTCAATGCCTTCCTTCTGTGAGAACCCCCTAGCAACAAGACGAGCTTTGTACTTGTCAAGGGTTCTGTCAGCTTTGTATTTCACCTTGTACACCCATTTACAGCTAATGGGCTTCTTCCCTAGAGGAAGATCAAAAAGGACCCAAGTGTGATTTTGCTGAAGACTCTGGTATTCAGACTCCATAGCCTTTTCCCACTCAGGAATTCCTTTAGCCTCTGAATGTGTCTGAGGCTCATAGACACTGTGAATGTTCGCCATGAGAGCAAAGTTAACTGTATGTTGTTGTTTGCTCTTGTTTTTGGATGATCTACCCTCAATGAGCTCATCGTCATGAAGATCTCCAATAGTCTTAGTGTTGGTAATAGTTTGTCATTGATGTCAAAAGGTTGTTAATGATCATGCATTTCACTGTTATTCACTTAAAGAAGGAATCTATTAAGAATTGTTCACTCAATCAGGATAAGTGGTTCAGTTGCTTATACAGGTGATGGAGTTTATTATCTTGCTAACTTGTGTTGATCTTGTGCAAAATCTTCTTTCAGAATGTCATTGATCATAAGTTTGATGTCATACATTTGGGGTCATATGATTGAAATTAAAAGTAACTGGTTGTGCTCTTGACATGGTTGACATGGTTTTACACAGTGGTATTTGACAGTAAGTAACAGTGGCAGTTGACAGTATCATTAGTAAGTTCATTAGTTAATCATTGTTGCTCTTCAGATGTCAGGTCTATCAAGGATGTAGGATGTGGTTGTTAAGGATAACTTCAAATGGTTTCTCATGATCCTGACGTGTAGTGTTCATATTGATCCTTGGAGTTATCGGTTTTTGGTTTATGATGGTAATCATTATTCATTATCTTCTTTCATGATCACAGGAATCATTTGATCAAGATGATCACATCATTTGTTGATCACATAAGATATTGATGCTAATTTGTTTGTGTTGATGGGAGCTCACCTTACTTTCATTCATGCTAGATGATGGCTATATTTTATGACAGGATGCTTGAATGATCTTGCGAGGTTGTTTGATAACTCAGAACTTGATGCTATTAGATCTTCTTCAGTGTACTCATCTTTTTTACAGGAGTTCATGGAGTGATATAAGTGCTACAAAGAGATAGTAGGTTGGTTTGACAAGTTGATCTTCATACTATACTCTTCATGACCTACTTGTGTCCTCACATCCAAAGCTCACTTGTCATTTCTTTTTGTTTTAACATGATGGTGACTAGTTGAGGCAGTAAGAGTCACTTAAAGTGACCTGTTAGAGGGCTACCATCACATGACGGTGACCGGCCCTTCCTTAAAGCTTCGGTCTTTATATGATATGTGGAGTGCGATTTACAAAGAAAGCATTGAAAATGCTTTATATTGTGAAGGGCCCGCGATGCATTCAAAAGGCAAGTTTTTGTTTTTAAAGTTAGAAACTTTATTATCACCGATGGAGCAAAACGGGCAGGCTTTCAAGTTTTTTGAATTTAAAACTATCACCGCCAAAAGGTTAAAAGGGGAGCTCGATGCATTATGAAGAGTTTGTTTTGTTAGAAACTTTTGAAGCCCGATTTTTCATAAAGAAAAAGCATGGTTTTTTAAACATCGTATGGGGAGTTTGACTTTAAAAAAAAGGCATTTTTTAATGCTTTATTTATATAAAGCTTATGTGGTGGCGGATATTTATGCCTTGTTTTTTTTAAGAGTATTTTTTTAAGGAAATTTGTTTAAATTTCTATTTTTAAAAAGGCATGAATTCATTATAGAATATATATTGAGTTTTTCAAGGATCTTTATTGGAAGTAAAGAGATAAAACATTAAAAAAAATTTGAGGAGATTTTTTAAGAAAAAAATTGGTAAAATTTTGAAGGATATGAAAGGTCATTGGTTTGAAAGAAATTTGATGAAGAGATGGAAGACATTTTTTTTCAAGGCATTGAAAGAGAAGAGGAATATCAAATACAGAGAAGATGAAATTTAGAGATGATGATAAAGCAATCAATTTTTGAAGATGGAAGATCAAAAGTTTTAAATGAGATTTGATATTATTTTTTTGATTTGAATAGGCACAAAAGAATATGAAAAAGTTTTTTCTTCTTGCAGATGGATTGATGTTTGGACTTCTTGATGTTTTTATAATTGCAAATGAAAGGTTTTTGATTTATAGAGAGAAGGTGAAATGTTTTGTTTGCAGAGAGGATGTAAATGATTATCTTGTATATAATGGCTTTACAGGTGGATTGATTGTGAAGTGTGATGGTGTGGATCAATATGGAGTATTGAAGATATTTTACAGATGAATCATTTTATTGTATGTGAGATTATGTTTGTGCAGGAATGGATCAAATACAATATGAGGACATCATGCAATAATCTTACAGATTGAACCATGAAAATAAAGATTGAATCATGAAGATAAAATGCAGGTGAATATGCATCAGGTGAATCAAATTTGTAGAGATAAGAGTGTTGTAAAGATTTGTAAAAGGAATTGTTCTGTATGGTCTTGATTTGAAAATCAAATAGGAGGTATAAGGGTGTATGATGAGACACAGGTTGCATAATGGTGCAAATCAGATTGAATAGCAATCAATTCTTGCACACAGAATTTTATGATGGAAAATTGTCTATGCTAGTGAGGCACAGTATGCCAGTGAGGCTTGTAGGTCAGTGAGACCTTAACATTTGTCAGTGAGACACATATTGTAGCCAGTGAGGCAGTTTAGAGTGGTTTTTCTACCCCTGGAGGGTTTTCCACTCATGCAATTCTTGTGTCATAATCTTCTTTGTGTGTGTATGATTTACTTATGAAGTTTTGTTCTCTTTCTGTATTCACAGTCATGTGCATATGTATTTGACAAATCAAAGCTATCTTTCTCTCCTTGTGCTCTGAAAGTTAAAGTTTGTAAAAAGATTTGAGAATTCACACAACACTGATTCACCCCCCCTCTCAGTGTTGATTGTACTCCTACACTTAGCCCACCATTTAGGCCAGAGAGTAGAAGTGCCAACATTGGGTGCAACAGGAGGAGTTGGAACAGGTGCAACAGGTGGAAGATCAACATCATCCGGAGGAAAGTCGGGTTGAGCATCATCAAAATCAGAATTTGCATCGTCATCCCTCCCATCGGGTGGACCTAACGGAAGATGAACACCCAAATCAGCAGCCTTCAAAGGCTGATCCTCAGACTGCCAGGCTGTCGCACTGACAAGGAAGAAAAAGGTCCTCGTTCTTCATCAAAGACAACATCCCGACTGAAGGTAAGACGATCAGTATCAATATCAATCAACCGGTAAGCCTTATGGTTGTCACTGTACCCTGTGAACATAAGCTTTTGACCGTGGAATCCAACTTGGAGCGCTTGGCATCTGGAATCCATACATAAGCTAAAGAGCCAAATATTTTCAAGTGACTGATCCGAGGTTTGCGGCCAGTCCAAGCTTCTTCAGGAGTCTTCTCCTTAACAGCATAAGTCGGAGACCGATTAAGGAGATAGACGGCAGTGTAGACTGCTTCTGCCCAGTATTTCTTAGGAACACTCCTGTGTTCTAACATGGAACAAGCCATCTCAGTGATTGTGCGGTTGCGCTCTACAACACTGTTTTGCTAAGGAGTATAGGGTGTGGTTAACTCGCGTTTGATGCCGTGTATGTCACAGAAGTTGGAGAAGTCAGTAGAACAAAATTCCCCTCCATTATCTGACCTAAGAGTGACTATGGAGCAGCCAGACTCTTTTTCTACTAAGGCCTTAAACTTTTGAAATACAGTAAACACATCTGATTTTTGTCTGAGAAAGTACACCCACATTTTACGACTGAAATCATCAACAAAAAGTAAGAAATACCTGCAACCAGTAACAGAAGGTGTATTCATTGGCCCACATACATCAGCGTGAACCAACTGTAGTACCTTGGAGGCTCGCCATGAGTCACCAGTCTAGAACGGTGTCCGATGCTGCTTCCCAGCCTGACAAGCTCCACAAATACCATGATGCTGGGTCTGGATCTCAGGTAAACCAGCTACAAAGCCCTCCCAAGATAGCTGAGAAAGATAGTGCACATTTAAGTGCCCATAACGTTGATGCCAAAGACTGGTGATGGAAGAATTTCGGGCTGCCATGGCTAACTCTGGAGAATCACCTGTATCCACAAGTCTGTATAGACCATGATCCTCAATACCAACAGCCACAGTGCTACAAGTCTCCCGATCAACAATAGAACATTTGTGTGTACTGAAAACCACATCCAACTGAGGAGAGTGCCGCATGATCTGACTGACAGAGAGAAGATTAAGTTCCATGCCAGGAACATAGTAGACATTGAGGAATATGAGATTCCTCCCACCACACTGAATCTGAACAGTGCCCTTACCGACAACTGTATATTCTTCTCCTCCACCAAAAATAACTGAGTCATTGAAGGGAGTAAAGTCTGAAAACCAATCACGTCGATGAGTGAAATGACGCGAAGCACCTGAATCAATGTACCAAGCAGAGGGCTTCACATGATCTGCAGGGCTTTTAGCCATAAAAGCGTAAAAGGCAGATTCCTTCTGCTCAGTGTGCTCGGCACTATTTGCTTTCTGTTGAAAACCTCCCTGCTTCTTCTGTTCAGAAGCCAAACGTTGATGACAATCCTTTTTGATGTGACCATATTTATGACAGTAATTACACTAAATATTCTTTTTCTTGTTGCTATCCTGAGGGTAACTTGAGCCTTTCTGCTATGGAGGCTGACTTTTGCCTTTATTCTGAGCCTGAAACTTGGCTGCAAAAGCCTGCTCTGAAGAGGACGAAAAAGCACTACTACCAAACTGTTGTTTCCAGCGATCCTGCTGCAAGAGGATAGTACAGAGTTTTGGAAACTTCAGATCAACATTAGCTGATGTAATGTCGAGAGTCTCAATGAAATGTTCATAGGACTTAGGTAGACTTTTCAAAGTGATCACGACCATGTCTTCTTCCTCCATTTTTCGACCAATAGCCTTCAGCTGATCTCTAATTTCCTGGATCTTGTTCATGTGCGTCTGCAAAGATGTCTTCTCATCCATCATGATAGAAAATAGTATGTTTTTCAGGAAGAACGCACGGCTCTTGTCAGAGGTCTCATGCATACCCTTCAGATGGTCCCAAATCTCCTTTGCTGTTTTTCCAGCCGGAATCTGAGGTAGCTGATTATCTGTGACTGAAAGCTTAATGAGCATGACTGCTTCACAGTTCTGCTCGTCAAACTTGTCCTGGTCTTTTCCCGCTGTTGTAGGACGAGTAGTGGTGCCTAAAATCATCTTATCGAGGCTGCGATATTCAAAGATGGTCATCATTTGCTGCTTCTAGGTATTATAATTCTTGCCATTGAAACGCTGACTGCCCTCCAACATAATGTTGGTCAAACTCGCCATCTTGCACGCTTTTCGATGCACGAAAAATGATGAACCGAGAAGAGGCTTGAGGCACAAATTTCAATGCACTGAGGCAGGTACAGGAACAAATTTCAAGACAAACTCGCTGGCACAAATTTTGAGGCACGAATATTGAGGTACCCGAAAAATTCTGGAGTCAACCCAAAAAAGATCTCGAAAAACCCACCAAGAATCTGCAAACAAAAAAAATTTCCGACTTGAACCACAGGGTCAAAACCCTAGTCGAAAAAATTTCAGGGGCCCTAGGCAGCCATGAAAGCACAGAAATTGCAAAAAATCGACCAGGAATTAGGAAACCACTCAAGTGTAAACACAGAGAGGTCGCACCAGACAAGAGCCCATAGAATCGCGACGTTGAACCCGCCACACAGAACAAATCGGGATTTTGCAACAAAAACGGCGACCAAAACACCTTGCAAGGCCAAAAATCCTTTAGCAGAAATTACGACCCATGACTGGACCACAATCAGAGGATAAGTAATCGCCAACCACAAGAATCTTCGCAGAAAAATCACGACCAGGAATGCACACAGACCAGAACCCCGTCAAATGCCAGAAATGCCCAAAAAAAAATGCCAGGTCGTGGCCAAGAACTAATAACAAATATGCGGCCAGGAAGGCGAAAAATAGCGGCAGGAACGGGAAAGAAAAACGCGGCCAGGAATCTAAAAACGATGTTTTGAATGAAGAAAATGGTGGTTGCAGAGGAAAACGTCAACGGGTATCTGGCAGGAATCAAACAAACGCCAGAAATCTGCAAAAAACGAGAACCAGAAACCGCGACTTTAACCACAGAAAACGTGTTTCTCAGACCCGCGATTTTTAGCAAACACAGATCCCACGAAAAAAAAAAAAAATCAATTAACCTAGCTCTGATACCATATTACAAAGGTAATTTGGTAAAAATATGATATATTAACAATGAGCACAAGCTCAGATAAATAGATTTACAAATATACAAGAAAGGCAAGTTTCTAGAATAGAAATTTGCAGAAGATCGTAAACACAAT
This sequence comes from Cunninghamia lanceolata, assembly GCA_027924645.1. Classification (NCBI taxonomy): domain Eukaryota; kingdom Viridiplantae; phylum Streptophyta; class Pinopsida; order Cupressales; family Cupressaceae; genus Cunninghamia; species Cunninghamia lanceolata. The sequence continues at coordinate 5,222,358 of BSBN01000908.1, read as the reverse complement.
CTTACTAAATAATTACAAACAATTACACAATTGACCATTAACTAAAAATAGCATGAAATAAATAGTCTAATAGGATCAACTTTATTCAAAAAAATAAAGATACTTAAATAGTATGCTTCGGGAGGTGAAGGAACCTGCAAAATATAGTGGTGTAGGGCTCAACCGACAATGTGAGCAATTCAATATAGCAGCTAGACCAATTTTCTTCATGAAAATACCCAGGCCAATTTTCTTCATAAGATAAAGTAACCTGCAAAATACAATAAAGTTGTTAGGCTCGCTTTGGCAGTGTCCAAACAAAAGCTTCCTTCCAAAAGGCCGTTCAATATACAATTCATGTGAAGCATTCAATTCTTGCAAAGAAAACTAACTCTTTAGAAGAAAAAGCACATGGAGCCATGGGTATTCATTTTTTTTAATATTTCAACAAAATTCTTATCCATGATCAATGAACATGAATCTCAATATACCTCAGTATGTTAGTAGAGCTAGCCATGCCTACCTCATACCATGACGAGGAAAACAAGAAAGAACTTCAAATATCATCCAAACAATATAAACTACAAAGAAAATTAATCACATTTAGAAATCTTTCAAGACAGAATTCTTCTTTATTCACTATCAGACTCCCTTCTCCTCGTCAATTTGATTAAGCCCCTCTTAGACATTCTCTACAGGTCTGTTTACAATTAAAGAGTACAAGGTGTTACCTTGCACAGTTCTGCTCAAACTTAGGTTGTTTATCTGACTCAACTCACATGTAGGAACATACCTATTGTGATACTCCTAACACTTTATACAGGATAAAAGTAGAGAAACTTTGGGGAAATTTGGAGTAAATTGTGGGGCATCTCCTAGCAAACATAGGGCATGCTTGATTTCTTAATATGGTTGCACTCAATTGTATCTCAAGGTACCCCATGGCAAAACATAAGGGCTTTGGTCCATGCAAAATCTAGTAACATAAAAGATAGTCCAAATAAATCATTTGATTTTACTTTTAAAAAAAAGGGCTTCATCTTAATTTTTCCAACGACATTTAAAGGTCAAAGACTTTGGAAAAAAACTGCATTACATCAAAACTCGACCCTTGTCAGCAAACACACAAATTCCAGTCAACTGACGATAATTTATGATGCAAGAGCATCTGGGCTCGTGCAATCCTGCACAACCAAAAACATTTCTTGAGTTTTGTTTCTAGTTTTCTATAGTTTTGTGTGCTTTTGTTGTAGGTTGTTCATGGCTTCAGGCCTATTCATGAAGTGCTTCAGGAAGGTTTCTATATGATATGTGCTATAAATCATCGATAATGGTGCTGAGAATACATTGAAATGTTATTTCAGTAAAAAAAAATCAAATTGTTACAAGTAAATCTTTCATTTGATCGGACTGCAATAAGATGGCGACATGAACTTGTAATTGCTATTTTAAATGATTTCATAATGCATCAGGAACTGTATTAACCATTTGAGTCAAACCTTAGTTATGCAAATGTTTCATTTTGGGTTAGCAGAGATAGGAAATTCGTGACTCAAAGTTGTTGTAGACTTTTTTAAGTGTTGAGCTGGATTTTAGAAGGAAGATAATGCATAATATTAAAAGGTGTACATTCAAAACAAAGTCTGCCAGCTGTATTCTCACGATTTCATAAGGATTTCTTTGCCTTATTGCTGATCTGGCACTAGAGTAAGGTTGATAAATCGATTGCTTTTGCCTTTGGCAAAGCAAATTGGTTTCTTAGGATTATTTCAGATTTAAATGACAGACTATTGCTGTTTTGGACGAGTTTCCTTTCCAGCTGCAGACTTGCCAGTTTCTTTTACTTCCGTGGCTTTAGATTTTTTCTCTTTTCCACAATCTGCCTAGGTATGCACAAGTTTTCTTGATTAAACCTTTGGCTGTGTGTAGATCTATTCCAGTTTCTTGGTCGTTTCAGATATCATGGAGCCGTAACCCACTGAAGCTAGCCACGTGGGGAAATCCCAAGGGGATAGGCGACAGTTAAGAGACAGAGGAATGTGAAGGGTTAGCAAAAAAAAGAACTGAACAAAGGGAAAAAATAATAATAATAACAAAACAAAAAAAAAGAAGAGAGGAAGGCAGCGAGTGTGAAAAAGGGAAAGAATATTGGACTAATAGAGGAGGAGGAAAATAGAGGACAGAATTCAAGAAGGTAAAAAAGAACTGAACAAAGGGAAAAAATAATAATAATAACAAAACAAAAAAAAAAGAAGAGAGGAAGGCAGCGAGTGTGAAAAAGGGAAAGAATATCGGACCAATAGAGGAGGAGGAAAATAGAGGACAGAATTCAAGAAGGTAAAAAAGGAATTTCAAATAAAGACCATCGTCTGTGACTGTTTGTTGCAGGAAGTTCGCATGAAGATAGAAGATAGCATCTAAGCATGAGGCTACAGAAACAAAGCTATGAACCACTGAAGAGAACTAATATTGCATAATCCTGTATGAAGTTCATTAGTTTTAGAATGCATTGTAATGTGAATAGGCTGCCATACAAAGGATTTAATTTTCCTGATGCATTTTGTTGGTTGCAACAAGCTATAGAAAGTTTGAATAAAATACTGATAATCAATTTTGCCTCCAATTTGTGTTGAATGTGTTGATTAGTATTTAGGGCTGCTAGATTAGGCTGTTTATAGTAAAACCCCCTAGTCTAGATCTGCACGATTAGGCTGTTTATACACATCTATATATAATAGATTAGGCTGTTTATACTAATAAGCAACGTCAACACAAGCTGCCAAAAAAAATTCTCATCATAAGTCACTTGTGGGCAGTCTAGTAACATAAAAGAAAGCCCACCATAGCAGGTGGTGAGCAAAATAAACAAGCAGGCACAACCACTAGGGAAGCTGGTCTGAATTAGTGGAGTTGTCGATCACTCTTAAATAAGCAGGAAAACTTGGCCAGTGTCTATCCAGTAAGCAGGATGCACTTTTTAGTACATCATACTGGATCCATTTGACATATTAATTATTATTTTAGTAAAAAGTGCATCCATCATACCGGATAGACATTGCTGGAAAACTGAGCCTGCTATTTAATATAGAAATCCAGAATCCAAACTCCTATTTCTTTATATAATACCCTGCAAAAACAAATGCAATGCTTATGGAAGACAATTCTGGTGACTGATTTTTCCCAGTGTCAGACAATTTTACAATCTCTGACAATTTCCCAGGACTAATAATTTTCTAGGCTTGAAGGCCCACAGGAAAAGCCTATCGGCTAAAAATGTTTGTAGACACACATGTATGCCCACACTTGATGGCTGTATGACTGTAATTAAGCTTTTCATCTGTAACCATGAAATACAATCAACTATTTTAGAATACTATATTAGATAAATGGTGCAATTTTAGGTGGAATGACACCCTTTTGAACAAACAACCATCATAAAAATTTTACTTGACGAGTGGGGTCGTTCATCAAATTTTAACCTTTGGGCGCCCACTCTGCATGTGCATACACATATGGGCATGCACACCCATTCCTGCTTATAAGCATGGGAACTCATACACATGTATATGTGGACAATTTGATGGTTGTATGGCCTTTTTTTTTCAATAAAATACAATCAAAGGTTTCTAAAGAGTGTAAAGGCTAGGAGGAGATTCCACACTCACAATCTTATAAAAAAATTGTAGTACAGATCTCCGAGCTATGAAGGGAAATTTGAATTTACAAGTGTTCAAAGAGACTTTTGTCTACCCAGCATTCTGGATGCACATTTGACCATATTTATTAATTAATTGAAATTCAGAATATAGAGCTTACGTGGCAGCAGGGTGAACCATTAAATATAGCTCCAGCCGGGAACACACATACATACAGCTGTATCTGTATAGATATATTATATATAGATGTGTGTGTGTGTGTGCATAGGCACTTATATACAAGCATGTGTATAGCCACATACAATTATATGACACTTGTGCATATACAAGTATGGATATAGTCTAAACAAGAGCCTCATTGTGGCCAGTCCCTGCTGGTATTGTTTCTAGTAGTAGAGAGTTGCATATTGTTTCAAGAAAGCAGACAAAGATTTGTGGGCCTTATTGGCAACTCAGATCAGAGGGTATTGCAACTCAACTCCTTGATGATGTTTAAGTTTGCTGGTATACAAAGTCTTGTGAGCATTGGCATTAATAACAAACATTTAGTTCGTTATTGATTAAATGTTGGACATGCAAAAGTTCAGTATAAAGAACTATAGCTATTTTTGCTAAGAAAAACTAGAAAGATGCTTAGAAAATCGTCTTTCATTTGGTAAGATTAGAAAGAAAAAAGCTTGGGAATGATTAAAATATAACATAGGAAGCCAAAACATAAGGTGGTGGAAGTTGGCAAGTGAAGAAGGTAGGAATGTTTATGTTGTACATGAAAAGGATATGGAAATGAATGTGAAATTTAAAAAAAAAAAATTGTTTTTGTTTTAACCTTAATTAATATTAAATGACAAAGGATGACTACTTCAATTAAAATACACCACAAAATATGAACTAGATGAACTCGAAATTGTTGACATATCTTAAGGCATATAGTTGACTATAGGAATTGCCATCTATCTTCAGCCTCGTTGCTTATTCAAGAGAGTTAAATGAGCATGCTAAAGATACTGCTAGTTGCATGTAATGTTGCCACACATTCAATTTTAATGTTGAAGAGAATGGAGGCTTTCCTTTTCCTACAGTCTGTAGCCCATATATTATCTTTTAGACCATACATTACAGACAAAGCAGGCCTGGAATTGGCCATAAATTACAGACAAAATTCAAGTGGATGCAATTGTTTACAGGCTGTAACCGTATAATTACCGAAGTGTGTATAAATTTGAAACCTTATAAAACTAAGTGGCAATCACGGAAGAACATTACAATTGTTTACGGGCTGTAACCGTTTAATCACTTCTTGATGAACTTAACTAAAATTAACCTCTTGATAAAATTAACCATTCAGAATTGTTCTAGGGCTCTCAGACATCCTGACGTGACAACTGAAATAATTATTAAAAAAATAAAATTCAATTTTTTTAAAAAAATAAAAAGTTAAGATTGAGGGGAAGTAATAACACCATGAGTAGTCATTACACTAAAAATTTCACTTTTCCTCATTTATGTTGGTACAAATTAAAGAGACAAGGGAACTCACTTAGCACAAATGTAACATATTTCATTGGATATATATTGTCCTGAGTACATAGAAAGAGAGAGAGAGAGAGAGAGATCCACATATCTCTAGATGATATTTTATATGTAGAGAAGATCCATGTATCTTTATATAGGATTCTATACACCAATACGAACCATGGGAAAATATTGAAACTCCAAGTTAGTGAAGACGACTAAGGGGTAAACTGCTGTCAATTTTAAATTCAGAAAACACCCATGGGCATTTGTCCATGTGCATGTGTGCATATGTATATTATTTATACATACCTACATATATACACACATACATATACATATATGGGGTGTGGGTGTGTGGGGTATAGACTGATATTTTAGTACTTGAACTGTCACCTAACAGTTTTCCCATTTGCAAGACCGACAGTTAAATTTCAGGGCCAACTCTGGGTAGAAGGATGCTTTATGCAATTTTTTATTAATGACCTGGGTAGAGAAAACACTGATCTAGATTCTAAAAGCTGAAAATGTTCTCAGCAGGCATAAAATGGTTTTCTTTGTGATAAACAGAGTCTAGGTCAAGCGCGTGCTAGGATTATATACTTAGCACACCAGCGCAAAGTGTTATAAAATGAGGGAAAGGTTCAAGAGATGTTTTTTCAACTCTACAATACCACACAAACTATGGGAAAATATTGAAACTACAAGTTAACAGAGACGAATCTGTGAAGAGTTCAATGGCTAAACACTCAAAAACAGGGTAAACAGCAGTCAATTTTATATTGAGTAAACAGCCATAGGAACTTGTGTGGGGAGAGGCAGTTATTTTATTATTTGAATTGTCATCTCATATTTTTCCCATATACAAGACTGACAGTTAAATTTTCAGGACAGATTTGGGTGGACAGATAGTTTATGCAATTTCTGGTAAATAACCTGGGCAGGGAAAACACTTATATGAGAGCTGGGAGTGGTCTGATCAAAGAAAATGGTATTTCTGAGAGATAAAGAGAGTCTGAGATCAGTGAATGCACCATATCAGACAAAATCATATGCTAGAATGCATATAGATACATTCATATGTGTGTGTGTGTGTGTTGCGCGCTCTCTTAGGAATGCCCTCCACTCTCAAGAATGAATCTACACTTTATATTGTTTAGTTATTTGAGCTCCTTCAGTGAAGGCCATTGTATTAAGAATTTAAGACATTCCATCAAAATGGGCCCAAAATTAAATGGGAATTGGCATGGGCATACAAATTTCACCATTACATGTATATCTAATTTACATATAAATATATAGAGACATACACACACACACACACATATATGACCAAAAGTACGTCAACAGGACTAAAGATTACAGCAATTAACAATAAAAAGTTTTAGGAAGAGAGAACCCTAGAACCAAAACAATAAAAGTACATAAGACAAAATAAAGCACTGTGCCGCTAACAAATAGCACTGAAGGGCGAACAAGAGCCCCAAAAGCATGTGGCAGTGAAGACTGGAAGGAAATCTCATAGAATATCCCTGTCAATGTTTGAAATGGAGGGGCATGAACCATCATCAGTCACTATGAGAGATAATGTTCGCCAAGGAATATCCATGGTTGGAAAGCCACGCTAGGATATCCTAGGAGGAATCAACGCACTTCCTCTAGAAACTCCCCTAACATCCCCTAACATCCAAGGCCGGTGTAGCTTCCATATTAGAAAAGAAATTCATAATGCGAGGTTGGCATTATGGTGGTTGGTAAGTAGTAGATTGATGTCACCGAAATGGGGCCAAGTCATGCCGACAGGAATAAGCAAAGCCAAAATGCAAAGGTTGGGGAATCTAAGTAATGTATGTAGTAATGGTGTGCTGAGAGAAGTATTGCCTAACTAATCTCTCAGCTCTGATATGCAAAGTAGCAATATCCAAAGGCCATTTTGTGTTGTCTACCGCCTGGGTGGGCTGGAAAAAAGAGTTGATCAACATGGGTGCTCTAAAGCCTCTAGACTGCCTCCTTATATGGATCTATGCCAATATATACATACATACAAGCATGCATATATATATATATATATGTGTGTGTGTGTGTATATATATACAGGCATACATATACACATATGTCTCTCTCTATATATATGCATACATACTGTAAATGAAATAAACATTCCTTAGGGTTAATCTAGGCTAATTCAATGAAATGCATACAACTAAACACAATTAACCTAGATTAATAATAATGGGTTTCTGTGGACTAGTGTCTTCTGAAACAATAAATGCTAATGTACTGAAAGTAAATAACAAACAAAGGCACTTAGCTCGCTAATCAAAGAATGTATGCCTTTGATAAAGATTCTAGAATCTGCTTTGTTTTTGCCCTGAAAATGTGATCTCTCTGTCAGTGAAGTGCCTCAGATTCTGAACTGAGTTTGTCTACTGTCTGGGATTGAGTCTGCCAATTTGGGTCAAGTTTGCAACTGCAAATTTGTCCTCTACATTCGAATTTGACCTTACACAATATCTGTTCCTGCTTTTATGCTTGCCTGGTTCACCTCTGGTTCTTCTGCCTTTTCTAATATTTAAGGACTAGCAATGTTTAGAATTCCTTGGAAGGGCTGCCACTATGTCACAAGGAGATGTATTCTCCTAGGTTAACCCTCGGAAATGTGTATACAAAGATCGAAGGCAGCAGGCAAGCACCATGGAATGATGTATGCAGATTAATTATTCCTTTTGGTCCACCAAATCCAAATGTTTCACTATTGACTGTTCCTTTAATGCTCTAGAATCAAAGAGTACATAGTGGATTCCCAACGATGACAAAAAGCATAATGAATGCCTTTAAATACTAGCACATAGCATCAATTTTTGAAAAATGTGTACTTAGTCAGCTTAGGGCAAGAAAATAAAGGTCAACAGTCAGCCAGAATAGATGAACGGTCAGATCTAGATGGATAACAGCTACATTGAAGTAGGCGTATGAATAAGGGTGATAAATGCATGGTCTAGAAGAATGTATTGGAGTATTTGCATAGAAGGATAAGGGAGGGGCTAAATATGTGGGAATAAGTGTGTTTAGGGATAGGTAAAAGTTAGGGGAATAAGCCCAACATCGCAAAATTATGCAATTTGTCGATATGTACATGTATCAAGACATTTCCTCAAAATGGGCACAAAACTAAATAGAAAATGGCATGAGTATGCTAATTTCACCATTAGGCATATATATGTATAAATGCATATATGCATATACATGCATGCATGCATACATACATATATATGTGGGACAAACAAGTCACAATAATTCCAAAATGAAGGGGAAAATTGCTAGGTATGCATTTTTCACAATACATATATGTATGTACATTAGTGAGTCCAAAACAAGGGGGAAAAGTGTTAAGTATGCATTTTTCCCCATTAAAATACATATACATATGTGTCCATGCCCCTAGTGCATGCACATATCGGATGTATGTAGGTGTATGGACATCAGGACTAGAAATTGACAGTATGTGGCCTATTTTTGTTAGTTTTGGCTGTATTTTATAGTCTAAATTGAAGAGAGGCCATAGATGTATAGGTGCACAGACGTCAAGCCTGGAAATTGACAGTATGCGGCCTGTTTTTGTTAGATCTAGTCACATTTTACAGTCTAAATTGAAGAGAGGCCATAAATGCGTACAGAGTAAAATTTCTTCTTACATTTGGACATATTTCCATAGATGTGCACAGGCAATAAAAAACATTTGTTAGATTTGACCATACTTCACAATCTAAATTGAAGAGAGGCCATAGATGTGTACAACTAATAAATTTGCATTAAATTTTATACACTAAATATTTATTGCTATGTTGCCAGTCCTGGTACAAGGACAGGTACTGGACAGGGTTCAGGTATGCTGGTATGGCAATTTTTTATTTTCCCTGGGTACATACGAGCATGAATCATTTTACAACCCAGAGACAGATCGCAGGAACAGAGAAATCGCATGAGAGAATGAAACAGAAGGTGGCGCCAATAACATATAAATTAATGCTAATAATTCTTAATGGAAAGTGGCGCTAATCTCATACTAGCGATTGGGAATAAAGACTAGTTAAATTAAAATTAAATTATAATTATTCAAGGGGCAGCGGCTGTATATGAAAGGGTGTGACTCCTTCAAAGGGCAGTGGGTGTATAGGAAATGTTGTGATTCCTTCAAACCATAAGATATATGAAAGAGATCATTCAATGAGATAAGGGCATCCATTTGGAAAAAATATTATGACTGATTACAAGTGAATATTACAGCCAAAGAGGACGAAACCCCTCCAAGGTAAATTGAGAGATTTAAGGATGAAACCCCTTAATTTCTCTTAACAAGTTGGTGGACGAAAACCCCCAACTTGGGTAGATATTAGAGACATTCATTCAAGGAGTATAGCTGCATTTGAAGGAAAATTATAGCAGAAAATCAAGATAAGTTCTATTTTCAGAATTGTTCATAAATCATAAATCTGAATATTATAATAAAAATCATAATTTTAGATAAAGTCATATTTATAAATTTAATGCAATTATCATTTTGAGTTAGAATTATTGTTTTAGGGCAAACTAAGAAATGTTCTATAAAGGGGCATTACAATGGGTATCAGAGCAGCAGTCTTGCCAGCCTGCAAGTATAAGGTTAGTTGATGCAGTGGAGCCAAAGAGCTCAAAGGGCTTTGGAGACGGAAAAAAAAAAATAGAAGAGGAAGAAAACCAAATTAGAAGTAAAACAGAAATGGCAGATCGGGATGAGTGGAAGGTATTTATGCAGCAATTGATGGAAAGAAATGAGCAAATGATGACACAGCAAGAGCAAACCAATCAATTACTCATCCAAATGATGCAAAACCTGAACAATTCCAACCGATCTACACAAAATAATGGGGCAGAATGTAGTATTACTAAACAGAATGGAGCCAACATGCACATGAATAACAGTAGAATTCAAATTGGATCCGCTCCACATCTTACTCAGCCTACATTTCTGCCTAGAATAGAACCACCTCAAGAAGAAGACGGGCTAAATCAAACAGCAATTGATGTCTTCATAGATGAGTATTCAAAGATTGATCCAAAAATTAGACGTGATATTCCTTTCATGCAATTCTGCAATGTTAGGAATGGATCTAAGGAAAGACAAACCATTCAGCAAGGCAGTAGAGATCTACAACAAAAATTAAACAAGATGTCACTTCCAACATTTGATGGTTCTGGAAAGGCTACAACAAGAGCTTGGATCCAAACATTGGACACATATCTCTCACTCAGCCCAATGATAGAAGAGGAAGCTATCAAATTTGCTATCCTTCATTTAGATGGGATTAAACATGAGTGGTGGCATCGTGGAATTGTCACACAAGGGCATCAAAATATTGTGACATATGATGATTTTTCAAAGACTTATAGACCGATTTGATCAAAAGCATCCCGAGAGACATTTCAAATAATTGGCATGATTAAAGTGACAGGGTTCAGTAAAGGATTATGTGGTAGAATTTCAGAGAATTTCAATCATGGTGTCAGATGTTACTGAAGGAAGGCTCACATACTTGTCTTTTGAGGGATTGACGGAGTCACTACATGGCTTGTGAGCATTCTTGATCCTACATCTCTACAAGATGCAATTCAAAAGGCATTGAGGTTGGAGATTTCTACCACTTGGAACAATTCATATTCCAGGAATGCACCAATCGAGCAACATAAGAAACCATTTTCACAACCTAAGATATTACTTCCAAGATCAAACAAAGATGAAGACTCTAAGAATGAGCTACGAAGGAAGAAGTTTTTTTCTTGTAGAGAGCCATGGGAGCTGGGTCATAGATGTTCGGGTAAAGGACAAGTGCATCACATAGAGGTAATGTCAGATGAAGAAACTGAGGAGGAAGAAACCGAACCCGAATATGTATTGGAAGAGGTGGAGTTAGAGAATCAAGAAGAAGAAAAACTTACAAAGGGGGCATTGGCAACACTTTCAGGGACACCCAAGTATCACCCTTTTAGAGTCCGTGGTGTTATGCAAGGTCATAAGGTGACTGTCTTGATTGATAGAGGTGCCACTCATAATTTCATTGATAAGGGTTCAGTGATGAGAATGAAGTTAAAAGTTGAAAACTTTGAGGGTTTCATGGTAGTCATGGCCAACAGATTCACTACCCCTTGTACACGAAGGATTCAGTGGTTGGATATCACTTTGAGAAGGCACCAAATAAGTGATGATTTCTATGTGGTAGGAATGGGTGATACAAATATGGTTTTGGGAATCTAGTGGCTGCATTCTCTTGGTAGATACTATCAAGATTTTCAAAAAATGGAGTTGAGTTTCCAACATAATGGAAAGGAGGTGATTCTACAAGGTCTATCAGATGGAACTCCAAGGGTTGTGACAGCTAAGAGGATGGAGAAAGCATTTAGACATGGACAAGTAGAATGGGAAGCCTAGTATTTGATCACCGACAGACTTTCCCCTGAAGGAGGGAAGACTACTCACATTGATATTCAACCTATTCTAGATAAGCATAGTATGGTTTTTAGCGATATTCCACCGGGATTACCTCCTAAAAGGGGTTTTGAACACATCATCGAAGAAGAAGGAACTAAACCAATTATTACCACGCCTTACCGCCATCCAAGAAAATATAAGGAAGAAATTGAGAAAACAATTAAGGAGTTACTTGACCTTTCGCTTCCTTCGTAGTATTGGTAAAGAAGAAGGATGGTACTATGAGGATGTGTGTAGATTATAGGGCACTCAATAAAAAGACTATTAAGACACGATATGTCATCCCCTGAATTGATTGATGAACTCCAAGGTGCGGTATATTTTTCTAAGATTGATCTACGTTCAGGATATCACCAAATAAGGATGAGGAAGAAAGATGTACACAAAACAACATTCAGGTGTCACTTTGGACACTTTGAATTCCTAGTATTGCCCTTCAGATTAACTAATGCTCCGACGACATTCCAATCTTGTATGAACTAGGTATTCAATAAGCAATTAAGGAAATTTCTTTTGGTTTTCTTTAACGATTTATTGATTTATAGTAAAACTTGGGAAGATCATTTAAGACATATAGACGAAGTATTGGGAATACTCAAGCAATAGACTCTATTTGCCAAAGCATCCAAATGTGAGTTTGGTATGATGGGGATCTTGTATTTGGGCCATAAGATTAGTGCCCAAGGCATTAGTGTGGATGAAAAAAAGATCAAGGCAATCATAGATTGGCCTCAACCTAAGACATTAACACACTTGAGAGGATTATGGGGACTATGTAGCTATTACAAAAGGTTTGTCAAAGGATTCTCATGGTTAGCTAGCCCATTAACAGATTTAACTAAGAAGAGTGCATTTTCATGGAGTGAGAAGGCACAAAGAGCTTTCGACAAGATCAAAGAGGTAATGAGTTTATGCTCGGTATTAGCCATTCCGAATTTCTCAATCCCCTTTGAAGTAGAATGTGATGCTTCAGGAGAAGGAATTGGAGCACTATTAATGCAAAATAAACATCCAATAGCCTTTGAGAGTCGCAAGCTCAAGGAAATGGAGAAGAATTATTCTATTTATGACAAAGAAATGCCAGCAATCATACATGCATTAGCCAAGTTTAGGCAATACTTGGTATGTGAGAAATTTATTGTTAAGACCGATCACAATAGTCTAAGGTTCTTCCTAAATCAAAACGATTTGAATGATAGGTAGCAAAAGTGGGTTAGCAAGTTACAAGCCTATGATTTTGATATTTAGTATATGAAGAGAAAGAATAATGTGGTGGCCGGTGCCTTGTCACAAAGGCCTCACTTATGTTCTATGACGAATATTTCTACTGATTGTAAAAATTCTATATTAGTAGAGTATGCCAAAGATGCATTAGCTAATGATATATTGGAAGGCAAGTTACAAGATGATAAGTACAAGGTAGTAAAGGAGCTCATTCTCTATAAAGACCGAATATATCTAGTCCCAGGATCGAAGATAAAGGAAAAAATTTTGAGGGCTTATCACGATACCCCATTGGCCAGACATCAAGGATATTTATAAAACTTATTAACAAGTACTTGAGAACGATTCTCTTGGAAAGGCCTCAAGGGTGATGTCGTAAAACATGTTAGGGAATGTATGGTTTGTCAAGAGAACAAGTTAGAACAAACATTTCCAGCTGGTTTGTTACAACCCTTGCCCATACCAAACCAAAAATGGGAGAGTATTTCGATGGACTTCATCATAGGACTCCCGAAAGTACAAGGAAAGAATTGCATATTTGTGGTCGTGGACAGACTCACTAGGTACACTCATTTTCATGCCATATCTTCCGAATACAGAGCTCCACAAGTAGCTGATCTATTCTTTAGAGAAGTATTTAAACTGCATGGACTACCTAGAAATATCGTAAGTGACAGAGATGGCAAGTTTATCAGTTTATTTTGGCAAGAAATCTTTAGGTTGATTGGGACAGAACTAAACCCAAGCACTAGCTACCACCCCCAAACAGATGGGCAAACTGAAATTGTAAATAAGTGACTTGAAGGGTATTTACAGAATTATGTTACGGGGCAACAAACAACATGGGTCAAATGGCTACATCTTGGAGAATATTGCTACAATTCTACCCATCATATGTCAATAGGAATGACCCCCTTCAAAGCACTGTATGGGTATGAAGCAATTTCATTTGTGGATTTAATTCTTGCACACAGTAGGGTTCTGAGAGCCAAAGACCTAGTTCAACAAAATATGGATATTGTAAACACACTCAAAAATTTACAACATGCCTAGAATCAACAAAAGATGTATGTTGATCGCCATAGAGTGGAAAGAACATTTGAAGTTGGGGACTTGGTTTTCTTCCTCAAAGGAAGTGGTGCAAAAAAGCTCAAGCCACGATTTTATGGACCTTACAAAATTATAAAAAGGATTGGAGAGGTAGCTTATGAATTGGAGTTACCGGCAAACAGTAGAATTCATAACGTCTTTCATGTGTCCCGCCTCAAGAAAGTGCTAGGTTATCATGTTACACCATGTCTTGAGTTACCTCCACTTGATGATGAAGATAAATTGATTTTCGAACCTGAAGCCATCATTGACATAAGAGAAAAAAAGTTAAGAAATAAGGTTATTCCAGAATATTTGGTTAAATGGAAGAATTTGCCCATGGAGGATGCCATGTGGGAAAGAGTAGACATCATTGATCATCCCAATTTAAAATTGCTTGAGGACAAGCAACCTTGGGAAGGGTGGACTATCATGCACTCGCCTGAATCAATTTACAACCCAGAGAGAGATCGCAAGAATAGAGAAATCACATAAGAGAATGAAACATGCGGTGGCGCCAACAACATATAAATTAATGGTAATAATTCTTAATGGAAAGTAGTGCTAATCTCATACCAACGATTGGGAATAAAGACTAGTTAAATTTAAAATTAAATTATAATTATTCAAGGGGCAGCGATTGTATATGAAAGGGTGTGACTCCTTCAAAGGGCAGTGGGTGTATAAAAAAGGTTGTGACTCCTTCAAACCATAAGATTCATGAAAGAGATCATTCAATGAGATAAGGGCATCGATTTGGAAAAAATATTATGACTAATTACAAGTGAATAGGGTGAAACCCCCCCAAGGTAAATTGAGAGATTGAAGGACGAAACCCCTTAACTTCTCTTAGCAAGTTGGTGGACAAAAACCCCCAACTTAGTTAGACATTAGGGACAATCATTCAAGGAGTATAGCTGCAAATTTGAAAGAAAATTATAGCAGAAAATCAAGATAAGTTCTATTTTCAGAATTGTTCATAAATCATAAATCTTAATGTTATAATAAAAATCATAATTTTAGAAAAAGTTATATTTATAATTTAATGCAATTATCATTTTGAGTTAGGATTATTGTTTTAGGGCAAAAATAAAAAAATGTTCTAGAAAGGGGCATTACAATATATATATAATTTATTATTTTATAACTTCAAAAATTATAAAAACACAAAATATTTATGATGGAGCAAAACACAGTTGATTAGTTGATTTGTGAGGGACCAAAACACTTGGTGAAAGGACAAGGACAATGTTCATTTCGTAATCTTGGAGCCATATTATTGTGGTCTACCCACAGTCAACTCACTTAGTAGCCACCCATTCCCTTCACCCTTGTTCTAAATAATTCATTAGCTCAATCTCTCTGGTTCAGATTCTAACAGCAAAGGTTTGCGAGTTTTTTAATCGAAAAAAGGCTGCGAGAAATCCCCAGAGTGACAAGTGTATTTAAAAAACACACAAAATGAATACTGCCATTTGAAACGAACATGTTGTGTCCCCTCAACCAGGGCAGAATAAGGTTTTATCATATGTCAACCTTCAACTGCAATAATAATTCTCACGCAGAATGAGTGATGACTGATGGCAAAATGACCTTTCAACACTTGTGCAACAACACCCCTTTGATGTTTTTTCATTGACTTTCACCTAGATACGCCCGGATTCCACAGCGAACCCGGCATGCTTGGGGCGAACCCTGGGTGAACCCACGGCTGTATGGGGGGCAATACTGCAAAACCTGGAAACTTAGATTTATTGTAAGCTAATTCTTTTAAATGTAGTCATTGATATTTAACATGAGTAACCTCGACAATTAAAATAATATTATGACCAAACTAAATAATTTAAAAGAATGATACATATTTTTATTGAAAATAAATGCTTTCACTACAATTTACATAGAATAATTAATTAATGCAAGAATATGCCACTTGTAGACTTGTTATTGCATAAAGGACAATCTTACTTATATCTATTGTTTTAAATATTTATAAAAAAGTTTACAATCATAAATAAATAATAATATTTTTTAAAAATATCTTAGAAGTTAAAAATTTAAAATTTCTTTTTATTAATTTATTTGATGTTATTAATTATTTAATATTAATACAACTTGATGCCACCGATAACAAATTTATATTTAACAGGCATGGTTAGTTCGAAATTCCATGCACATGCAACCGGTGGACAGACTGTTATTTTATTATTTGAAATGTCACCTGATATTTTTCCCACTTGCAAGACTGACAGTTCGATACTTTATGCAATTTTTTATTAATGAAGATGTTATATAGTTCAAGGAGGATGCACTAATAGCAAGCCCAGAAATATGTTGCCATCATTAAATTGACCTAATCTGCTCTATTTGTAAAGGAAGACATTTGAATATATTAAACATTCACTTACACATCTCACAGCCAACTTAGGGATGACAACCATTACATTTGACAAAAAGTTTAACGAGTATTACGGTTAGCATATATTTTTCATCCAAAGAATAATGAATACATATTGTTAGCAAGACATTAATATCTAAATTTTAATTTTAATTTGACTAACTTGTAGATATTAATTTCCACTAGTTACCAAAAATATGATTTATTCAGGCATTAATGTGCTTTAACTTATTCTGAAATCAAGTGCATAAATAGAATGAAATCCTTATTTCAATCAAGAAATGTATTAAGAATATGAACTATGATTGATGCACAGCATGACCAATGAGAGGCAAAGTGGATGAATTTGTTTAGACACTAACAAGCTTCATAGCCTAAGCAAGGACTCATAAGTATCCTTACCTGACACTCAGGTGCCCTGTGTCCACCATTCTCTACCATAACACTCACAACACTAAAAAATTGTTGAAATCATGGCCCTTTCGATTTTGGGATCTGTGGAAAAACAGACCAGAATTGAAACAAGAATTAAACACTAATTCAGTTATAATTTTTGGGGAAAAAAATTCCCAAAATTGAAATAAAAAATAAACACTGGTGACCAAAAAAATAAAATTATGTCTCTGGCACAAGTATTATACTTCAAAAATAAAATCCTAAAGAGCAGCCTTATTTGAAAATACCCTGGAAAGCAACAAGCGCAAAATTTCTCCAACACTGCTGGTAAAAAAAATTGATGGTTAACAGCTATTTCCATACTGAAACAAAAAAGAAAAAGAAGAAGCAGAATGACTAAATTAATTTTTAAGGTTTAATCTTAGTAATAGAAAAGTCGTACCCAAACTATGCCTCCCAACAAAGACAGGCTCAGAACTGACCTTTGCAGGTTTTGAAGAGATAAAAACAAAATGGAAAACAAAACAAGCAATGCTCAAAGTTTCAAATTTCGATTCGAAGCCCATTTAAAAGCTCTGCCAAAAAAGCAAGACATATTAAGTCTTTTCTAGGGAGGTCTGTCATTGTCTTTTAATAAAAGCTTTGCATTAAAATAGCGTGCATTAAATGGGAAATAGGATGAATCATGATGCATAGAATAAATGAAGTTCAAGATTGCTAATAACGATTGTGATTTCCTTTTGCTTTATGATAGAAGCATATAATAGTTATATGCTAAAAATGGAAAAAACATAATATAAGGAGATTTTGAGATTATTCCCATTTGTTTTCAATTTGGATACATATATCTGCAAACAACTGTCCTCTATGCACTTGTTTTTTTTTAAATATGTTTGTCAACTGTTTTTATAATATGCTTGTGAATGGAAGCATTGTTGGTAGCTAAAAACAAATTTCTAGTGCTAGATAATTTCTTGGTTACTAGAATAATAATACTATACAGTTCCTAGGTAAATAAAGGACTATCAATAGCTTGTTAGGAAGACAGTTATCCCTTAAGAATCAAATATCTAATATACAGAAAATATTGTTGAATAAGACACGATCACATGCACACAAGATATATGATGGGAAAATGTGCTCTCATCTTCAATTTACTTGGAATCAAAATAAAAATACCCTTAAAAGTAGTGTTACACCATTTACAACATTCCCTAAATAAATAAAGACTCCAAGAAATCTCCCGTAAAGAGATCCAAAGATGTCATCTTTCATTACATTTACTACTCAAGAATCAAGATAAATGAGCATAATCCATGATGATTTGCAATGATGGATGCCTCCATATATAGCCCTTTATTTAATAATCCTAGAGTAATTTATTTAACAAGTTATTGGTATAACAATGCCATGAGATAACCGTTGATAAAATTTGTGGGTTTAATTGTAAGGTTACAAAATTGCATGCATTCTATAGAGACACAAACACAAGAATTCAAACATCTAAACCTATGTCACCGGTTCACTGCAGGAAGTTGCTGGGTTCAGGTCTGATCCATTCTGGTGCAGGTGGGGGTGCATCCAGGGAATGCACTTTCACCTATGGGTTCGTCTTTGGGAGAACCCAAAACAAACCCAGGCAAATTCTACAGAACCAGCAGCAAATTCAGCGAAGTTTGACAGAAAAAAATTTGGGTTTTTTTTTGGTTGTTTAAGACATTTGACTTTGACTTGAAGGCATCCCTAACCCAAAACACTTCATTCCAAGGCATTTGAGAGACCAAACAAAAAGGTAGTTTACCTCATTGTGAATCAGTATAATACAATCTTTTACTTTTTCAAACTAACAACCACAATAATATTGGACAACATCACTCACTTAAGATCTAACAATTATGCAACACAGGATTAACACATGATTTATGTGGAAACCCTTTCGGGAGAAAACCATGGCAAAATATTGCTTATATACTATGCTCCCCCAAATTTCCGGGACGCGAATGGGCGGGGACGGGGGGACGAGTTTCGGGGACAGCATTTTTTTTAGCCATTTTTTAGGGGACGGCAAGGGACGGCTACTAAAAAAAAAGATTTTTTTAAAAATATAAGGAAATTTCAAATATTTATATGATAACATTCATAAGGCATTCATTATAGACATTATAGAACCTTAAAAAATGAATACATAACAATAGGTTTTATCCACTAAGGGATTTCTCCAAGGTAAACTTGTCTTCTTATGGTGGTTGTTCTCTATCATTATTCTATTTCCTTCCTCATTTCTTGCTAATTAATTTATGTCATGTGCTCTCTGTTGTGATGTAATCACACATCGCCCCATTGCAAATGGGGACCCCCTCTTTCTTCCTGCCTTCTGTCTTTGTTTTGCTTTAGGTTTAGTTTTTCTCTGAGCTTGTAGGGTTTGGTAGTGTTGTTTTGCCCAAGTCTTGACATATTCTGGCTAAGGAACCTGTATCTTCTCATCCTGGTGCACGTCTTGAAGCCCTCGAATTGACTAAGTCTGATGTCCTGAAGTCTGATGTTTTGAGATCTTGAAAACTGACTAAGTCTGAAATCTGGTGGATCCTCAAAAATCTAGAATCTGCATGTTAAATCCTATGGATCCAGGACCTATCTCAAACATCCTGGAAGTATATTTCAAAATATTTATAGTATAGGAAATATTTTCAAATATACTTCCACTCAGGGCACTTCAAAATTGGGCAAAAATATTTATGTCTTGGACCTTGGGCGGAAAATCCATTCCTATGAGCACAATACGCCCAGGATGAGCGGAAAATCCATGCCTATAAGCACAATGCGCCCAGGATGAGCGGAAAATCCTTGCTTATGAACACAATGCGCCCTAGGGGTGGAGTCATCTAGACATGAAACTTGCATAAGTGACGAAGATTTGATCCCTAAAAACCGTTGGAAATTCGTTGCAAAAAATATCACTTAGAAAAAATTTCATGACCAAGTTGAGTGGAAATTCCTCATACATGAACATTATGCGCTCAAGAGGAGGAAGTTTCGATGATTGTCTGGAGGATGCATGTCCACTTCAAATTAACACCTTCATAAAATCATTTCCACTACAAACAACTTGAAAATTTTGGACAAAGTCACGAAAGTTTCTAGGGTGGAAAGTTGTCTAAGTATTGGCAAAGGTGGAAAATGTTCATCAATGAACATTTTGCGCCCATCTAGAGGGGAATCCCATCATAAGAAGACATCTCATTTTGATGCCATTCTAGGAGGAAGAAGAATGTGGATGAGATTCACTAAGGTTGCAAGCGCGCTTGGATTGAAGATCAACACATTGGAAATTGTTCATACATGAACAATATGCGCCCAAGATTAAGATGTGAAAATTTGATTGTGTGATGGATACAAAGTGGGGAAATTGTTCACTCATGAACAATTTGCGCCCTAGGAGATGAATTCAAAATGTGGAAAATGTTCATCAAGGTGCATTATGCGCCCTAGGAAGAAGTGAATTCTTTGGCATACAAGTTGAAGTGACACTCCCAATTTGCAAGAAGATAACTTCTTGAGACACTTCCAACTTATCAAGAATGCAATGAAGCAATTTGTCGAGGGGTGATCAAAAATGGTGATAACATGGAGGAAAATGTTCATGCATGAACAATATGTGCCCTTATTGGAGGTCTCCCTTTGGAGTGAAGATGATAAAACATTGATTGCCTTAGACAAATTCATAAGAATACATGAAAGAACATGGCAAATTACTTGCAAAAAGTTGGAAGAAACGCGAAAGTTTGATCAAATGCCAAGGTACTAAAACGTGGAAAATGTTCATGAATAAGCAATATGCGCCCTTGCTTTTTAGTGCAAAATCCAAACTTGAGAAGATTTCCAAAGAGGAGCGGAAAATGTTCATGGGCAAGGAAAATCCGCCCAAGATGAAATGCATTCTAAAGAGAGTCCTCAACGAATAACATTCAAGGAGAACCTAATTCCATGCGCCAAGTGACAAAGTTTGAAGTTTTATGGGAAAAAATGCTTAAGAGAAATCCCAAAGTGGAAAATGTTGGTGAGCTTGCAAAATCCGCCCTACAAGGGCGCGAAATGTTCATGGGCATGCAAAACCCGCCCAAGATTGTCATGAGGAAAATTCATTTAGTGTGAAGCATTTTGAAATCCGAGCTTGTCGTGAAGCTTCAAGTGAATATCTAAGGCATGATCGAAGACATTAGGTGAAAGTGCTCATCAAGAAGAGGAGCACATAATGTTCATGAGCTTGCAAAATCCGCTCAAGGAAATTTCTCATACTCATTCAAGATGTGCTCTAGACAAGAAGATAATCTAATCTATGAAAAGGTGCTAAAATCATTTGAATATCAGGAGTTCACCAAAAGAAGAGGTTTTGAAAGTAGAAAGATCTAAGTAAAAAGTGCAAATTTCTTATGATCATGCAAAAGCCGCCCATGTTAGGGCGCAAATTCCCTCTACAGCAGAAAAATCCGCCCAAGAAATTGTTCTCATATTTGATCAAAACCCGCTCAGACTTGAAGTAGGTCGGCCTAGGAGTAAGATGTGAGTTTTGAACAAAAGAAAATTGCTTTGCAAGTGGGCCGACCTGCCTAGGAAGATGAGGGCGAGTGCTATATAAGGAGGAGTAAAGTCTTCATTTTTCAACATCTAACTCAAAACAAAACAAGAAGAAAAAAGCAGAGCAGCACCCAAATTTGAAGAAAGAAGGGCAGATTTCATACAAGGAAGAAGGCGAATTTGCAAGAAAAAGCTAATACTCCAAAGGAAGAAGACAATCACTTCACCTTCACTAAGTTTGAGCTTGAAAAAGGGGCAGACATGCAGAAATAAATCAGACTTGCAGAAATTAAAAAAATCAGACTTAGTGGTACTTTTGATAAAAGATTGAATTTAGCAAGAAATAGTTAAGGATTTTTGTGCTTTTCTTGCATTCAATTTGAGTGGTTTTGGATGAAATTGTGTTGAAACTGAGTTTTATTCATGATGATGTTTTATCCCACATTCATGAGGAAGGCGGAATTGGTTATTGAATTCCCTTTATATCAAGTATCATGTTAATATACTGACTTGAGGTGTTTTCACTTGTAGGTTGATGATATATGTTAAAAAAGCATCAAGTGTTGAAGGAGAGCAACACTAGCTTGGAAGTCTATGTGGATGAGATCAAGAGGAAAGATCAAAGCATTCCGAGGCGAGGTATCCAGAGGAGCATCTAGAAGATTGAAGTATCATCAAGCTCATTCACCTTACATTCAAAGGAGGCATCGCCATCAGAGCGGAAGCACACTATACTTCATCGAAACATCATGAAGTTCGCCATCATCTTGCCTCCAGAGGAGAATTTCATCACCGGAAAGAGAAGAACTTCATCATCATCTTGCAAGCTCAATCATCCGCAAATGAAGATCATTCCACCTTTCATGTTCAAAAGTCCAGCATCACAACAGGAACATCTCTCCATAAGTTCATTTTCAAGGATTCTTTTCATTTTTCCAGAGTCATCTATTTCATACGCTAGAAAGATCAAGAGCAAGCATCATGCAATCTACTCCAAGAAGTCATGAACAAAGACATCTCCTACTTTTGTCAACAAGCCTGAATGAAGGAATTCTGCAAGAACATCACATGAGAAGAGAAATGAGCAAAGATCGTCAAGAAATTCATAAATTTCACTAAGGTATGAAAGACAACATGAGGAAATCCAAAATTCCCAAATTTTTGAGTTCGAAGCAGCTAAGTTCCATAGTTGAAAATCCAACAATTTGGGAAATATTCCAAGCAATGTGAACACGAAAAAAATCAAGCTAGTTTGCTCAATGTTGAGGTGGCATGTGCACGCCATGGATCCAATCACATTTTGCCACTTCACCCATCTAAGTTCAACACGTGTACATCAAGCAAGAGGTCAAAGAAGACGCCCATGTTGGAGATTCTCAAAGATTCCATTTGAAGCTTATCATCTTGGGAAACGTGCCTTTGTTCCCTCTCATATTCTAAAAATAGCAAGTTGTTGTAACTACCTTGTGTTGTCCAAATCCTGGCCATTGATTTCAAAATCAATCTGGGCCCTTAATTGTAATTCTTGAGCTCTATATAAAGCTCATTCTTCTCATTTGTAAAAGGGAGATAGATAGAAGAGTAGGAGTAGATGTTGTCAAAAATAGGAGTAGATTAGAGGAGACTTCTTGAAGTCATTGAAGAGACATTGTGAAATTGTTGTAATTATACACTTCTAAGATCAATACAAGCTCATTGTTGTTCTCATGGTGATTTGTGTGATTGTGGAATGTTAGCATGGTTTCTAATTCTCGAATATGATGGAGATGTGTTTCCAAGTAGCTTAGTTGATAGATTAAAAGTTCATTGGTGTAATGTTAATATGTTATGATATTTGATGAATTCCTTCTTGGTTCATACTTTTTGTGGATTGTCAAAGGCAACTCACTTTGCAAAGTTAGCTTGAACCTTTACATGCTTTAGTTCGGTTGTGGATGCTCGTTCAAGCTGCGCCAGCTATGGGTGTTTGGATGGAAGTTCACAATATGAAAATCCTTGATTAACCTTAGAAGATTGCACCAACTTCGTGTAATTGTTGGTTCTCATGGTGAAGTGAAGTTTGGTTTCGTGAGGAATTTGTCTATCAGAGCATGTTACATTATATCATTGTCCTTAGAATAGCTTTCTCAACCCTTATCCTTTTTCATTTTCTTTCATAGTCAGTTTGAGTAAGTTCCACTTCACAAGAAGGAGAATAGCATATTAAGAGAGGAGCAAGGAGTCAATTCAGCGTAAGGCCCTTTGTGAATTTCAGCAAATCACATCAACTACTGAGTATCCAATTTGCAAGTCAAGAACTGACGCTAAGGAACCTTGGAGTTGTCTCAATTGATCACATTGTTTAGTATTCGAGAGACTTTGTTCAAGAGAGGGTAGATTACTTAGTATTTTATTCTGAATTTGCATGTGCATAAAAAACACATCAACACTCTCTTAGTCTAAGAACTAAAATAGTTGTTGACAATCTAGTTGAGGAATATCCTTCTAGTTCACAGATCACCAACATTAAGGTGTGCCCAAGAGATGTGCCTAGACTCTTGTATACATGAATATGTGGAGAAAACTAATCATAGAGAAACCTCTTTACTCTGTTCTGTCAAGTAAAATGTATCTATGCAAAAGAATAAATGACTCGTTAGGAAAGGAGAATCAACTCATTTCAAGAACCCTAAGAGATTGAAAATTTGTATCATGAAAAGGTGATATGTAATTGTGATGACATCACATATCATGATTGATTCTATAATTAGGATGGCCCAGTAGGCATGGATGGGACCAATGTGCATGAAGAAGGCCTCTGTGGTGAGCTGCCAACTGAATCAATACCATATACTAAAGCCTACACAACTAGAATCTGAGAACAACCAGCAATGGCCAGATTTACAAAATAGATAGATGTGCACGCTCACATGCATGCATATTTGTATGTAAAATGGCCCTGTAATGGATGAATTATTTAGTCTTGATGCACTACATTCAACTCAACAATAAAAAGTTGATAGAACTAGGAGTATTGATGTTGTCAATCTAAACAACATTGATATGATACATCATACTAAATCAATGATACACAGAAGCAGACACTGAGAGAATCAGTGTTGTTTTTTTTTAAAGTGCGTTGGAAGTCTGTTGAGCTGTAGGGGACAGCTAGTCCCCATAATTTTAGGGGACGTCCTCGGGGAAGGGCGAACGAGTAGGGGACGTTTCTTGCCCGTCCCCGGAACGTCTCAAGTACGGTACGGGGTCTTCTGGGGCAGGGGACGCATCCCCCGTGGAGCATAGCTTATATATAAACATTTCTTACAAACTTCGTAGGCACCAACCTACAGGAGACACCAATCCCCTTCTGTAGAATATGTGAGCACCAACCCACTGGAGACACCAATCCCCGCTTGTAGAATTTGTAGGCACCAACCCACTAGAGACACCAATTCCCATAACTGAGCACCAACTCAGCAAGAGACACCAATCTCTTCAATTTGTAGGCACCAATCTACTGGAGACACTGATCCCCACAACTGATCACCAACTCAGCAAGAGACACCGATCTCTTCTTTTTGGGAGGCACCAACCTCTTCTACAAAATATCACCTTCGAGATGTTGCTTCATCAATGGTTGATGGACATTTCGTTCTCCTTCGTCTTATGCACTCCATGATTCCCTTCTTCTCATTAATCATAACATAAATATACTTGTATGCTTGTATGTTCTCACCTTATACTTTTCTTATCTTCCCACATTGAATGATCTTCATATATGTTCTATTCATCCTCCCACACTCATATCTTCTTCATTCAATCTGCCTTATAAATGATGTTTCATTATCCACTTATACTCCTCTTCAAATCTGTATGTTCCTCTTTCAAATCTGCATACTTATCTTTTAAATCTGCATACATTCCCTTCTTTAAATCTACATATAATCTACTCCATACATCTGCCATCAACTCTTCTTCTATATCTGCATAAATTCCTCTTTTAAATCTGCATATATTCTTGTTACAAATCTGCCATAAAATCCTTTTGATGATCTTTTTATCTCCTCATATGCATATCTGCAGGTGTGTTGGTAAATAGATTTGTTGCTTTTAAATAACCTTCGTGAAAGACTCCATTTCGCCCTTGGATCAGCAACAACATGTTCACAACAGTTGAATCGCAAAACAATGTCGATTCCTCTCTGCGTTTGAGAGGGGCAGCTCCCTCGTATGATAGGGGTATATGGATTTTCTGGGGTTTTTAAGAACAAATTGAATAACGAAAACTAATAAAGAAATGAGAAGTAATCTTATTGATTTAAGTTCCACACATTCAAGTTGAGATACCAAAACTTAACATAATAATCTTTTCCACATGCAACGTTTAAAGGAAAGCAAATGGTTACTGTTGATGTGTTTTTTACGCACATGCAAACTCAGAATAAAATACCGAGGTATTCTATCCTCGCTTGAACAAAGTCTCTCAAAGGCTAAACAATGTGATCCAATGAGACAACTCCAAGGTTCCAGATGTCAGGTCTTGACTTGCAATGGATAGACTCAGTAGTTGATGTGATTTGCTGAAAACTCACAAAGGGACTTACGTTGAATATACTTCTTATTCCAATCAAATATGTTATTCTCCTCCTTGTGAAGTGAAACTTCTAAAAGCAACTACAAAAAGAAAATGCAAAAGGACAAGGGTTTAGAATGCTAATCTAAGGACAATGAGATAATGAAACATGTCAAGATAGACAAACTCCTCATGAAACCAGACTTCACTTCGCCATGAGAACCAACAACTACACGAAGCCGGTGCAATCTTCTAAGGAAACTCAAGAATTTTCATGTTCCAAATCTCCATCCAAACACCCACAGCTGGCGCAGCTTGAACAAGCATTCACAACCGAACTAAAGAAAATGAAGGTTCAGTCTAGCTTTGCAAAATGACTTATCAGCGACGAATCATAAAAAGTATGAACCATTAAGGAATTCATCAGATATCTCCACATAACAACATTACATCAATGCACTTCTAATCTATTTCTAAGCTACTTGGAAACATCTCTCCATCATATTCGAGAATTTGAAACCATGCTAACATTCCATCACCACACAAATCACCATGAGAACCAACAATGAGCTTGTATTGATTTTGGAAATGCATTTTTACAACAATTTAATGTCTCTTCAATGACTTCGAAAAGTCTCCTCTAATCTACCTCTACTCTAACGGCATCTACTCCTACTGCTTGATTCCTGTTCTCCCTCTGATAATCCTCTCTTCACAAATGAGAGCAGTGAGCCCTTTTATAGGCCTCAAAATTACATGAATGGCCAGGATTGATTCGAGAATCAATGGCCAAGATTTTGACAACAAGGCAGTCTGTTACAAAAATTTACTATCTTTAGAACATTGAATGTGGATTGATGACGTGGCAGACTGTGATTGGATCAATGTTGTGCACATGCCACCTCAGCATCGAACAAACTGGTTTGATTTTCTTTGTGTTTATATTGCTCGGAATGTTTTCCCAGATTTTGCCATCTTTTGGAGTAGAATTCGAATTTGGATTTTCAGCTCTAGAACTTGGCTGCTTCAATCTTGAAAACTTGGGGAAATTTGTCGAATTTCTTGTTGTCGATGTAATTCATGAATTTCTTGAATGCTTCGAATCATTTCTCATTTTATGATATTCTTGATGATGTTAATGCGCAGGATGCAAGATTTTGGCTCCGGACTCCGGAAGTAGAAAGATGCCTTGTGTGCGAATTCCTGGAGTGAACTACAGATGATAGATTCTCCCTCCCCTTGCCATACAAAGTAATATTCTTCATGCAAATGATGATCTTGATGCGGAAATTCTCCCGTTTGGCGACGATATCTTCCTCCATCGAATGCCCTTGAACAAGACTCCTCCCTGCATTGAACTTCTCCTATGCAAGCCTTTCGCAACTATCCTTCCATATCGCCCTTCATAACTGCTTGCCTCTCCTTCGCATTCACCCTTCTCCTGCACAAACTTCATGACATTAGCCTGATAGAATAATGCATAAAAGACAAGCATATAAGACAAAACTCACCGTACCGTGTATGCGAGATAAAAGAATATGCGAATCTTTAAAATTTCCCTGCTTTATTTCAAGAAAGCCCAAAAAATGCAAATTTCAAAAAAAGAATGATGTGACCAACTTCCTGACAACCTTCAACCTCGCCCAAACTCAGCTCCGAATCACCCTTTCCTTGCGCCGCAATGACTTGTTTCTTGGCAATCTAGTAGAGGCCTTTCAATGCCGAATTTGTATGTGCGCCCAATGGGAGGCGCTGATTTCAAGTATGTGCGAATGGTTTAGAAGCCTTGAGGACTTCCCTTCGAGCTAGTTCAAAAATGCAAATTACGAACTCCCTTTTGCAAAAGACTGAACGGACCTCCTGCGTTTCAACATAAGAGGCAAAGTTTTGCCTCTCTTTAAATAAGCGCTGAGGTAGTTTTGGGATATGAAGCCAAAAATTATAAAGGTCAAACTTGCCATGCCTAAAATTATGGAGCTATTTTTAGAAATGTAAGATTCCCTTTTGTTATGCGCCTAAGACAAGCTTTTTCTTTCTACGTGTATGCAAGATTGGCTTATTTAAGCGCTCAGGCGGTCTTTTTAATGTCCTATGCACAAGCTTGAAATTTGATCTTTTGTAAGTGATGAAAATTGCAGGTTAAAGATAAACATGTGTCTAGGCGGAAGTTCATGTACTCTATGCACAATTTGATTCTCATCAATTGCGAACCAATCCTTACATTGCGCCTAAGACAAGCTTTTACATCGCTATGTATGAGTTGACTAATGTAAACTGCAAGGCTGGGGCAAATTTTGCATTAAGGTGGACTATTCAAACCATCATGCATTATGTAAAAAAAATGTGAATTGCAAATGGATCACAAAAGTCTGCCAGAGGTGGATATTTTGGGACGTTATGCACTAATCGGAACTTCTCTCTATGCATGATTTGGAAATGACTGTGCATTTGAAGCGAACCTCCCAAACCGTCAAGTATAAGTAGTGAGACATGTATTACAAGCTGGAACTAATGTGTGTCAGGCGGACCTTTTACGTGCCTATGTATGAGAGTGGATATTTCAGATTATAGAGTATGGAAAATTATGCAGAAAGACTATGCACTGGTGCTCAAAACGAATTCTCTAGACCATTGTGAATTGTGAAATCACTCAAAAAAAAGTGTCAGCAGGAATTTTGGCATGTTCTATAAGTGATGCACAAAGAACTTGAAGCGGACTTTTAAAGATCTCATGCACAATCTGAAATGCCAATCACCCTCGTCGGAGTGCCCAGGCGGACTCATGATGCTCATATACATAATGTCCAATGTTTGAGCATGCAAAGCATCTCAAGAAGACCGCCTAAGCAGACTTTTACTATCATGTTGCGTGATGCTTGTTTCCCGCATTTGCAAAGTGTCTGAAGATGTCCGCTTGGGCGGAGGTTTGGATGCCCTATGCATAAGGTTTGTATTTTACCGTTTCAAATCATCTACCTATTTTTGCCTAAGCAGTCATTCTGACGCTTAATGCATAATATACGTAATGCTTAAAGAGTAACGTGTGGACTCCTTAAAACATTATGCATAATGTGAAGACTTTGCACAACACAAATCTAGTTATTGCTAAACGTTTGGGGTGGATTTTTTGAGTGTTAGTGCATAAAACGATGTTTAAAATGATTGCACCTACGTTGAATTTCACCGCCTCAACAAACAAGTTACTCTATCTTGCTCTTCTTAGCGGATTTATCTACCATACTCACATAAGTTGAAAGACCCGAATTGTACTTGGACAAACCTCTTCATTTGCAATGTATGACACCTTTCATCTCCTGCAGAGCGATCTTCTACAAGCACTTGGAGTGAACATCGTAAACCATCCAGCATAGAAATGGGGAATTTGAATTGCGAATAGTATGCAGAAGTCCACCCAAGGGGGTACACCATGAATTACAAACTCTTCATTCTGGCAGGGATTACTGCCAAAACAAACTCAAACCAAAAGTTAAAAAAAAAGGTGGGTCCCCATTGAAAATGGGGCGATGTTGAGATTATGTCACAACAGTTACCATTGATGAAACATACGAATATCAACAATAACACGTGAAATCGAATTGAACACACATCCAAAATGTTTCTTTATTGCTTTCTTGCTTGAATAATACTATTCGAGTCCTTTACACAATGCCTTGAGAAAAAGTGGAACCCTTTGATTGAATTACAATGTTGTATTTATAGGTGAGGTTAGTAACCACTTAAGGTTACCTTAACCACTTTTTGTAACTACTTGGTATAACTACCTTCACAAGTGCACTAACTTTGAATAACAAACTTTCTTTTGTAAAGATAGTTACTTAGAGTAACTACCTAACTTAGGCACTTAAAATAACTACCTTTTTGAAATACGATGATTTTAAAAATAAGCTTTGAAGTTCATTTTCTAACTTTTAGTTACAACATGTGACATAAGCCACTTTTACAAAAAGGTAACTAAAAACCTGTAACTTGAAAGAAAAGCCAAGTCATTGGTTTGCCGAGGTAGTCACCATGTCTCCTTTCAATCCATGAGTCACTTGTTTGAACTGATATCTATCAACAACAATATGGCCTTCGAAGATGCTCAACTCAATTAAGGACTGAAACTTCACCGATCTACTAATTGTGATTGCTAAATTCAGCCTTTCCATTACGAAGATACGGAGTTCCAAGTGTTGCATTGAAACTTGTTTTAATCATAATATCTGTGGAATATAATTTTGAGATGCAAACTCCTTATTCCAAAAACGCTCAATCTATCGAATGTCTTGCAACTTTGAATAAGTGTCACCAGTCTTCAGATGAATAGCACTCGTATAAAATCTCCATGTCACACAATTTCTTTCAACTGAATGGGATGCTCTCTCCAAAATAACATAAACCATTTCGAAGATTTCATTTGGTGCATCTCATGTGTATAAGAGCATTTTCAACCAAGTATATGACAATGCTTTGATGGGATACCATACCCTACAACCTTAGCATTCCATGAGATGACATTTCTTTGAGGTGGCATTCTATCAAACAGTTCATGGACCTTGTCTATGCTTCCATATTCGCGCTTCATGCTATGTAATTACAATTTGCATTGCAGCCATAACATTTAAAAGTGTAATGATACCCAAACAACACGTTCCCACAGATAGAAATGGCTTGCAGAGATGAAGCAGAGAACAAAATTAGATGAGCTTTTTCCTATCAATGGATTAAACCCAAAATCACCAATAGTCCTTGCAAGAACAAAAACCATTCATGAAATGGTGGAAGCGGCTAGCATCTCTCACAACAATTTCTCGACCAACAGTCTTAGAAATGAATTTTGTGGCAGTGTGGCAGTCACCACACATACGAAGATTTTTGATAACTCAAATGGTTGCACCAAGGGGAATATTGATAATTCTAAAAGCAATAGCCAGCTTCTCACTATGATAGCAGGGCACGTGTTCCTTTTGCTCTCCTTCAATGTCATGAAGCACAAAGTTTGTCTCTGGTACATACCCTGCTTCCTTGATCTTCTCTGTCAATGCCTCCAACATTTTATAGATAGCATGTGTTTGTGGGTGTGATGGGTCATCTACTACAAATCTATGAACCTTGTTCTAGAACTCAATCCAGCTGCATCCTAGATCCTTTTTAGCCCCTCTATCTCTCATCATTATTCTGACCATCCTTACATCATCCCACCTACCAGTTGTAGCATAACTGTTTGCCAAAAGTACATAAGTTGATGCACATTCTGGTTCCAGATCCAAAAGATGTTCTGCCACACGTATGCTTAGTTTCAAATTTGGAGTGAATTCTGCAGGCACCAAGCAATGCTCTCCAAATAACAGCATATGGTTCAATTGGCATATTGTTGATGAAACATTCTGCTTCATCAAGGAAGCCAGCACGACCAAGAAGGTCAACCACGCAGGCATAGTGACCTACCTTTCTCCACAAGGCCTGCATGGCTGCAAGCAACTAAAACACCCACAAAGGTAATTGCATCTGGTCTTACACCTGCATGATGCATTTGTTCAAAGAGGCGAAGTGCCTCTGAGCCATGGCCATGCTCTTTCAATAGCTGCTGCAGTGGCACATGCTTGAAGAACACTAGAAAGTGCCTCCTCGCCATATCCATTTCGAGCATATCCTGCAATTATCGCATTCCATGTAGACGCATTTCTTTGAAGCATTTCATTAAACAGTTCGCGTGCCTTCTGTCAACGAGGGTTTGTTCAAGAAGTTGGCGTAGTGCCATTTCTTCCATCATATTACGCTTATGCTGATTCTTCAATTCTCTAATTTTATCTTCAAGATGCTTAGCACGACCTCTCTGACTGGCTAATGTTTCTAGTGCAGCAATATACCCTTGAAGATTTTCAAAGGCCCTATGCAGCAATGGGGATGCAGAGAAAAGTGTGAGGGATGTTTCCATTTTATTGCAGCTGGGAGGACACTAGTAAGGTCATGGAATTTGGAATTACACCTGCCAACCGTATTTCCTTGAAGGTTTCTGAAGGCCTTTTAACGAAACCATTTTGTTCATATCTAGCAATCTTTGAAGTATTGTGTCGAACAGTTCAATGCCCTTTATCTGTGCTTCAACGTTTTGCATGCATGTCTACGAAGACACCTCAAACATATAATATCTGACAAAAATCCTCATTTCGTTTTGATGAACGCCTATACCCTGTTCGAAAGCTCTCATTCAGGCGCCGGGTGGGGGATGCTGGCGAATGTCGTGGATAGCAGCCTTGCACTTGCCAAGTGCATTTGCTTGAGATGATAAATCTTTGACGTTGCTGACATACAGTTTGCATACATTTCAATGACAAAAACATCCATTTTTCATGCTTTAAGAAATGCCTATACCCATCGGGCCGTGAGGATACTGCTGAAGGTGGCGGGGTTGATTTCTACGCTTACAAACTGCATTTCCTTGAAACTTTATAACTCTCTTAACAAAATCGCTTTGTACATATCCTACAATCATTGTATTCCATGAGATGACATCTCTTTGAGGCAATTCTGTTAGGCACTTCCACATTTGGCATACACATCTATAAGGGCATTTGCAACTGTAACATTTGATAGAAGTCTTCATTCTATTACTCTTTGATGGATGTCTCTGCTTAGTTTGAGAGCTCCCATTTTGATACAGGCTAGGAGTATGCTGGTTGGCAGCGGTTATGGATAGAGAGGGGCTGGCAAAGGCTTTGGAGTATGGAATTATATTGAAAACCTTGAAACTAATTGCAATAAAAAAATCCCACGATACAGGTAGTTATAATAACTACCTTATTAGCTCTTTAATCGGCTTCTTTTGAAGTTGATAAAGCTAGTTTTAAAGCCGATGCAACTTGGTGACATGGGATAAACATCCGGAAGAGCTTCTTCATTGGCATTCCAAGTAACTTTCAAAAACTTTATCGGTGGTTGTAAACACTTAGCGAACTGATTCAATCATCCGAAGCTAAGAGTTGGTTAGAGAAGTTCGGAAACTTTTAAGTCTAACTAACCACCTTTGAGAAGTCTATCATCAGCTGATAGAAATACTTCCAAGAGCGCTTTAGAAATAAACTTCTTTTATCGGCAATTAAAATGTGTTGCAAAACTTCTCAAAATTTCCGAAAACAAGTTTCAAAGCCCTTTTCCTCTCTTTTTCTTTTCTTAATAGTTTTTAAAACCATTCGAATGTGCTCTCTTATTTATGAGACATGAATTTTTTTTTAATGAACAAAGTCTGTTATAACCCTCTTTCTTTCTCCACATAGATATTGGCAGCAATAACATGATCTTATTTTACCCATGCATTTGTCGAGTCTTCTTGGTGATTTAGGATGATTTTGAAACTTCATCAGAGGTAAGAAAGACTTTCAAAACCACTTAAATTTTTTTGATAATAAAAGTAAGCTTCCCTTATTGGCGGTTTATGAACTCAGATTCATGCATAAGAATATGCTCTTCTTCAAAATAACTCCACATAAGCAACTGAAATATTTCACTCTTTTCAATGAACTCCATCGCAAAAATGTTGACTTAGTCAACTGTGCAGGCGAAAAATGCATGATCAGGTTCATCATTTGGACACAAAAAGTTTAAATTTTGAAGTGCAGAAACAGGGTCAACAAGGTGCAAGTCTGGTATATTCTTTTTATACAACACACTTCCTTCTTAACAATTGCAAACTTGCTTTTATATCTTCCAAGGAGGGAAGATTTCATTCAATAGACACAACTAGTCATAAAGGAATCAACATTTCTTAAATACATGCCTTTTCATTACCATTAT
Source organism: Cunninghamia lanceolata (assembly GCA_027924645.1). Classification (NCBI taxonomy): domain Eukaryota; kingdom Viridiplantae; phylum Streptophyta; class Pinopsida; order Cupressales; family Cupressaceae; genus Cunninghamia; species Cunninghamia lanceolata. The sequence continues at coordinate 5,188,660 of BSBN01000908.1, read as the reverse complement.
AAATGAGACGATTTTGTCTTTTGGTGGGAGTGCTCCTTCTAAGGGGGTCGGCCGTTTTAGCAAGATATTTATTTTAATTTAAATCTCAAAAATAAGATGCCAAAACTTGAGTCGGCCTTGAAGGAAATATGATTTAAGTGTGATGATTCTATATGGAGCTCGGCCTCATAAATGATAAATTACATATACTCTCAAGTCGGCCAGCATAGAATATTTAACTTTATTTTAATCCATTCTTCCTTCATGTAGTCGGCATCCTTTTTATTAAGTTGATTTTATCTTGCATAAACATGAGCCAGATCGGCCAGCATTCTTCAACAAATATATAATTACTTTGGTACTTTTTAATGATCTCTTGAGTGATCACCCATGGTGTATCTGGAGGAACTACTTCATCCTTTGATATCAATGACAATCTTCTAACAATCTCGTCCATACATCTTACCATCAATCTTGGACAATTAATCCCTTCTTGACATGACTTTGACATCAATGACAACTAATCCAATACTTGCTTGCCATCAAATAAACAGAGTTGAAGATTGATTGGTGAAGATTCCAAAGTGATTGGTTTGCTATTCCTATGCGTGTGCAAGAACCCATTCGCTACAAAGGAAATTGTAGACGAAGATTTTTGCAAAGATATTGGTTTTTTTCCTACATTTTTATTTTGTTTTGATTTGAAGTTCTTGTTTTTTTTCCCTTTCTTCTATGAATCTATGGCATATGCTTAAATTTTTTTGACTTGGTTAGGTTCTATATATATATAGTTTTCATTTGTTTCGAACGTGTTGTTTATTGAACTTGTTGCCATAGAGATTACAATGGCAGCCAGTTCAACCTCTATAGGCCGAACCCACTTCAAGACAAACCCAAATTCACCCCTTTGGAAATATGTTAATATGGTACAATTGGGTCCAAGTGGTGGGCATTATAGTTGGATTTGCAATGGATGTGATGTTCAGTATTCAAGCTCATACAGTCAGGTGAAAGCCCATTTGTGTGGCGTCCTTGGGATGGGCATCAAAGCTTGCCCAAGAAAAATAATGTACCCATTCCATCAAAGCAAGTCATAGCATATATTAGTGAGCAAGAAAACGCAAATGAAGCAACAAGCCGTAAATAAAATCATCTTTTGCTAAAAAAACAGGACTCGAGGAATGAAGCCCCTTCCATCGCCATTTGATCTTCAACCTAAAGAACAACCTACAACCTTTACACATAAGAGATCAAAGAGACCGTTAGAAATGACATTTCACAATGAGTCTCAAGAGATTGCCTATCAACACATTGTGAGATGTGTCTATGCAAATGAATTGGATTTCAATGTTGTTCACTCAACATATTGGCAACAAATGGTGAAAGCAAATAATGAGGCTCCAAAAGTGTGAAGGTCATGGGTTTTGAGAAGGTGTGTAGCACCTTATTGGAAAAGAAGGTGAAGTTTGTAGAATAGTCATTGAAGCCCATAAGGGATTCTTGGGCCAAGACAAGGGTATCCATCATTTCCAATGGATGGAAGGATGCAAAAAATCAGTCATTGATCAATGTTATTATAGTGTCCCCTAAAGGGGTAATGTTTTTGAAGGCGGTGGATTGCAAGGGGGAAGCGAAGAATGGTGCATTTATTGCTAATATTCTTTGTCAAGTCATTAAGAAAGTGGGGCCTCGAAACGCTATTCAAGTCATAATAGACAACGTCAAAAATTGTAGAGCAACTAATTTATGGGTTGAGGAGTGTTACTCGAACATCTTTTGAACACCTTGTGTGCTCCATTCCCTCAACCTTATTCTACAAAAAATTGACACCAAAATTGATTCCATCAAATAGATGTATAACAAGGCTAAAGAGATCCAAATGTTCATCACCAACCACCATATGTCACAAGGCATATTTAGAAAATTCTCGAAATTTGGTTCGTTTAAGGTAAATGAAGTAATAAGATTTATTAAATATGTTCCACTTAAGTAAATTTTTTTTTTTAATTTTATGTTTTCTCCTTTAAGAACTTAAGAAACTTTATTTTTTTATGTTATTATTTTGATTTCTATTGAATAGATTATTGAGACCCGTTTTGCCTCCAACACAATTGTCTTATGACAACTTATGAAGGTTCGGGAGACACTCTCTAACATGGTCATCAGCCAATATTGTTCCATATGGAGGCAATCTAGCATTGAAAGGGTAACAAATATTAAACAAATGATCCTATATGACACTTGGTGGGATCATGTTGAATATCTCCTCAGTTTCATCGAGCCCATATTGAATATGATCCGTTATACCGACATGGATACACCTTGTTTGGAAGAGATATATGATGGCATCGACTCCGTGATTGAAAAGAGGCCATTATAAATGCAAAAGAGCAAGATCCTAAAGGACCTTTCTTCAAACAACTACACAATTATTGAGGAGAGATGGAACAAAACGACCACCCTACTACATTTTCTTGCCTTTGCATTGAGTCCCAAATATTATAGTGTTGAACTCCGTTCTGTGTCAACAAGGATTGTCCCATATAGAGATCTTGAAGTCAACCAAGGGTGCAAGGCAGCGCTTTGCAAACCCTCCATTGATCCTAACACGTGGGATGCAGTTAGACTCAAGTTCATGGATTTTGAACACTCCAATGACTTTAGTATTTATGCTCTTCGTGACAAGCTTAAGGTTGACACTCACAATTGGTGGTACTTCCATGTCCAGTCATTCACAGACCTATAACCTCTTGTGATTAAAATTTTATTGCAAGGGTTATAAAAAAAACTTTTATCTTTTATGTTTCATTTATAATTTAAATTTTTAAATTTTAGGACTCTAAATCTAATTTTGTCTTAATAGGTTGCTAGTTCATCTGCATCTAAAAGGAATTGGAGCACATACCCTTTCATCCACTCACTAAATGATGCAGGAGCATCCTGGTTCAAAAGCAATCTTGCATCACCCAAAAACATTTGTTTTTCAGTTTGTTTCTTTTTAATTTCCAGTTCAGTTCAGTCAGAAGTAGTTTTTGTATTTTGGTCCGCATTCTGTCGCATTTGCAATTCAGACATTGCGAAGCAGGACTTAGCATCTAGACATGCTCATCTACATCATATCCAAAATTCAGAGCATTTGGATCAATTACTAGAAAGATATCGCTATCAGAAGATCAACTATTTTCTCAAAACAGAGCATCCTGACAGTCTCAGACAATCAGCTGAAGGAGAAGACTTGTAGAGCATTTGACAACTTGCCGAGCTAGCCAACATATCTTTTGATGTTGTTTGGTTCGTGGCCGACCTTCCTTGGGATCCGCACGCAATTCTATTCATTCGTAAAGGAGTTCTATTCATTTAAGTCCGACCTATCTGTGTACACATGTTATAGCTCTTCATTGGAGTCTATGATCTTCCTTGGCCGACGCGGAGGAATCTTATGAACTGGAGATGATATATATGGATGTAATAGATACCTAGGAAAGTAGTTATCAAGTCATAGATTGTTAGATAGATCATGAGTTTGAATTCTTGTGAAGGAGCTTCAAAGCCTTATCTTGCGCATGTTTTGTAATCAAGCCTGTGATCCCTAATTGTAAGCCCGCCTAATGCCAGCCGATCTATATTTGAATTCTATGATATATTGAATGACTGAATCTACATTTGCTTCATATCTTTGAGTTGTTTCCATTGTGTTTACTCTTGTTGCACGGTCTGGATTGTTCTCTTGATGACCCTCCTAACCGTGACTGCACCACTAAAGCACAATCGACAACACTATAAAATGTAAAGGACTTAAGTATATGTGTATTCCAACTTGTGCCTCCTTTCACACAAAGTGGCTACAAGGAAGGGGACACAAGAAAGTGGGATATCGAGCCAAAACATACTAACTTGTATTTCATATTGAGGACCAGCGAGCTAGCGACCATGAGAGTGCCAATGTCAGTACCACTGTTTGTGGTTATTCTAATACACTAGTACCTTCATCATCTAATATGGATGGTGATGATGCTATTTTTGAAGACCCATATGATGTTGATGCTTGATTAGTGATCGTTGATTGTTGAAACACTCAACATTATTATTTTTAGACTTAATATGTATCATGACATTCAAGTTTGACTTATTTTTAATCTTAATATATATCATGACATGAGTTTGACTAATTGACATTGTAGTATTTTTAATTTTTATGGTGGTTTTGTTTAATATATAATGCTATGTGGTATTCTGAACTTAATTACTGCTGCAAATATGTATATATTTCTGATTTTTATATGTTTTTGTATGGACAAACCCAAACTCAAAAAAAAAATGACCATACCCGTGAACCAAACCCCAACCCCAACCCCGATGGATAACTTAGATCTAAACCCTATATTAGTGTATTCCATTTCCACGTGGATTTGTTTTCATTCTTTTTAAAATCATTAATTTAGTAAATTTGAATTTTGATAGCCGCATGGCATAAATAATAAGTGAAAGAATATGAAGAATTTGGTTAAACAATGACAAAGTTCATATCCTAAAAAAATGACTTCAAAATATCCTCCGTGCAACTCAAACATTTTGTACAAACCACTCTTGTTAGAAAGACGGAGAAAACAAATTTTAATGAAATTGAATAGGGAAACAAACTTCAATTTGAATTTCAAAAGATTACGAAAAATGACTCCTAGAATAAAAGATAAAGGTTGAAAAAAAAAACTAAATTAATGTTATATAATACCTGTTGATGTTTGTTTTCGGACAAATCAACAATTAGAGTGAAATACGAAGTATCTGACTCTCTGTTGAGCAAAGCCTCTCGAATGCTGAACGAAGTGATCAAACAAGATGACTCCAAGGTTCCTTTCTTATAGTTTTGTAAGAGACAGCTCAGTGACTAAGTATGATTATGCTGTTAAACACAAAGGGACTTACGCAGTTGTTCAAACAAGCTACTGATGTTGATGTTTGTTTTCGGACAAATCAACAATTAGAGTGAAATACGAAGTATCTGACTCTCTGTTGAGCAAAGCCTCTCAAATGCTGAACGAAGTGATCAAACAAGATGACTCCAAGGTTCCTTTCTTATAGTTTTGTAAGAGACAGCTCAGTGACTAAGTATGATTATGCTGTTAAACACAAAGGGACTTACGCAGTTGTTCAAACAAGCTACTGATTCAATGATTAGGGAGGCGAATACTGGAAAATCTAAGTGCTACAACTTATGGCGTATAATTTGGCAATGATGTTCGTGATTCTAATCCTAACTGCATGGATAAAAAGAACAAAAGATAAAGGGTTTAGAAACACTAATCTAATCCTAGATGTAAGAATAACTATTGCTCAGGTGAAATCAAACCAGATCTTGCTTCGCCAAGACAAACAACTACACAAGATTGATGCAATCTTCTAGGTTTTTACAAGATGTTTAAATCACTTATGCTCATGAAAGATTCAACAAACATAAAGATCAAATTGAAGTTCGAATGTTGTTCAGACTAACCATGCACTGCAATTTGCAAACCACAAACTACAAATGGTGTGAACTTATAGATTTCACCACGAAACAATAAAGAAACCTTCCACCAACTAACATAAACTTAAAGAAAACTTAATCTAACTTAATGTTCGCTTGAAAATCCAAACCATGCAACACTCAGAAACACATATAGAATCACCAAAACAATGAGTCTTTTATTATTTCAGAGAGCTCTTGCAACAATTCCAGAGTTTTCCATCTTACAAATGAGAGCAACAAGAGCCCTTTTATAGACCTCAAAATGAATGAAGGGTCAAGATCGATCGTCCAAGCCAGTGGCCCAGATCAAGCCATATCACAAGTAGTTGTAACAAACTCTTATTTTATTAAATGAAAGAGGCTAACTTTATTAAATGAAGTTATGAATATTAAATGAAGAAGACTATGAAGAAAAGAACAAAGGCACGCCTCCCAAGAAGATAAGAATGACATGTCATCAACTTATGAAGAATCTCCATGTGAATATCCATCACTAGAAGCTTGGCATTCAATGAACCTGGACACTATTTGCTTGACATCATCCATAGGTACACTTGGCGCATTCTAAATGGTTCCTTCAGCTTCAAGTACATCATCTGAATAGAGGCCAAGTGTCTTTTCCCAATCAGTTATCCTTGCTTTGTTGTCGCCAAGGTGGACAGCAAGTGAAAAAATACTATCAAGCCTTTCATCAGTAACATCATCTTCTTGAAAATAGAAAGCTTGAACTTGTTCTTTCATGTTATCAAGAGTCATCTCCCCAAATGGATTACAGATCTTCATCAAAGAGGCATGTATTCCATCCTGAATCCTTTGAAGTACACTTCTGACTCTTGACATATCTGTTTCTATCTTATCCAGCAACTGTCCTTTGATACGAAAGCCATAATACCAGGAAGAGAAGTTATATGTCCTACCCTCTTCAATCACTTCAGCATGTAGCAACTCATCAACTGATGTTTCCATCAAACTCTTCAAATGTGGCAAATATTGTTCCTGGATTTTTTGAATTCAGCACAAATTGTCATCAATGCAAGTACCCTTTCTTTAAGATCAGTAATCTTATCACACACTTGCATGGTATCTTCTAGGTGTTTATATGTAGCCTCCTTCGATCTTTTCATCCAATCCCTCATTCTATGAGATGAAGACTTCAACTCCTCAAGGTGCTCAACTGTTTCTAAAGGAAGAAGGGATGGAAGTGTAGCAACTCTTTCCTATTGATGAATAGGATGAACTAAATGCTGAATGTACTACTCTAAGGCTTGACATCTTTGCTCAGCTTTGATTCTACCTTCTGTCTCTTGTCTTATAATGGCTCGAGCATTATCAATTGAATCCTGAAGCTCTTCTTCTACTTGCATTCCAGTCAAAGGACCCAGATTGATTGTATTGATGTCATAATCATCAGGTGTTAATCTTCTATATTCTTCTCAAGCCTTGGAACTGCTACATGAACTTTCCTTGCACCTGTTTCATCTTTAGTGATTTTTGAAAGAATAGTGGCCTTCTTCTTTGGTTTCTCTTTAGACATGTCCAGAAGTAACTCATCAACTGGAAGAGGACACTTCTCAACTTCATAATTCTCTCTAATTCTTTCCTGTAACCACTCTGGCAGTGATGAAAGATCTTATTGCTGTTGTAATTGCCTTCCTTGTGCAGGCAATGATTCTTCTTCAGCTTCATCCTTGTCTTCGGTATTAGCTTCATCAATGATCTCAGTATCATGTGGACTAGAAGGTACTTCTTCAGCTGGAGCTTCAGGAACCACATTCTCAGCAGGTACCACTATATCTTGATCCAGTGGAGTATCACCTGGCTGTCTAGAAGAAGCAGTTTCAATACTTATCCTTTTCTTCTTCTTACTAGATTCTCCTTGGGCGGTTTCAGGCTGTTTTCTTTTCTTTACTTGTCCTGAATCTCTTTCATTTTCTTTGCTCCGTGAATCTTTACTAGATGCATTGTGTACTTTTTGCTGATCAATTTCTCCCATTTTAATATAAGTGAGTTTCTTTCCTTCATCAAGCAATGCTTGTACTTGCTCTTTGATTTGCTCTTCAGTGATAGCAATGATAGGCCTTATCAACCCTTCATCATCAACCTTTTCTCTATCAGCCCAGTTGACATCATAAGGCAAATTCCGGATCTTATTGTATTCATCACCCAAAAGAGCTCTTTCACCTTCTAATTGATCAGGAATCCTTAGTACCTTCGTAGCTCTCACTAAATCCCACCTCAACCTTGAACATTTTTGCATTCTGATATCATCATCATCTATAACATCAGCCCAGTGATCTTCCAGTTGTTCTTTATGCCTGTAAGAAGAATATGACTGCTTGATGGCTCCATGCGGATCAAAGTTTTCTCTCCTCGAATCATGCGGATGCAAATGATATGCCTGAAGCTCAACTTCTGAATGCTCAGCTGCCTGAAGTGATGGACAAGAGTAATATCTACCAAGCTGGAGAGGAAACTGAACTCCAGCTTTCTTCCTTGCTTTCTGCATCTTATGAAACTCTAACAACTATCTGGAAACCTCTAGCAACACCATCCTGTTTGAAGGATATCTGGGCAGTCTATATGGAAAAGATGTAAAAATTTGAATCCTGATATATGTGAACCTTTCATACTGGATATAATACCTTCCATACTGCTTGATGAAGTTCCTAGCAGCACCTGTTAATCTTCTATGCAGTTCACCTCTCAACTTTCTCACTATGAACATGGCAAAAGCATCATTGAACCTTTTATAGTGATTGATGTTCTTCAAATGGAGTTGAGGATAACACTGATGTGAGAGAATCTATCCAGGCTTTGTACCTACTTGTCCTTTAGCTGTTAATCCTTTGTAGACTACATTTCTTGCCAGGATATAAACAAGGTATGAAGTCATGAAGAAAGACTTCGTTTCATCAAAATTCTCAAACTGTTCATCTAGGCAATGGCTTATAAGGCCAGCCCAATCAACCATCTTGTTCTTTGTAAACACATGATCAAAGTAAGTATACATCCATCCTTCGAAAGTAGATGATTGAGGCCTACCTATTACTCAATTCAAGAACATGATCAGATAACTTATCTCTTGCTTGAAGTCCGCCTTGTGATACTTTGGATCCTCAGAGTTATATATCTTCATTGATGAATCAGTCTCCACTTCTTCCTGATTTCTTGCATGTAGATCTTGGAGTTGCCTTCAAAAGTCATTTGAGTAGTTGTAGGGCATATGAAGACTCCCTTCCCTTTTGGTATGTTGAAGATCTCCTGAATAGCCTCTCTCTGGAGATAGGCGAGAACAGTTCCATCCTTCGCTATAATTTGCCTTTTCTCTTTATCATAGTGTTGAACACACTCCAACACTAACTCAGTGCTTGGCAAAGTAGGTGGGAAGCAGGCTGCTTGTACAATTCCACTTTTCGCTATGGCTTTGATGTCTTCGTTCCTTGTGATGGCGAGCAAGATGTCCTTCACCTACTCCAGGTTGACGTGTCCCATGTTGGTGTCTCCCACGTTCTTCCACTGCGTCTCAAGCCTGGACTCGGGTATGTTGGACTTAGCATCCATCTTGATCAAGACTTGCCTCTCCTTAGATGTCATTCCCATTTACCTACAAACAAGACTCGAATAAGTAGTTTGAAAAAATAGATTTTATCATCAGAACCTCAAGTCATCTACATCAATGATATCATGTTAAATCACTTCATCAACTTCTACATCAAGCAAAGACACTTCATCTATTCAACTTCAAGTTCCACTCAATCTTCAAGTCCAAGAGAGATCTCTTACTCCAATTTATGAATGAAGATCATCATACACTTTAATTCATGCTATCATATCCCTACTACTCTACATCAAGAGCATTATCAAATAGGATCATCATATCTACATCCTACAAGAACCTGATTTCTGGATATAAATCTGCAAAATTAAACAAATAAAAGGCAATTTTTATGAAGTAGAGCTGATCAAAACATACCTTGTATCAAGTTTTGTTTTTGGAAAAATGCAGATTTCTGGAAAAATTATTAAAATCAGTCTTGAAAACAGCAGAAATCAGACAAAATATCAAAAGTCAGCCTTTAAAACTGATTCCTTCCTTGAAAATGTGTTACTCCTTGCCAAAATTCACTGCTCCTAGAAGAAATTCGCTGCCTCTTTAATATTTGCAAATGTGAATTATGATAATAAGAGGCAGCGCTCATGTTTATATAGCAAATTTCACTTTATTAAATGTTGGCAGCTCACTAGCTAGGTCGGCCTGCTTTAGTATTTAATGTTTGCAACTTTTTTTTTTACACTTTAAGACCCTTGGGCGCCAAAATGAGTAGTACTCCATACGAAGGGCGCTCAAAGTGGAGGTTTAATTGCTAATGAGTGCCTTACTTGGGAGTTGCTAGATTTCCACATTTTGTATTCTCATCCCCTAGGCGCCAACTCAATTGTTCCTCTTCATCATTCTTCTAGGCGCTTCTTGGTGATGCTCTCAAAGTCTTCACCCAAGAACTCATCTTGCATTTCTTCAAGGCGCTAGAATACAATGCTTCATTTTCTAAGCGTTCAAACTTGAATGTCCTTGGATTCATGCTCATTTAATTGCCAATATACTTCAAGGCGCCAAAAGTCCATCTCCACATCAAGGCGCTCCAAGACTCAAACAACTTACCTCCTCACTACAAGGCGCAAATCTTCTTGTCTTTCTTCAAGGCGGTAATCTTCTTGTCTTTCTTCAAGGCGCTTAAAGTGGAATCCTTCATGCCTCATTATTCCTTAAGGCGTTCAAGCCATGCCTCTAAGTTAGGCGCATTTAACAATGATGATGTATTAAAACTCAATGCGAAGCTTTGGAATTCAAAACAAAAACAAGGGGGGGCCCATTTGGAATGGGGTGATGTGTGATTTGGTCACAACAATACCAAGCAACATTAACCTAATATGCATCATTAGGTGTGTTGTGACGTAATCACACATTGCCCCATTGCAAATGGGAACTCCCTTTTTTTTGCTTTCTGTCTTTGTTTTGCTTTAGGGTTTAGGGTTTCTTTGAGCTTGTAAGGTTTTGGTAGTGTTGTTTTGCCCAAGTCTCGATATATTCTGGCTAAGGAGTTCGCATCTTCTCATTCTAGTGCATACCCTGAGATCCTGAAAATTGACTAAGTCTGGAATCCTGATGTTCTGAGATCCTGAAATTGGCTAAGTCTGAAATCTAGTGGATCTTGAAAAATCTAGAATCTGCATGTTAATTCCTATGGATCTAGGACCTATCTCAAACATCCTGGAAGTATATTTCAAAATATTTGAAGTATAGGAATATATTTTTCAATATACTTCAATCCAAGACATGTCAAAATCAGGCGAAAAAGTTTAAGTCTTGGACTTTGGGTGGAAATTGTTCTACACCATGCAATATGCGCCCAGAAAAATGGAGGAAAATGTTCTGGAGCATGCAAAATCTACCCAAGAAGGAATGTACTCTAAGGATAGTCCTCAACCTAATTTCATGCATTGAATGATAGATTTTGAAATGTCAAGACAAAAAAGGTCTAACTATGAAAGGTGGAAAATGTTCTGGAGCTTACAATTTTCGCCCAAGGAGGAGGAGAATCCATTGAGATACAAGATTGGAATGAAGGTCTGTCAAAGGTTGATGCAAGGTGGAAAATGCACATATACTTGCATTTGGCGCTCAGGATGAAGAAGTGAATTTTGACCAAGTCTGGGAAATGCAAGGAGATGAAAATGTTCTCACAGGTGCAATTTGCGCCCTACCTAGAGGATGATGCAAAATGTGCAAAATGTTCTACCCCATGAAATTTCCGCCCAAGACTACCCAATGTCGCCATGAGGAAGTTTGAAGTGCAATTTGATGATAAGTCAAGATTGAACAAATGAGAATGAAGTGGAAGAAATTGAAAAGTAACAATGCAAATTCTTAAGTGCAAGAAGTGAATGAAAAGCAAAAGGGCGCAAATTGTTCTAGAGCCTTCAAAATCTACCCTCTCTAGTTGCCAATTGTTCTCAACAATGTTCGCCAAAAGTTCATAGGAAGTAGACTTGTTCAAGATGAAGTATTGTTCATCCAAGTTGCCTTGAAGGTTGTGGAAGGAAAGTTTAAAGATTGAAGAAATGCAAGGTTGCATAATGTTCTAGAGCTTTCAAAAACCGCCCAACTTGAAGTGGAAAATGTTCTACCTCTTGCAATTTCTGCCTTAGGTTGTCATGAGAAAGTTTAGCTAAGTGAGAAGTACCTTGAAGACTCCAAGTCTTGTTTTAAAACTCCAAGTGAAGGTTTGTCAAAGGTTGATATAAAGTGAAGTCATGATTGAGTTGAAAATTGGGAAATTGTTCTGCCACCTTCATTATGCGCCTAGGATAGACTGCCTTCAATCAAGGTATCTTAAGTAAACAAAATGCATTGAATGACAAGTAGAAGTTAAGAGAGAAAATGATGGAGTTCAAAACTTCTAGCGAAATGTTTAAGTTTAGAGAATTGGAAGAGGGCGCAAATTGTTCTGCCCCTTGCAATATCCGACCTCCCAAGATGTAAAATGCTCTACTCCAAGGAATTCCCGCCCATTAAAATGTCAAAATTCGCTCAGCCTGTGATAAGGTCGGCCCTATGGCAAGGAATTAAGTTTCTTTTAAAGATTTAAAAATCATTGTTAGTGCAGGCTGACCTCACAAAGAGGTAGTTAAAATGTATGTAAGGAAGATTAAACCTCCCATTTCTCACATTCGAATCAAAGCAAACAATCAGAATTGAAGGGGCAGCGAATAAAACAGCATAAGGAGCAGAAATTTACACGATAAAGAAATGTTTAAGTTCCATTTTGCATTCAATTCCTAAATGAAAAAGGCAGAGATAAAGTGCAGAGCAGAGCAGCGAATTAAAGGAGAGCAGAAATTCACAAAAGAAAGGCAGATTTCAGTAAGGAGAAATTGATTTTATAAAGAAAGACAAGTTTTTTTTTGCAAAGGATAAAGGTTTGTGTGTAAGTGCTTCAAGAAAGAGGAAAAATTTCTTCATTTTTCATCAAATTTGAAGTAAGAAAATCAGACCTGCAGTTTATAACAGCAGACTTAGCAGAAAATTTTATTAAAAGGTTTGAGGATGTTTATGATCTCATTGCATTGAACTTGAATGATTTTAGATGAATTTGTGAAAATTGTTTTAAAATTTGGTTTTATTTATCCCACATGCATAAGAAGGGCGAAATTAAGGGTTGGAATCTCTTTATATCCAGTGTTACATCATTGTATTAACTTGTGGTATTTTCACTTGTAGGTTGATGATACATGATTTAAAGAGTGTGGATGTTGAAGGAAAATGACAAGAAGAGCATCAAGAAGATCAAGATTTCACAAGATCATTCACTTTACATCAAAGAAGGCGTTCTCATCAAAATGGAAGAAGAATGCTACTCTTCATTGAAGTATCATCAAGTCCGCCATCATTTAGCTTCCAAAGGAGAGTTTCATCACCAGAAAAATGAGAACTTCATCATCATTTTGCAAGCTCAATCATCTGAAAGCAAAGGATTATCATTCCACCTTGCATGTTCACCAATGATCCAAGTTCATCATCACACTTCCACCGGAGAACTTCTTCAAGTCTACTTGCAAGAATCTTACACAAGAATTCAAGAGCACAAGTCTGCTACAACATCACAAGAGCGACAAACACCTGAAGATCTGAAGTTCACTTGCAAGAATTCAAGCAGAGGCATTATCCATTTCATCAAATCTACTCCAGAAGTGAAAGTACATGACATCTCCTTGCATTGTCCAGAGTTGAAGCCTGCACATGAAATAAGATTTCACAAAGTTGAGATCATCAAGAAATCAAGAAATTTTACTAAGGCATGAAGGCAACTTGAAGAATTCCAAAATTTCCAAGTTTTCAAATTTCAAAATTTTCCAAATTTGCAAGTTCAAGATGCAAAGTTCCAACGTTGAAAATCCTAAATTCAAAAAATTCATAATTTGGAAAAATGTTTCAAGCAGTGTGAACAGGGAGAAGATCAAACTGGTTTGTTCAATGCTGAGGTGGCATATACACATCATCAGGCCAATCACATTTTGACATGTCACTTATCATCTTGGAAAGCATGCCTTCATTGCCTCTCTTGTTGTCTAAAAATAGTAATTCTTGTAACAAACTACCCATATGGCATGATCTAGGCCATTGATTTGCAAATTAATCCTGGCCACTCATGTAATTTATGAAGTCTATAAAAGGCTCACTACTCTCATTTGTAAAGGGAGGAAACATTAGAATTAGAGTTCGGTAGGAGTAGAGTAGAGGAGACTTCTTCAAGTCATTAAAGAGACTCTGAAATCGTTGTCAAAATACTTCCAAGATCAATACAAGCTCATTGTTGGTTGTTTCATGGTGATTTTGAGTGGTTGCAGAATGTTAACATAGTTTCTAATTTCTTGGATGTGATGGAGAAATGTTTCCAAGTAGAGTTAGATTAGAAGTTCATTGATGTGATGCCAATATGTTAAGATATTTGATGAATTCCTTAATGGTTCATACTTTGTGTGGATTGTCGATGGCAACTCACTTTACAAAGTTAGCCTGAACCTTTACATGCTTTAATTCGGTTGTGAAGATTGTTCAAGCTGCGTTAGCTATGGGTGTTTGGATGAATGCTTCGCAATTTGAAAATCCTTGAGTTACTTTAGAAGATTGCACCGAACTTTGTGTAGTTGTTGGTCCTCATGGCGAAGCGGAGTTGGGTTATATGAGGAATTTGTCTATCTTGACATGATCCATCACTTCATTGTCCTTAGATTAGCTTTCTCAACCCTTGCCTTTTTCATTTTCTTTCATAGACAGTTAGAAGTTCCATTTCATAAGGAAGAAGTAACACATTTGAGTGGAGTAAGGAGCATATTCAGCGTAAGTCCCTTTGTGATTACCAGTATGATCACATCAACTCCTGAGTCTATCCATAGCAAAACACGAATCAGGAACCTTGGAGTTGACTCAATTGATCACATTGTTTAGCATTCGAGAGACTTTATTCAAGAGAGGATAGAATACTTGGTATTTTATTCTGAGTTTGCATGTGCAAGAAAAACACATCAACAAGGTGTCCTCTAGAACTTTCTTCAGAGCCATTTGTAGAGTTCATGCTTTAGAGTTACCTGCAGGGAATGCAGAATTAATATTCATGCCATGTTGCAAAATCAAGAAAGAGGAAAAAAAATGCCATGCATGAGATACTTCTAAAACTGCAAGGTTCTTTTTATTTTATTTTTTTAATTGGAAACCTATCTAAGTTCAGGAAACTATAAAACCCATCCAGTTAACTTGGATGGCATATCAATCCATCAAATCCTCTCCTTGGGGAAGAAGGGGCTACAGACATACATACCCCAAACTGGCCAGACAGAGCTTAAATCTAAAACAAAGTAATATCTAGAACTTCAAATTTCTAATAACAGGAATGGTGGAACTAAGGATGGCGAATGCAGCTGCAAGCATCGTGAAAAGCAGGGACATTCACTCCAATGGTGGAGCGTACAAGAGCATACATACTCTATAATACAGTAATTAATTCAACAACAAACCAAAATTTATACAATCCAATGCAATAGCTGGACCAATTTTCTTCAAAAGATAAAGATACTGGAACAGTTTTCTTCAGAAGTCGAAGGAACCTGCAAAATACAATGGTGTGAGGCTCAACCCACAATGTAAACAATTCAATACAGCAGGTGGACATTTTTTTCCATAAGGTAAGGTACCTGGGCCAATTTGCTTCGTAAGGTAACATACCTAGTCCACTTTGCTTCATAAGGTAAAGCAACCTGCAAAATATGATAAAATGATAAGGGTGCTAGGCTTACTTTAACAGTGTGAGCAATTCAATACAGCAGCTGAACCATTTTTCTTCATAAAGTAAGGTACCTAGGCCAATTTGCTTCATAAGGTAAAGTAAGCTGCAAAATATGATAAATTGATAAAGGGTGTTAGGCTCGCCTTGACAGTGTCCAAACAAATGCTTCCTTCCAGAAAACCATTCAATGCACAATCCAAATGAAGCATTCAATTCTTGAAAATAAACTAACTCTTCAAAAGAAAAAGCAAATAGAACAAGATAATCATTTGTATCAATATTTCAACATAACTTTTATCAATGCTCAATGAAAATGAATCTGGATAGATCTCAATAAGTTAGTAGAGCCACACCATATAAGCTAAAAAGAAAACTAATCACAATTTAAAATCATTTAAGAGAGAATTTGAGCATAAATTCTTCTTTATTGAATTTTGTGCATGAGTTTTTGTGAGGCTGCAGTGATCAGAAGTGGCACTTGCAATTACAACATTTGACAAAAATCCATTTTCAATTATGCTTTGATGGATGTCCATACCCTCTTCCAAAGCTCCAATTTGAGCACAGGCAGGCAGGATCCTGGTTTGCATTTGCTTAAAATTTTCTGACGCCTTTTCAACAAACACATTTTGAACATGTTTGTCAAGTAGCTCATGTTTTGCATAAATGTCTAACATATGTGTGTATAGAGAGATGATGTATGCATATCTCTCTCTATGCACACACATATATACACACATTTCTTTGGGACATTTTGCCAAACAGTTCTCGTGCCTTGTCCATGCTTCCACATTTTGGAAGCATGTGTGTATGCAGGGAGGGGGGGGGAGAGAGGGGGCCATGATACCACATTTCTTTAAGGCATTTTGTCAAACAGATCACATGCCTTGTCTATGCTTCCACATTTTGCATGCATGTCTTACCATAGATGTGTGTACCCCTCTCTCTCTTTGCAGACACAGATATGTGTGTGTGAATATATATACACACATATACATATATACATATGCTAACTTGTGTTGCACCAATCACCAGGAAATATAAGGTGTCAATTCATTCTAGACAACCTGGAGTGCATTTACACCGTCCAGTACAGCAGATTTCAGTGCCTGCATAAGAAATATCTTCAACATGATTCCTAGTGCTAAGTACAACACTCCACAATTACTTCCCTCAAATAGCATTTAATTCTGAATTGTCCACTCCCACACCTGAAAATAATTAATCTAGGTTGATTTATGCTTATGTGTATGCATCTTATCAGACGAGCCTGGACTAAGCTTAGGGAAAATACAAGTATATAGATATACAGATCTATATCTTTATGTACACAAATATATCCATTTGTACACACATATAGGGTGAAAGTTCAAAGCTATGTCACCATTTTATAAAGGAAATGGCCAACACAAGTTCAGCTTTTTAACTTGAAGAACCTGAAAGTGACATATATGTTTATGTTTTGAATTGTAAATTGTAAATTAGAAAATAGAAAATATAAATTAGAAATTAGAAAATTTAAATGTAAATTAGATATTGTTTAAATTACATCTTGTAAATTAGAAAATATAAATTGGAAACTAGAAAATAGAAAATTTAAAATATAAATTAAAAAACAAATTTAAATTAAATTATAAATTATTGTAAATTGTAGTTTAGATTATGAATTAAATATGTAAATTGTAAGATTAGATTGTGAATTAAATTGTAAAATAGATATTGTAAATTAGAGTATAATAATTATATTGTAAATCATAAATTATATTGTAAATTATTAATTTCATTATAAATTTGATATTAAACTAGTATATTTATATTTAAAAAATATGTTTACAGCACGCCAAGAGATATCTTCTAAGTTGTTTTTTGGTTTTTGGTTTTTGGTTTTTTTTTTAATTTTTTTATAAATTACTGGCAGGTAGAATGCAAGCGTTTCATTTCCCATTAAATATATTTCTAATTCTTGGCATTTATAAATTACTCCAGCTAGAATATTTGCATTTTGGTTTAAAATAGCAAAAGCATCTTTGAGAGTGGTGTATTTATTGTGTCGTTTCATTATAATCCACTACAGCCATGCATTGAATTTTATTTTATTTTATTTTATTTATTTGTTATTTTTTTTTATTTTTTTGGATTTTTATTTACTGGTTACAGGAATCTGAATCTTTCAACCCTTACTGTGAGTGTAGAACGCCTCTCAGCGTAATTATCACATTAAAAATTTAAAGTTATATTACCAAAATTTCAGTTGATTCCGACTGAGACAATTTCGTTGAAAACTGAATGAAAGAACACCTCTTTTTTTAATTTCTTTTGTTTGAGTCTTTATCAATACCTATCGTGCCACGTAGTCGCCATGCAAGCTCGGAGGTGTTTCGATTGAAATTTGAAACCCTTCAGGCTGAAAACATATTCAACCAAAATTGTTTCGCTCGAAATGTTGTGGTTGGCCTAAGAGGCAATACAACTTTAAACTTTTACCCTATATCTATATACACATCTATATGTACCCACACATATCTATATGTATCTATATGTACACACATATAAAGTGCAAATTCATTTCCAAAAGTGTATGGTGCAGATTCATTTCATAGAGCTTAGGGTGCATTCCATAGAGATTGGAGTGCATGTACATTGTCCCATACAATATGTTTGACAGAAAAATTGAGCTACCATAGACAATATATATACATATATATGTATATATATGATTATAATGGTGAAATTTGCATTGGCCTATTGGTGAAAAACTTGTCCTCTTAAAAGAGAGATCACAAGTTCAAATCCTGCAAGGGTTAGGGTATGTATGCCTCATATTAGAAGCACAGTTAGGTGCCTCCTGCATACTAGGAGTATGAGGTAGTCTCATATGTTATAAGCCACCTATAGACCCAAAATTAGGTCGCCCGACATTGTAGACTATAAAAGGATCCATTTCCATGCCAGTTCCCATTTAGTTTGGGGCCCATTTTGATGGAATGTCTTAATACGACTACATAACGACAAGTAGAACACTCTTGTGCTCCGTTTGGTGCATGACACAATGTTGACACAAGCTCTCTTAATTTATTTAATCAATCTAGATTTATGTAAGAAAGGTTTTATTCTCTTACAATTATATATAAGGCATGTATATACACCATAGAAATGGTGAAATTTGCATACCCATGACATTTCCCATTTAGTTTTGTGCCCATTTTAAGGGAATGTCTTGATACATGTACATATCAACAAATGGCACAATCTTGTGCGAAGATAGCTTCGTTCCCCTAGCTTTTACCTACTTCCATACACACATCCCCACACATTTATTCCCCACCTTATACACACAAACAACACATTCCAATACATTCACACAAATTATTAAAAATTAAAGATTTATAAATAAAAACAAATTAAATTGATATTCTTTACTTAAACTTTTACCAAAAAAAAAAAAAAAAAAAACTTCTACATTGGTCATTACATAACAAACAACTATCAAAATGGACCTTATGCATTTTTTACCATAATCTTAAAGGTGATGCGGCTTAACAATTTATTTGTTGGCCTACCTAAAACTCAAATAGGCATTTTTTTACTTTGACCGAGGTTAAAAAAGGTAATCGTACACAAATGTTTAAACAGAGTTCCAAACATCTGTGACCATTTGACAATTTTGTTGAATTTAAATCCCCGAAGCATATCTCAAACAAATAAACTTCTCTTCATGGTATCATCTCATTTCATATGCATGAGATTTAAAATCATTAATCCATGCCTCCCTTTCACGACAGTTAAAGACAAATAAAGATTGCGCCTTTCGTCATGGTGAGTCGTGCCTCCTAAGCTTCTCTTTCTTATATACTAGCACTTGCACCCATAGGAGGTTCAAGGAATACACCGATAGGAACAACCGACGACTTTAGAAAATTTTCTAGCGTGAATTTTTTTTACCGCATGAGACAATTCCGAGCACTATAATGCTCACATATAAAAGCCTATCGGCTATTAAACATTAAGTATTCATTGCACCTGCTATACTATTTGCTTATGTTTTGATTCAAGGATTTGTTGTTCATGGCTAAGTGTTTGTTTCTTCGTTCATTCTTGTGGTTGTTCGTTGTGTTTATAGTTGTGGGTTATTCTAAAGCAATAGATGGGATAAGCCCATAGCCTTCCACCTACATATCTCACAATCTCATAACGCCCCTCCCCCATTATTGTTCGTACTCTTCCTCCTCCTCCTCCTCTTTATGGCCGCCCTTACAAATCTCCACCTCCACCTCTACCCCCGCCTTCTCCACTTTCACCTTCTCCTTCATCTTACCCACCACCACCGATTATGCATTCCTTTATTACTTCACCTCCATGTCAAGGGTTCGTATCGCCACCAATTCCGCCCATTCCTTCCCATTATGTACCAACTGCTCCTTCCCCTTCTTGATCTCCATCTCCATCCTTATCCCATTCGTCTCCCCACAATAACTCACCTTCTTCGCTTTAACCAGGTTAGTTAAGATATGAATCAATTTTTTAGGTCCAAACTTGGGTTTTATTGGAAAATTTTGTATATACAACTCTTTTATCGTTTATTTGTGCAGGTGCTTAAGTTGGGAAGGCAAACAAGGTCGGTTGCCATAGAATACTGTTAAGTAATATGGATGTAGTAGTTTGCAGACATGGCAAAATAGTTTATGTAATTTGAATGGTTTGACACTCACCTTGTCAGTGGCAATACTAATGTATTTGACAATAACAAGTCTTAGGGTTTTTTTAGGCATTATTTGTAACTTTGTTTGAACGAAGTTTTAAAACTTTGACTCTTCTCTGTATGCTAACATGAGGTCTTAGGCATTTCATTTTGTATGGAGAATAGTCGTTGCCAACGTGGTGGGGAAGCAACAAAAGAATGCACAATTGGTGGCAGTGGGTAAGATGGAGGAGAAGGTGAAAGTGGCGAAGGTGGAGGCATAGATTTGTAAAGGCAAGCATAAAAAGGAGGAAGAGGAATGGTAAAATGTAATGGGGGAGAGGTGTGATGAGACTGCAGAGATATGTACAAATTTTGAGCAGAAGGCTTTGGTCTTATCCTCTCCATTTCTTAAGAATAACCCACAACCATAAACACGATCAGCAACCACCAGGATAAACAAAGAAACAAACATTTGGCCATGGATAACAAATCATTGAATCAAAACACAAGTAGACAGTATAGCAGGTGCAAGATGAATACTTAATGTGTATATATAGGAAGGAGAAGCTTATGAATCACAACTCACCGTGACCAAAGGCATAGCCTTTTTCTGTCTTTTTCTTATCCTCTCCATTTCTTAAGAATAACCCACAACCATAAACACAATCAGCAACCACCAGGATAAACAAAGAAACAAACATTTGGCCATGGATAACAAATCATTGAATCAAAACACAAGTAGACAGTATAGCAGGTGCAAGATGAATACTTAATGTGTATATATAGGAAGGAGAAGCTTACGAATCACAACTCACCGTGACCAAAGGCATAGCCTTTTTCTGTCTTTTACCACCATGAAAGGGATGTTGGGATTAGGTGTGTCATACACATTGCAAATCCTAATATTCGAAATATTTATTTATTTATATTTATTGCACTTATATCTTGTGTAACATACACCCCATTGTATGTGTTTCCCCTTTACTGATTTTTGTTTAATTTTTTGTTTTCTGCTGTTTAGGATTTATGGGTTGTTTTGCATGTTTGTTTTTTGCATTGCATGTGCATAATATAGAGTAGATAAACAAACCCAGAAAATATACAACTATTTTGCATAAACGAAAGATGACCCAGATCATAAATTGCAATAAAACTAATTATAGAGACATACCCATATGGATTTCTTCAACTTGATTCATAGCCGAAATTGCACCAGCACTATATTGACATGGAAATTCATCAAGAAATGCTTACAATGAAGTTCAATACTCTTTTCAGGACTGCAGCAATAAATATAGTCACCAAACAACAAAAATGATGCTCTAAATCGATGCCAATGAAGGAGGAAGAAAGCCCACAAAGCCAACGTCCCTCAACTAGTGGTATGGCCCAGCTGAAGCAAAAAAAATAGCATGAAATCCCTGAAATCTCCTTCTGTCATTTCTGTTTCTAATCTGATATGGTTTGCAGCAATAAAGCGACCCTATTCTGATGAAGAACAGCCTCCAAGCTCCAAGAAATAGCAGCAATAGGGAGTACGGCCCCCTACAGGAAAGTACGGCCAACACCCAGAAGTACGGCCTGCATTAAATCCTCAATACAGTCTCTATTCCTCTAAAATGTACTAAATCTGCTCAGTATGATTCTGTTCTTAGCTGCAAACAATAGCTTCGAGGAAGATGGTCATTTCTTACTCGGAACAACTCCAAAATGACTTCCGTGAATGCTCAAATGGAAATTTTGTATGAAGCTCCCCTCATCCTCTCCTGATGCACTCTTTCATACACGAGGAAAGGCGAATTTGCAAAGCATTTCGTCTCTGCGATTCGATCTAGAAACCAAGAGCCAAGCTCAAAACCCCAATGCCGGAGCAACTCAATATCAGAGCAAAATATCATAAGCAAGCATAAACAAAATGAAGCTTCGTTTTGCTCTTTTATCTTCCTCATCTCCAACGCCCAAGATTGAGAGGATTTTCAATTAATTTTACATTTTCGACAACCCCTTATCCCTCCATGAAGTGGGCGCTCATTCCTAGGCACATAACCTTTTCACTTTAAGTTATAACTTAATGTTATAAAGTTAAGTTATAACATAGCTTAAAGTCACCTCAAATAAATAATAAGTTAAATCTTTAATTTAACTTATATTAAATCAACAAGCTCTGAAGGATTCGACCCCACGAATCTCGTGCCCTGGCTCCTGCACTGCCCTGCTAAAAATAAAATTGGCCCTGTCACGACTTACTATAAATAGTTAAGTCCCCAACTAATTCCCTAAACACTGCCATTAGCCTATGGGAATCCTGTGATAGGCTAACCCTGACCTCCCAGAGTGATAAGCTAAGTGGGGGACATTACATCTGTTCATCCCACTTGAAGTGGCACTGTGTCACTCGTATGAGTTTCAACAATTTTGTATTTATCACTTAGTGTCATGGAAGTTGTTGAATGCAACTATGACAACTTGTAAGGTGTGTAAGAGTTGCTAGAATGGAAAGAGCTTGTAAAAAGGAAGTTAACATTGGAAACTTAACAAATGATTTTAGGAGATTTTTGAAAGCATGATTTTAGGAGTCAAAAAAAGGAATGCCATGTTTGGAGAGTTAGTTATAATTTATCCGGTATTGAAACTCCTATAAATTGAGTGCTTGAAGAGTCATTTGTGTGATGAGAGTCTATATGCTGCCGAAATGCTTCCAAAATTCCTCTAAGATTTAGTTGAGGTGAAATTCCTGTAAGAACTTGCATTGCAAGTGTGTTGTAATCTATTTTAGGATTTGATAATACGTTGTGCAGGATTTGGAGTGTGGGGTTTTTCTCCCGAAAGGGTTTTCCCCACATAAATCACTATGTTATGTTTTATTGTTATTTTGTTTATGCTATTTCATATGTGTTTCTTTAAATCTTTGTAATACTTGAATTGAAATTTGCATAACACTCCTCTCAAGGTTAGCGTAGCAAGCGTTTCCACACACCTTTGCTTCCTTACAAGTGGTATCAGAGATTGACCAATTTTGATTCTATTTGTTGGGTACAAGGTTTTTTGAGCTAATCAAGGTTTGAGTGAGCTTGTGCAGAGTATTTCGTGTTCTATATTGCAGGATAGTAGAGATGTCGAGCACATCTAGGAGAAATGAGGTAGAGAAGTTTTCTGGCATGAATTTTGAAATGTGGAAGCTGAAAATGGAAGATCTGTTGATTGATTGGGATCTATGGGATGCAGTGGATGATAACGTCTAGAGCCCTGTGGATCCAACTTTGGCTGCAAAATATGATGTAATGGATAGAAAAGCTAAAGGTCTCATAAGGCCTTGCGGACTCGATTCTGATAAATATCCACTAAGAACCCACTTCAAAGAAGTTATGGAAGAAGTTGGATGAGATATATCAAGCCAAATCTCTAGCAAATAAGATTTTCTTGAGGAAGTTGTATTCCTTGAGAATGGAAAAAGGTGGATGAATTTCTAAGCATCTGGAAATTTTCGATATGTTGGTGACTCGGTTGACCTCAGTGGGGGTGAAGATGGACAAAGAAGAAAGGTGCTAAACATTGCTATGTCCAAACTCATGGGATAGCCTAGTCATGGCCATAGGGAGCACTTCAATCACCTTGAAGATGGAGGATGTTGTTGGTTCTCTACTCTTTGAGGAAATGAGAAGGTCTCTCTGAATGCCAAAAAGGCTTTGAGTGTTCAAGGAAGACCAAAAGAATGAGGCAAGAATGAGAAGCAACATGGCCGTTCTAAGCCCAAGAATAAGGGGAGATCAAAATCTCCTGGTAAGTCCAAAGTGATATGCTAGAACTGTGGCAAATCTAGACACTTCTGAAAGGACTGTAAAGAGAAGAAGAAAAAGAAGTAACATTCTGATTCTGAGTCCAAAAAGGAAGATGGAGACACTTTTATTACAGTCTTGTCCACTCATGCAGGCGGTACTGCATGGTTGATTGACCCAGGTGCATCTTTCCACATGACTCCTAATAGAGACTGGTTTAGTCAAAAAATATGATGGTGGTAAAGTGTATTTGGGTGATAATTCTTTCCTTGACATTGTTGGCCGTGGAAGTATTCACATGAAATTTTCTAATGTTAGAGTTAGACGATTTGATGGTGTCTTGCATATCCCAGGACTAACAAGAAATTTATCGTCTATTAGCAAGCTAATAGATGTGAATGTGCATGTATAGTTTTCTGAGGCAGGTGTGAAAATGGTGAGAGGTGCTATGGTGATAGCAAGAGGAAGCGGATTAGGTACATTGTACCAGCTCGATGCATGCACAATTGAGTGCAATAGCACTTCTGTTAAGATTAAGTCAGAGACTACTTCCCTAGAAAAAGAGAGTTTCCTCTTCAATGGATGGTCGTGGCTTTTGGGTACCCAAGGGTGCTCTATCTACCGAATCAAAGCTGCCTTTAGTGAAGACCATGTTATGGCACAGGAAACTTGGCCACATAGGAGAAAAGGGTCTATGGACCTTGAAAAACAAAAACCTTGTCAATGGGTTGGATTACTATAACCTTGAATTTGACTTTTGCAAGCATTGTATTTATGGTAAACAGAACAGCATTCAGTTTTACTCAAGTTCTCATAAGTATTCATGTATTTTGGATCTAATCCATTCGGATGTATTTGGTCCAGTTGATGTTCCTTATGTTGGTAAATTAATTTATTATGTTTCTTTTATTGATGATTTCAATAGGACATGGGTATATTTTCTGAGGAGTAAAGATGATGTTCTCAGTCCTTTCAAAGAATTTAAAGCAATGGTTGAGTTGCAGACTAGAAAGAAGATTAAATGTTTGAGGACCAATAATGACGTTGAATTTTGCTCCAATGAGTTTGAAACATTCTATAAAGATTGTGGTATCCAGAGAAAAAAAGAAAACTACGTATTCTCCACAACAAAATGCAGTTGCAGAGAATAAACAGGACCTTGATGGAGAATGCTAAGAGTATGTTAAGTGGTGCTGGACTAGAACAAAAGTTTTGGGCCGAACCTATAGCCATTGCTTGCTACCTGATAAACAGGTCTCCTACATCAACTCTTGTTGACAAGACACCAATGGTGGCATGGACAGTCCACAAGACTTCACTTAGACATCTAAGAGTTTTTGGTTGCAAGGCATATGCACATGTGCAAAAGGTAAAGCGAAAAAAAATAGTTAACAAGGCTATTAAATGTATCTTCATCGAATACAGTTATGGTGTGAAAGGATACAAGATTTGGGATCTTGTTGCACAAAAGGTAATTTATTACAAAAGTGTTATTTTTAGAGAAACTAAGCTTTTTTCTGTTACAGTGAAGCTAGAACAAAAGCAAGAAAAGAAAGATGTGATTCAATTTCCCTCTATGCCTGAGAAAGTTGAATCAAGGCCCCTAGTAAGATAGGAAGTTGAGGAGAGATCTACGAGTTCTAAATCATCAGAGGAAGGACCTAAACCTTAGCTTGTTTGAAGGTCTAGAATGCATAGAAAACCACCAGAAAAGTATGGGTATTCTCCAAATGATTAGAGATGTATATTTGTTTTGAATGCTAACGTTGATGAACTGACATCTATAGAAGAGGCTCTTAGTATGAATGATGCAGAGTCTTAGAAAATAGCCATGGATGAAGAGATAGCAGCTCTTAAAAAGAATGATACGTGGGACCTTGTACCATTGTCTGAAGGACGAAAACCCATTGGTTGCAAATGGGTGTTCAAAAAGAAAATGGGTTCAAATGGTAGCATTGAGAAGTACAAAGCACGGTTGATTGCGATGGGTTACTCCCAGGTTGAGGGAGTAATTACAGTGAGATTTTTTCTCCTGTAGCTAAAATGACATCCATTCATTTTTTGCTTTCTATTGCAGCAACTTATGATCTAAAGATCGAGCAAATGGATGTGAAAACAACATTCCTTCATGATGATTTGGAGGAAGAGATTTATGACACAACAGAGCACTCTGTGGTGAAAGGTTGTAATGTCCTTGTGCGCGGGTGATGTGCCCCGGCGGCCACGAATGTCCATAGTGGAATGTCGCCCTCAGATGCTCCGGTGGGAGGTCTAGCCCCCACCCTTAATACCCTGGGAATGCCGCCCTAACCTCCAGGCCGGTCTTTTGGTGTAGTGGTTGGGCCTTAGTGGTATCAGAGCTGATCATTCCTGCCAACCTGTGTTCTACAAATTAGCCTACAGTGAATCTCAGTTCAGTTGCATACTCAATTGATGAATCCAAAGGACACTAAGTTCATCACCTACAGAAGAAGATATCCTCGGTTTGATTCAGAATCAGAGGAAGATCACAATATGGGTGAAAGGCAACCAGAGGAGCCTAGTATGAGGGACATATTGAATGATCTTGCTAGAGGTCAGCAAGATATTGTTAGAAGCAATCAACAGATGAACAGACTGTTGGCTCAGTTAGTTAGTCAGAATCTAGGAGGAGAGACACCTTAGAATATTAGAGGAAATGATAGAGATCATGGAGAGGCTAGCAATTCCCATAATGTTGGTCAACCACACAATGCCACTCATGCATCTAGGACCTCATCTTCTAGACCCATGATGCTTGTGTTTTTGGGTCAGCAACAAAATCCTTTTGGAGGACAGCAGTTAGTCACAGAAAGTTTTGATGACTATCAACGTGAATGGGAGTCTTATGGTGATGATTTTCAAAACCTTATGTCCTTCAATGAGTTCTGTCAAATCAAGTATCGGAATAGACCCAGGATTCAGAATCAGAATGTGCAAAAGAAGCTTGGTAAAGTGCCTATTCCGCCTTTTGATGGTTCATCTAAATGCACAGCTAGGTCTTGGGTGCAAAAGATGGACAATTATTTGTGCTTGAATCCTATGTCGAAGTTGGATTCTATCAAATTTGCAGCTGCCCACCTTGAAGGAGATGCACATGAATAGTGGACTGATGGCATGATCACTCAAGGTCATAGCCTAATTACTTCCTATGAAGACTTCACTCAGAGATTAATTGATAGATTTGACAAATATGAACCTGAAAGTCACTTTAGACAGCTAGCTCAAGCGAGACAAAAGGATTCTGTAGATGCTTACATTTCTGAATTTCAAAGGATTGCTATTATGGTGATTGATATTTCAAAGGCAAGATTGACATATCTCTTTGTTGAAGGTTTGATGGAGCCATTCAGAGGTTTGGTTAAGGATTTAGAGCCTAACTTATTGCATGAGGCTATCAAGAAGGCAAGGAATATGGAGTTCACTACACCAAGAAGCAAGTTTTATTCTAAGCCATTCCCATCAAGGAAGGACAAGAGACCATTCAAGAGAGAATCCAGTCAGCCCAAATCATCTTTCCCTAAGTTGGATGATGAAGTTAGAAATGAACTTAGAAGGAAAAAATTATGTTTCACATGTAAGGAACTTTGGGCTCCCCGGCATAAATGCTTTAAAAAGGGGAAAGCACATCAAATGGAAGCATATGTTACTGCTGAATCTGAATCAGAAAAATCAGATCAGCAAGATGAATCAAGTGGAAATGAAGATGTTGATGACCTAGAAGAGGTAGAAGTAAACAAGGAAAATGAAGTAACATTTGCTCAATTATCTAGGAACCAAAGGAATGATCCTTTCAAAGTGCGTGGGGTACTTGGTGGCCAAAAAATCATTGCTCTCATTGACACTGGTGCATCACACAACTTCATCAATGAGGGAGTTGTTGCTAGAAGGGGATTAAAACTTGAGGAGTTTGAAGGTTTCGAAGTCGTTGTGGCGGATGGATTTACACTATCTTGTAATAGAAGATTACCTCACCTTTCCATGCAAATTGGCAATCATGAAGTTGTAGATGACTTCTATGTGATTAGTATCACTAATACTGATGTTGTTCTGGGTATTCAATGGCTGAAATCATTGGGAGATATGAGTTTAAATCTGCAAACATTGGAATTAAAGTTTGATCATAATGGTAAGAAAGTTGTATTAAGAGGGATATCCACTGGAGGGCCAAAGGTGGTGACTGCAAAAAGAATGGAAAGGCTGTTCCATCATGATCAGATTGAGTGGGCTGCTCAATGTGTTATCATGCCCACTCCCACTAAGGAGGAAAAAAGATCTTATCGTCCTGAAATTCAAGACTTGTTGAGTAAGCATAGTAAAGTCTTTAGTGATCTACCTCCTGGAAGGCCTCCTGATAGAGGCATTGAACATATTATAGAGCTTGAAGAGGGAGCAAAACCAGTCATCACAACTTCATATCGGCAATCAAAAAGATTCAAAGATGAAATAGAAAGGACACTCAAAGACTTATTCGATATGGGCTTCATTAGACCAAGTAAAAGTCCTTTTGTTTCATCAGTGGTCCTGGTAAAAAAGAAAGATGGTACTCTTCGTTTGTGTATTGATTATAGGGAGCTTAACAAGAGGACCATAAAGAATCGGTATCCAATACCAAGAATTGATGAGCTGTTGGATGAGCTTCATGGAGCTGTCTATTTTTCAAAAATAGACTTGAGATCTGGTTATCACCAGATAAGAATGAGGGAGAAGGACATTGAAAAAACTGCCTTTAGGTGTCATTATGGGCATTTCGAATTCTTAGTCATGCCTTTTGGCTTAACAAATGCCCCTGCAACGTTTCAATCTTGAATGAACAAAATTTTCAGCAAGCAACTCCGTAAGTTTTTGCTGGTTTTTTTTTATGACATACTCATCTATAATAAGACATGGAAAGAGCATTTGCAGCATATATATGAGGTACTTGGTATTCTTAAGGCTAACTCCTTATTTGCCAAAGAAGCCAAGTGTGAGTTCGGCCTAACAGACATTGTATATTTGGGCCATGTTATCGGTGCCAAAGGAGTTAGCATGGACAAAGAAAAAGTCAAAGCCATTTTAGAGTGACCTCCACCTACAAACCTTACCCAGTTGAAAGGTTCTTTTGGTTTATGTGGCTTTTATAGAAGATTTGTGAAAGGTTTTTCACAAGTCGCAGCTCCACTCACCGATCTTACAAAGAAGGGAGCTTTCAAATGGTCTCAATCAGCCCAAGAAGCTTTTGATCGGTTCAAACAACTCATTTGTAGCAGCCCTGTACTTGCATTACCAGATTTTTCTAAGCCCTTTGAACTGGAATGTGATGCATCTAGTGAAGGGATTGGGGCTGTCCTGATGCAATACAAGCATCCTATTTGTTTTGAAAGTAGAAAATTAAGGGGGCCTGAAGTAAATTATTCCATATATGACAAAGAAATGCTTTCCATAATGCATGCCTTAGTCAAGTTTCGTCAATATCTAGTGGGAGGTAAGTTTATTGTGAAAACAGATCATAACAGTTTGAGATACTTCCTGAACCAAAAAGATTTGAATGAAAGGCAGCAGAGATGGGTAAGTAAGTTGCAAGCTTTTGATTTTGACATTGTATATGTCAAAGGAAAAAAGAATGTTGTGGCTGATGCCTTGTCAAGAAGGCCATATTTACATTCTATGGTGGAGTTAGTTGCTGATTGGAAAGAACAAATCATCCTTGAATATGCCAAGGACTCCTTTGCATCAAGTGTTGTGGATGGAACCTTCAAAGATGATAAATATGAGGTGAATGGTGGTCTGATTTTATACAAGTAAAGAATCTATTTGGTTCCAAATTCCAAGGTTAAATCTCTCATTTTGAAAGCTTTTCATGATTCACCCTTGGCTGGTCACCAAGGCATATTCAAAACATATAAATAGATTAGAGAGAAATTTACTTGGAAGGGGCTGAAAGAAGAGGTTTGCAAACATATCAGAGAGTGTTCTGTATGCCAACAGAACAAATATGAGAATACTTATCCTGCTGGTCTGCTCCAACCACTTCCCATTCTCAATCAAAAGTGGTAAAGTTTGGCTATGGATTTCATTACAAGCCTTCCCAAGGTGCAAGGGAAGGATAGTATCTTTGTGGTTGTTGATAGATTGACAAAGTTTGCTCATTTTTATGTTGTTTCTATAGGATTTACAGCAGTTCAAGTGGCTGAACTGTTTTTTAGAGAAGTGTTCAAACCTCATGGGTTGCCAAGAAGCATTGTTAGTGATCGTGATAGAAAGTTCTTGAGTTTATTTTGGAAGGAACTATTCAGATTGTGTGGCACAGAATTAACTCCAAGCACCAATTACCATCCCCAAACGGATAGACAATCTGAAATAGCTAACAAGTGGCTTGAAGGTTACCTCAGAAACTATGTCTCGGGCCAGCAAAAAGCATGGGTAAGATGGTTACATGTTGGTGAGTATTGTTACAACTCTTCTCATCACATGTTAATAAAAATGTCCCCATTCATGGCATTGTATGGATATGAAGCTCCTAGCTTCACTGATATGTTGTTTGGTGATAGTCGAGTTCCTAGAGTTAAAAGAATTTTTGCAGGACAACCAGGATTTGCAAAAATCTTTGAAGGAAAATATCAGATCAGCTCAAAACCAGCAGAAGTTATACGCTGATCAACAGCATATAGAGAGAGTTTTTGAAGCAGGGGACATGGTATATGTCAGATTTCAGCCTTATAAACAGTCTTCCATAAAAAAGAGTGGGGCTGAAAAATTGAAGCCTCGATTTTATAGGCCTTTTAAGATCATTGGAAGGCATGGAGAAGTTGCTTATGAACTGGAATTGCCTGAGCATAGCAAAATACATAACATCTTCCATGTCTCTCGCCTTAAAAAGGCTCTTGGAGAATGTGGTGCCATCATCAGTGTTGCCGCCTATTGATGATGAAGGAAGACTTGAACTAATACCTGAGGCCATTCTTGATCAGAGAGAGCAGGTTTTGAGGAAGAAGACCATTAAGGAGTATCTAATCAAATGAAGAGATCTTCCTATTGAGGATGCAACATGGGAAGGAAAGCACATCTTGCAGCATCCTGTATTGCAATTGCTTGGGGACAAGCAATTTTTGGGAGGGAGGACTGTAACGTCCCCTTTCCGAGCCTAGTCAGTGATGGGGCCATTAGCCTATTTCATGATCCCGATGGGCTAGTGCATGGTATGGGATCATTTGTTGTTGATCTTTTGGTTCAGTTTAATTATCAAATTTGGAGTTATAAGGAGTTTATTTAATTTGGTAATTAAACAAGTTATTTTAATTTTTTTGTGCACTAAAGTATAAGGTGGAATTATTTAAAGTGACTTAATGTCATGTCTTGAGAGGGAAAAGGGAAATGTTTTTATTATTATTCCCTAGTCACTTTAAAGTGTGCACATAACTTGGAAATAGACTTATTTTATAAGTTGGGGGAGAAAAAGGTTCTATTTTCAAGAAATGATCAATTTGTAACTCCCAGATGCCTTTAAAAAGAGAGTGAGTGCTCATTTGGAGTCTTATGCTTGGATTTTGTAATGTTATGCTGCTGGATTGGAAACCAGAGATCAATTGTGCCTTCTTGTGGACGAAAACCCACTTGAGGATGATCAATTTCGGTGGTGAGATATCCACCCTAGCTGGTAATAGATGATTTCCACACAAGGAATCACATGGTGCTAAATGGATTTGATAGATTTTGAGGAGATTTTTCTTGTAATCAATTTGGAGTGATGAATAATGAATTTTGGTGTGATGTTTTGAGTGTTTTATTGAAGTTTTGGATGTCTTGTACCTAGTCGTACATTCTCGGGCCGTACCTCTACTGATGGGAATCGATGCTTGTAAAAAAAGATTTATGGAGTCTTTGAAAATTCTTTTGATTGCATAATATTTGCCTTCCCTAGACGGCCCTTTTGGAAGTTATTTGAGGTTTTTTGATGCAGAAATGATTTTTTTATGTGTCATACCTATACCAGGCCATACGGCCCTGCCTGAGACAAGTTGTGGATTGTGATCAGATCTCCATCTAGTTCAGTTTGTGTTGTGCTCAGAATTGTTTGAGGGGCAGTTTAATACAATTCGGGTCAGTTATTTGTGGGGTTATGATTGTGTATGAATGTTTGTGTTTAAAAGCTTCATCCAGGGCTGCCGTACAGCAGAGACAGTCAGCAATAAAGTATTAAAAATCAGACTTCAGCTAGCTATCAGAATATGCATTCTTCATCAGCTAATTTGATGATTCATTTGCCAATCATGATGCAGGGTATGTTCTTCATCAATGAATTTCAGGGGATTTATTCATCAAAGCTCTAACTCTTGTGCTCTTGATCTTGATTAAATTGAGTATATTTGTTCTTCATTGTAATTCAATTCACATTAAGTACCCCTGTATGGTTTACCGCCAATGTGGAGAATGAATCTTTCTTTTATTTTCTCACCCACTAGAAAAGTGGAGTATTCCCACTGAATAAGTGGATGGCATTGTAATTTCCCTTGTTTCTTTACCCACTGAAAGTGGTGAATCCCCACATTATGTGGATGCCCGCCGCAGTGGATGAATCATAGTTCATAGTTTGCATAGTTATTCATTGTAGCCAATCACCGTATGCTCTCACCTTGCCCATTTTGGGATTTGGGTGATCAGAAAGTGTGAGGCCTTTAGTTGGCTTATGATATTTTATGTTGGTATTGTTTATCATTGTATTTAATTTGGTTTGTAAGTTTAAAAATCCCTGTATGGTTTAAAACAGAGTCGATCGCTATGTGTATTTCAAACCTGATGGTGATCTTGATCGTTTCCTAGTTATTGCCTTGTATGTTGATGACATGTTTATTAGCAAAGAAAAGGGTTTGATTGAAGAATTAAAATCTCAACTCTCAACAAAGTTTGAAATAAAGGACCTTGGTGAGGCAAGACACGTTCTAGGAATGGAGATTAAAAGAGACAAACAGAACAGAAAGCTTTGGCTAGGCCAAACTAAGTATGTGGATACTATTCTAAGAAGATTCAATATGCAGGGTTCTAGACCGTTATGTGTTCCTCTTACGATGGAAACAAAGCTTTATATATCTCGCATTGTCCTACAACCCCATCAAAGATGGAAGACATGAATCGAGTACCATACTAGAGTGCAATTGGCAGCTTAATGTATGCTATGGTCTGTACAAGACCAGACATTGCCCACACAGTGTGAGTTTTTTTCCCATACATGTCTAATCCAAGAAGAGCACATTGGGATGCAATAAAGAGCATCGTCAGATACTTGCGCAACACCTTAGGAACTTGAGACTAACATTCCTTGGATATTAGAGGCTATGTGGATTCAGATTGGGCTAGCGATGTTGATAGCAAAAGATCCACCAGTGCCCGTGTGTTTTTGGTGGTTCAATCAGTTGGATGAGCAAGCGACATGCTGTGGTCGCTTTGTCCACTACAGAGGCAGAGTATATGGCAGCTACTCATGCTTGTAAGGAAGCCATTTGGCTTAAAAGATTGTGTTCAAATATAGAGTTCAAACAGGGTGCAATGACAATATACTTGTGACAGTCAGAGTGCAATCTCCTTAGCGAAGAACCCAACATTTCATGCCAAGACCAAACACATTAATCTACAGTATCACTTTGTGAAAGATATGGTCAAGTAAGGCAGAATGAAGTTGGAGAAGATAGAAACTTTGGCGAATGTTGCAAATGATTAACAAAGCCCGTGAGCACAGAGAAGTTTAGATGGTGTTCCCAATCAATGGGCCTCTCCTCCTCCAAGAGTTAGCTTCTATGATAGTGTGTTTCCTTTGGCTCTTGCAAGGTATACAACAAGTGGGAGAATGTTGGGATTAGGTGTCATACACCTTGCAAATCCTAATGTTCGAAATATTTATTTATTTACATTTATTGCACTCATATCTTGTTCATCGCACTTGGAGTGGCACTATGTCACTTGTACGATTTTTAGTAATTTTGTATTTATCACATAAATTTAATTCGAGTATACCAATTTATAACTCTCTATAAAGAGCCAATCTTTCTATGTATACATATCCACGTCAATGCATATGGAAAACAATGCCGACAACACAAGTTTTGCTAACTCATGATGTACTATAATTACGTGGTTTTATTTACAAAGTTGAAATGTTTTGTTTCTCTCCTTTCAATGCTTGTTTGGCAACTTACAAATTATTTACTTTGCCAATATCTGAAAGGGTATTCTGAACTTCTTATCCATGATTTCATTCATCTGAAATGGCAATTGAAGTATGCTATGATATTTCAACTGTGGAGTACGGGCCTTTGCACATTGAATTTTAATTGAGTATAACACCATCTGTGTTTTTGAGGTGATGTCTTAATGGAAAGAGACCGATGTACTTCTAAATATTATACACTAATTATGCCCACTCAGGCTTGGAATTTGATGGTTTGTGGGCCCGTTTTTCAATTTTAGACCATATGTTACGATTTCAAAATTTATTAGACCATAGAACTTGACTTGCTAACTTTTTATGTAACCGTATATATGACACTTTAAACTATTCATATACCATAAAATTTTATTATAAGAAAATATAATATAGTATTCTTATTTATAATATATCATTTTATAATAATTTGTTATAGAAATATACATTAATTTAAAATATTTTCAAAGATAAATATAAATAATCTTTTCTTTTTTAGAATGTTTATCTTGAATAATCAATTTAGAAACTTACAATATTTTCAAAGATAGATATAAATGATCTTTTCTTTTAAGAATGTTTATCTTGAATATTTTTTCAAAATTAATTTAGGAAGAGAATTTTGCTTTGTCTAAAAGTAATTCTTGTTAGTTGTTTTTGATAAAGTAAGCGGCAAAAAAGGGTGTCAATCCCATTACACATCAGCCATAGAGGCACATTAAAGTTCCATCAAAAAGATACAGACCCAGGCAAAAAGGAATAGCCAAAAAACCACTGACCCAAACACAGTGGATAGACAGCGGACCGACAACAGAAAAACAACAGAAAGCATAGAAAAGCCCCTAGGGCTGATTAAACATTTGCTCCCAGTCCTCCTTCAGGTACTGGTATAGATCTTCGTACTCCTTCAGCTCTTTATCTTTCATCCTGTGTCTGGTAAGTTCGATGTCCTGAAGAACCGCAAGAGTGGTGGCCGATTTGTGCATGACATTGGCGGTGAACCTGGCCAGAACCTTAAATCTCCTCTCCAGCTCAGACATTCTGCCAAGGAGGGCTTCCATCTCCCTGTCCTTCATGGTTTTCTTATAACCCCTGTTATTCTTGCCAGCATCCTACACCACTTTCTCAGAACTCACAGAGTCAACCCCCGGACATTGAGCGCCGGAAAATTACTAGGGCCATCATCAACCCCAACCTCCATTGTCTCATCTTTGTTTTCTTTGTTGCTAGTATTGACCACACCCACCAGGTCTTCCTCTCCTTCCACTGACTCAGCAATCAACACCTGTTCCTGAAGAGCAGGGCTAGGTTTTGCATCAAGCCTAGTCGACCTTCTGGTCGACAGCACCCCAGGTTTACTTTTAGGCAAGGAAAAATCCTCATCTTTGGTACTATCACTCCCAACGGCACCTTCCTCGAAGCCAACATCCTCCACCTCCAGAATTTCAGCTTTAGTCCTATCTCCACTGTCCGAGACACTAACCCCCTCCACCCCTTCCTTATTCTTCTTCTGAGGAGTCTCATGGAAGGAGTCACCAGAGATAATCTTTCTTTTGGCAGAAACCTTGGAAATGGTCTTAGGGGTCTGGTCGCCAAACTTAGGCACGGGGCTTTTACCAGTCGCAAGTTTCTTCTTCCCAGACTTGTGGGATTGGGTATATTTTTCCGAGGTGATTTCAGTAATTATCACCGGGCTATTCTTGACACGGTTACTAATGGGCAGCAAAGGAGGGTCAACATGAGTAGCAGTAAGGGTCTTAGGGGGACAGAGAGACAGATGGAACTTGTAAACCCTATAAATGAGCTCCTGATGGAGCGGGATAAGGGGCTTGTTAGGGTCAATGGCATGTTGATCAATGGCAGACACAATCGAGGCTTCAAGAGACGACAGCAAGTACAAAGGAAAACTAATAAACTTGCTACGCCTGAAATGGTTTAATAAAGTAAAATGGTAGTGAAAAAAACGACGAAATCTACCTTCAAGTGTGAAGTATTTGATGATCATGTGGCACACATCCTCCTAGGGTCTCGGCAGCATCTCTCTATCAAACCCACCTTGCAGACTGTGTAAGACCTCACCTTTCTTCAGGAATAAAGCCATTCCCTCCAAATCATAAACTTTGATCATTTTCTTGTGTTTAATACCATCAGTTGGCATGCCCGTCGCCATCCCAATAACTTCCTCCGAGATATCAAACCCCACACCACCCACCTGGACACGTCTGCCCTCAAAAGACTGCAGAAACTACTTAAAAGGTTTTCGTCGTGCCCTTGAAGGCATTCCAGGTAGGAAGCCACCCTGCCCTCCTCGCAAATGTGCCAAAGGGTCTCATTGCGCTTGAACTCCTCACAAGATTCAAGCTATGTTTGAGTCCTCTCTCCCCCCATTCTTAGAGTGCACCAACTTTTCACGGGCAATCTAGAAATCCAGTCATCTCTGGCAAACTTAGAAATTTTCAAGCTGCAGATAATAACTCGTAAACCAATACTCGCACTCAAATTAATGAGTAGAGTGTCCCTTCGCCAGCCGTAGGTGTTATACTTACGTAATTTCACAATATGTGAATAGGTACTCCCTTTCCTTTCATAATTCATACTCTTTAATTGGTCATGATTACGAATTCTGCGGAGGCTAGTCGACTTAACTCCACCATTGCTGACGTGCCTAGCCATATGGAACCCCTCCTTAGGCCTCCACATCATCATGTCGAGATGGCTACCCAACGTACGGTGACAAGCCCACCTTCTGATCTGTCTAAGCTGGCAATAAGTCGTCGCACCACCTAAACTACGAGTCCTCAAATCCAAATGGCAGTAAATCAAAGATCCCATTTGGCGCCTAATGTATCCCATAGGCCAAGGGATAGGGGGACTTAAAATTACAAACATGAAAGACCAGGGGCGGGACCTTGCTCCTTTCCAAGAAGGTTTTGTATCTGAACAGATAAATTTTCCTTTCTTTTCCAACATCTCCATCTGTCCAAGCTCTATCCAAGGTTGGCCATACCATCAGCAACTTTATTGCCTTCGTGATAAATGTGCCCAATTTCTTTCTCATTGAACCCAGATAGTAAGCAAACGATATCGTCAGCGATATCTTTCAGCGTCCATCTACTGTTAGACCTGCCAAGAGCAACATCCACAATAATTTTCGAATCCCCCTCCACTTGCAACTTGTCTATCCCCATAGAGTGAGCAATTTTGAGCCCCCATAGCAGAGCCAATCCCTCCACCACATTATTGGACTGAGTGCCGATGCACCCCGCATAAGCAGCAATGAGGACCCCCCGACTATCTCTGAAAACCCCTTTACCACTAGCCAACCCAGTGTTTTTTTTTTTCCGCTCCGTCAAAATTATGTTTTATCCAATCCTTGGGAGGGGGTCTCCAAATGGTATTTTGTCTGGCCTTCTTTCTGGTATTATCAATCTTGGTCAAATCCACAGTCATTCATTGCTCATATTTTTATATTTTTAATGTTTTGATTTAGTTGTTTTAATTTATACATGTGGATGATTGATTGAAGAAAGAATTTTTTCTAATACTTACTTTGTATTTAGGAATGAAGAAATCATGACGATTCAAATGCCAGATTTGATTTATTTGCTTGGATAGTACCTGTGTTTGTCTCTAAGTAGAGTGGATTGAAATCGTAACCATCTTTAGTCTATCTTTGTGTTGTTGCACAGGTGCTTAAAGCCAAAGAGTAAGACAATAATTTGTAAAGTTGGAGCTGCAATTTCGCCAATTCGTTCATCAGGCACCTAACAATCTATCTTTTTCAAATTATGTTGCAAAAGTTTATGTTGCATTATATATCTTTATTCTCCCTGTTCAAGAGGCTTCTCGGGATCATCTGAATGGCAATAAAAGGTCTAAGGCAACGTGGATCCCTCCAGATACAGGGCGGATGAAGTTGAATTTTGACGGCCCATCGAGGGGGGAACCCGAGGCATTCTAGCACAGGCTGTGTCATTACAGATCAAGATGGAAGTTTCATTGGGGCGGCTTCTAAGAGAATCAGAATACACACAAATAATGAGGCAGAATTTCAAGCCTTCATAATGGGGCTTCAATTAGGTCTCTCTCGAGATTAGGAAGATTCATATTGAGGGAGATTCAATGCTTAATATAAATGCCATTCGAAGCAAACAAATAGCAAATTGGAAGCTAAACAACATGTTGATTCGAGGCTTAGAACTACTCAACAAATTCAAAGACTTCAAGGTTGATCATGTGTTCCATGAAGCTAATTGGTTGGCTGATAGGATAGTCAATTTGGCATTCGACATGGACAATGATTACTTGGTGAGTTACTCAATGATAGATTGGCAAAGGCTAATTCCAAAGATGTCGAGCCTCATTCATAATGAGTGTGTCGACAACAGGGATAGTAACAATCAACATACTTAGCTCGATAGGGATTCATATTATTGTGGGTGGGGGAATTCAAATCATTTGAAGGTAAATCCACATATTATCATCGGCATCCACGTGGCTGATTCAAATGACAATTGATTGAGAGCATTAAAGCTGCGATACATGAGTTGGCATACGTGCGGAAAATCTCTCCGAGATTTGCATTACTTTCACATGAATAGAAGTAAAGATGAGTGACAGCCGAATGCATCTTTCTGTACCTCGGCTAGAGTGGTAAATCTCATAATTGAATGTGCTTTATCATACTAATAATGGCAAAGTAAGCCATTTGTAGATGGGAAGTATATTAAAGAATTAAGTGGAAGAAACAACATAGCAAAAATGGAGTGGACGGTTTTTCTTATTGGGGAGAAGAGGCAAATGGCCTTCCGTGGAGAGATTTCAGAGAAGAGGTTGAAAAAAGTATTCAAGGCCAAATCATCCATTGTTCTTCATGCTTCCGGTATGGTCCTGTGGAACTTGTTCATGAACATGAATGAGAGGTATAGGGTAAACTCTGACATCACTTCACTATTCATTGTCGTGATGTTAGACCGAATTGAAGGATGCCATCTATGAGGTGTCTACAGCCATAATCAAGCCTATTTGGAGGGGTGGACCGTAATCAAGCCTATTTGGAGGGGTGGATTGTGCAAGATACTCAATTTGGCGGTCCTAAGTCTTGGTTTTCACCCGGAACATGGGATTTGGCCTTTCGTTCTCCCTGCTTACAATGGTCCCTGGGTAGCGTTCATTATCCCTATTGTTGGTGTTAATGAGGATAACCAAAGGAATGAAGCTAAGTGGGGCCTAGACTTCCTAAAGGAAATTGCTGGTGTTGCTAATGCAGATGGGGTGAATTGGACTGGAGTTATAGAGACAGAGACTTTTGAGACCGAGAATGAAGAAGGTGATTGATAGTGGAGGATAGTAATAGTTATTTAGCAGGTGTATATGTAATACAATATATGATACTTTTGCTATGTCTACTGCTATATATGTAAGAAGAGTTTTATAAATAATAGATGATAGGCCCTCATACTGAGTAGCCTTTGAACTATTAAATTTTTTTGAGATTTAATCTAGTTTATGGGGTATGGCTCCCTTAACACCAATTCAACAATAAAAAAATATATATCATATATTTTTTTTGTTTATGGACATTTTTAAGTTAATTCAAATTATAGATAATAATATATTTTTAAATAATAAGTAAACTATTTAAATTTTTGAAAGCTTGATAAAATTATTTAAAATTCACTCAACAATTTTTTGTCCATTTATATTTTTCTTAAAACGTCAATTGAAAGGTAGTTAAATGACCAAACCGTCATAAAATTTTAATATGATAAGCAAGGTTGACCATCAAATTTCATGCATGTGCCCACTCATGCACCTAGGGCCTAAATTTGACGGTCGACCCTCCCTGTCAAGCAAATTGTTGTGACAGTCATCTATTTGAAGTTACCTTTCAAATGTTAAAGTCTACCTATTTTAGAAAAAATATATATATAAGAATAATAACATAAAAATTTTGACATTTTACTTGAAATATTACCTTTCAAGTGATATAATCTTCCTAAATATGAATTGTATTTTAGGGCTAAGATGACTAAATACGGCCATACGGCCATCAAATTTAGGCCGTACTGTAATGTCCCTTTTTAGGATATTCCTGATTTCTTTACCTGCATACAATAATATCTACCAAAAAAGGACATTATAAATATTAAAGATCAATAAATTAAAGTAATATTCAGTTCATAACATCATTCATATTAAATTCATCTATCATATAGCATAATTAATAATAAGATCAATACTGCATAACATAAATAATGAGATCAAATCATCATAGCATAATCAATATTTGGTTCAATCCATCATAACACAATTCCCCAAGCCAATCACATAGCATATTCCTTAGGAACTCTTGCAAGTAGCAATATTGAAAGGGGTCAGTCCACCTAACAATATTGCCGAGAGCATGAAAGGGGGTCCACCTAGCAGCTCCCAGTTCACCTTGGAGGCACATGATCAAGCTCAAGAGGCACACCCTACTTGATTAGGCTCAAGAACATGGTAGGGCCACACACCCTCACCACTTGACCAACTTGATGAGAGCATGAGGGAGGGCACACTCCGTCCACTCAGCCCTCGTGAACTCGGAAGGGCCATCCTTCCTACAAACATTTCCTTAGCTTTAATATGGATTGCTTAGGAATTTGTTAGATGATCGGCATAAAGTACCTCTTGATGGATTTCAAGTTTAATTTGAAGGATTGCAATATACTTCTTTGTTTTTAACACTTGTTGTATAGCAGATATATATATAGTATATATATGTACGTATATACATATATGTACGTATATATAGGTATGTATATATACTTATGATATACATACCTATATATACGTATATATGTATATATACGTACACACACACATATATATCCTTTTGCTTGATTCTTATATGACTTCCTTCCAATGAAGATAACTTTCTTTGAGACCTCAGATATTCGTGGTTTGATTGATTCAATAATAGAATCCTAGAACAATAGAATGACAGAATAATAGAAGGATATAACATTCGAATAATAGAATGATGGAATAATAGATTAATCGAATGAGAGGATGATAAAGTTATAGAATGATAGAATGGCTGCTACATATATTATCTCTGCTATTATCAATTATTGCACATCATATATCACTACTTATTTATGCCTTGCAGATTTATCTCTGCCAAGATATATTTACTTGCTGAGAGGATGACAGAGTTATAGAATGATAGAATGGCTGCTATATTTATTATCTCTGCTATTATCAATTATTGCACATCATATATCACTTCTGATATATGCCTTTACTTGCTGATCCCTTGATGATGCTCGAAGCACTCTTTATGATCGCTGTCCTTCAATGATAATGATTGCTATTCTTCACAAATAGTCACTGTTGTTCTTCACCAATGATAATCGCTGTTCTCCACAAATGATGGTTGCTGTTCTTCATCTCTAAATATAAGATATATCTTTTATTACTTCTCACATATATTACTGCTCTGAAATCTGCTATGAATAGAATGATACAATGGCTGCAATAGATTATTCTCAGCTGTTATATATATTCTCTTTTTTTGCTGTATATATATAGGGAGAAACTGTTGTTTTATTATTTGAACTGTCACCAATTTTATTCCCATTTGTAAGACTGTTATTATTTGCACTGTCACCTAATAAAATAGTTGACAGTTGAACAGTTTAAGCAAATTTTGGTTAATATTTTTTTAGCAAGCCCAGAAACATATTGCCATCATCAAATTGACCCAAACTGCTATATTTGTGAAGGGAGAAATTTGGATATATGTGTGTTTTTGTTTTTCTGTGTGGGAAAGAAACTAATTTTACTATTTAAACTGTCACCTAATTGCAATGGGAGCCAGCTATTTTTTGGGGGAGAGATTGTTATTTTATTATTTGAACTGTCACCTAATATTTTTCCTACTTGCAAGACTGACACTTTTCACCTACACATCCAACAGCCAGCTTGGTGATGACAACTACCAGATTTGACAAAAGGTTTAATAAGTATTATGGATAGCAAATATTTTTCCTTCAAGAATAGCAAATATATATTGTTATTTTACACTGAATTTCCTGTCAAATATAATATCTTTCTGTACTAGTATTTGAAAATTTTATTAACTGACAAATCTAATTACTAGACATTTTATATGAAGCTATTCAAATAAAAGTGAAAAATAGCCCATTGAGATACTCTGTATTCATACTACAGAAATGGAATTGTGTAATGAAAGGGGAGGTAACCTGTGAATGGGGGTGCAGCCAAGACATGGGAAGACTGGGGGTGACTAAATTTACTTAGGCATTTTAATTTTAATTTCACTAAAATTCAGAAATTAATGTCCACTAAGTATAAGAAATATAATTTGTTTAACTATTAATGTGCTTTTAACTTATTCTGAAATCAAGTGCACAAATAGAATGCAACCCCCATTACAGTCATGAGATGTATTGAGAATATGAACTATGATAAACTCATGGCATGAATAATGAGTGGCAAACCGGATGAATTTGTTTAGATAGTGACAAGCTTCATAGCCTAAGCAAGATTCATAAAAATCTTTACCTTACACTCCGGTGTGCTGTGCCAGCCATGGTCTTTCAGAGTTCCTGCTCTTACGCTAAGAACACGAAAAAAAAAGGGTGACATTATGGCCCTTTTTATGTTGCGTTCTGTAGGAAAAAAACCCCAAATTAAAATAAAAATATACACTAATTTAATTTTAATTTTTGAAAAAAAATTTACAAAATTGAAATAAAAATAAACGCCGGTGAAAAGAAAAAAGTTCTGGCACAAGTATTATATTTCAGAAATAAAATCCTAAAAAGCGGGCCTAACTGAAAATTGGATGGAAAGCCACACAAACCTGCTCCAACGCTGCTGGTAAAAGCAATGGAGGGTTAATAGCCATTGTCATCCTGAAACGACCATACCAAATTTAAAAATATATATATAAGAATGAGTAAATTAATTTTTAGGGTTTAAATTTTAACTAACAGAAAAGGCGCGCCCAAACTATGCCTCACAACGAAGACGGACTCAGAACTGACCTTTGCATGTTTTGAAGTGATAAAAACAAAATGGGAAACAAAACGAGCAATGCTCAAGATTTCAATTTGAAGCCTATTTGAAAGGCTCTGTGTAAAAAGCAAGAAACATGAATTCTTTTGTTGGGAGGTCTGTAATGAAAGGTTTGCATTAAAAACAGGAGGCATGAAAGAGGATTTCCATGCGTAGAATAAATGAAAGAGCAACGTAGCATGTTTATAAACAGACGTGGCATAGAGCTGTTTGAGGGAGCGTCTCCCAAGGAATTAAATACTGTGTTTTTTAATATTTTCTTTCAAAATGCAACATTAGTTGATTATGGTGTCCTACAAATGATATTTGAGGAAATACTCGCTTGTAAGTTGTGGCGCTCAAGAGTAGGAAAGCTTGGAAGTTGACGCGAGTGCCTATCTTGAGAATTCTGATTGAATTTAATTTAATACAAGTCGTAGACGTGTCTAGATAATAAATTCTCACATTTTTACGTCATAGGCGTTCCCTTGCACGAGCCATCGACCTCCTATGCACTAATAGATGAAAATTGGTGGTTTGAAAACATTGTGAGCAATTGGACAACCATTGAAGAAAACTGCCTAAAAGTTGGTAGTCTTAATGAGTTATTCGAGGAAGTAAGGTTTAGCAAGACTGCTAGTTTTTTAGTCTAGATCTATAGTAGGAAATCCAATATTGAAAG
Organism: Cunninghamia lanceolata; assembly: GCA_027924645.1. Taxonomy (NCBI): domain Eukaryota; kingdom Viridiplantae; phylum Streptophyta; class Pinopsida; order Cupressales; family Cupressaceae; genus Cunninghamia; species Cunninghamia lanceolata. The sequence continues at coordinate 5,144,933 of BSBN01000908.1, read as the reverse complement.
GAGCTTGAAAATAACTTAGGGTTGATGCTCTTGATCCCGTAGACTGCTCGATACTGTAGATGTCATTAAAAATCTTTCATTCATTCATTCATTACACATCGCGATGAGCTCTTGTACAACAATGTTTAGGAATCGATAATTGGCAAGTGCTCTCAAGGGTGGGATGACCATTGCACATATCACAGACATTGTCATCCAAATCTACTATAGTTGTGTTGGTTGTGGCCATCAATGCATAGTAATGGTGTCATCTAAGAGATGTTATGGTCTTCGTTTATGGCAAAACTTACTTGAGAAGTTACTAGTCTTTATGTTGCAAGCGTTTTTCATTTTTGTTGGCATTCTTTTAGTGAGTTTGTTTGTCATAGATGGGCATGAAAGAGCAATTGAAGGAAGAAATGGCAAATAGAGTAGCTCCTTCCAAACTCATAGCCCTGGAGCAACGCATGAACAAATTGCTCATGCCATAGCGTGTTTGAAGTCAAGTGAGTTGTGGCTCTATAAATTAATCACAATCATAGATGACCCTGCAATGGAAAGAATTAAAAAAGGAGGGCTCTTGTGAAGGGGACTTTGAAGGATGAAAACTATGGATTTTGAGCTTAAGTTATGAGAAGCCGTGCTTGTGAGAGACAAAAGGTGGTGATTAGAGTTTCATGTCTACCATTAATGGTGAAATATTGGTGGAGAGCTCCATCTCACGAACACATCATGGTTGAGTGAAAACAACGCGAAAAAACTTAACCAAAGATCTATTGCCCCTTGCCATTGTTCCTAGCCTCAAGAAGGTAATTCTAACATTAAATTTCCTTACTGTAAAATTTGTTCATCTTTTTAAAATTATATTCATATTTGGTTTTGTAATAGATGGATAGGGCCTATATGTTGGTCGATGCAATAAAATACGTGAATCAATTGCAAGAGATGTTTAAATAACATTTCATAGACTATAGATGACATTTAAAAAGCCATTGTGATCAAAGATGTTTAAAATGACACTATGGTGGATTCCAATATTAGGCCAATAGGATAAACTTTAGCTTCCCATTAAAGAAATGTCAAATGTTATCGCACTTAGCTTCCAATAACACAATATAAAATGTATAGCCAACATTAGCTTTATGTTTACTTAAGTTATTGATGGCTAAGTTTTATCACAGAATGGATAAATTTTAGCTTCACTAAGTTAAAGATATTAATATACACAACTAAGGTTATAATTGTGTCCCATTACAAAAGGCCAAAGGTATAGTAAGTTTATCTTAGGTTGGTTTTAAAAACATAAAGGATAGAAATTTTGGTTGATGTTGTAGTTCAACTGCCTTGGTAGATGTGTGTGCCTGTAAGACATGTGACCTCATGGCTTGAAATGATTGCAAAATATGCACAACATGGATTTGTTGAAAAATATTTAGAAACTTTCAAGTAAATGCAACTAGCAGGTGTAAAGCCAGACTCAACAACCTTTGTCAACATTCTCCTCGCCTCTACCAAAATAGGAGATTTGTAACAAGGATGGACACCCATGTAAGCAAAATGGAAGGGGAATTTTTGTCACACATTATTGTTACAACTACCCTAGCAAACATGTATGCAAAATGAGGAATCATAGACACAATACATTAACTATTTGACATCATGCCTCAAGCATAAGAAAAAATTAAGTCCAAGTAAAATTTAAAAAGTACTGCAACATAAATTACAAGGGAGCAATGCACAATGACCATCAACCTCGAAATGGTTTAGGTTTCATAACCAAATAATCTCAAATCCTACAAAACTACAAACTCTTTTTGACAAAAGGTTTGAGCACATACCCTCTAACTGCCCACAACCTAAAACTCCTAGGTAAAAACTCTAAAATGATTCAGAAGTCTCTCATGACACAACATTATCTTCTTAGCAGGAAGTTCATCTCCAAAGAATGAGCACCCTCAGATGCCTAGAAAGCACAACCATTAGAAGTAGATGCAACACACTTTTTCACTATTGGTTCCAATGGCGAGGATGAAGAATTGGAAGCTCTCTTCTTCGAAACAGAAGAACTATTACACTAAACAGTGCATGAATCCAACTGAAACAGAGTGCCTATCCGAACACCCTTAGCAAGAACTATAGTTCCTCTAGTCATCTTGCATCCTCCACTCGAGAAGACAACCTACACACCCATAGCATTTAATTTACTTACAAAAATAAGGTTTTGTGCCAAGCCATGGATATGTAGAACACTATTGATCCCCTTCACTCATCCATTGAGGAATCAGATCAAAACTCTTCCATGGCTAACAATCTTTAGGTGAGATTCATCACCCAGGTGCACCTTCCCACCATTGAACTCTTCATACTTTGTGAACTAACCATGATGTGAGGTCATGTGGAAAGCAGCACCAGAATCTATCAACCACACATCTTCCGATGCATGGGTGGCCAAGACAACAACAAAAGCATCATTGTCGTCTTGGGACTTGTCAGAATCTGAATTAGAGAAGTTCTTTTTCTTCTTCTTCTCCTCCTTACACTCCATTCAAAAGTGCCCAGGTTTGCCGCAATTCCAACATAGTGCCTTGGACTTTCCAAGAGACTTAGATCTCCCACAAGATTTGGATCTTGACTTCTCTTGCTTCTTGTCCTTTTTCCCTTTGTACTTTGAGGACTATTTTGGCTATGGTGCACAAGTTTGTGCTTAACTTCATTAGATTAAGGATCAAGACCAGTATTCTAAACTTTTATTTTAGTATTTACATCACAAGCATAAGCATGAAATAATCACTTTGGTGTTTTCAACAACTCGTGAGAAGGTGTTTTCTCATGATCAAAGTTTGGATGGTGCTCTATTCGCATTGTATCTAGCTCTGTGTTAATGATTCAACTTCTTATCTTCTTGTGCTTAAACTTGAAGATGGTGTCAGGTTTTGTGTGCCTTGAAAAGTGGCTCTTGGTGTAGTTAGTTTCTTTATTGTCACCCTTGCATTAAGTAATTGGACATTGTTATTTTTAAAATACTTGCGGATAAGACCTTATATATTGATGGTCTTTTGACTGAGTTATATCAAGCTCTTTAGCATCGTATTCACTATGATTTTTTTCTTCTATCTTGAGGCTTGGGAGTTCGGCTCTCTTGGCTTGTCCTGTAATAAAGGGTTAATTAAACTCATCCCTAAAGGCAAAAGTGAGGATTCTATGGCGGGTTGGCAGCCCATTACTCTTCTAAAATTATAAAATTATAGGCAAGACCATTGCTTTACAAATTCATCATATCACTCAAGAGATTGCTCAACATGACAAAACAAGAATCCTTAGTGGTCAATTCATTATTGATAGTTTAATGCTTGCATGGGAATCACCATATTGGGCTCAATAAGCAGCTCGACACACTTTTAGTGAAGCTTGATTTTAATAAGGCTTACAATTTCATACATTGGCCTTTTATGTGTAAGATGCCCTGTTGGTTGGGTTTTTGGTTGTGGATTATTACTCATGTGCAACTTATTTTTGCTAATGTATCAATGAAGGTGGTGGCTAATGGTGCTCCTTAGTTTCCACTTCAACACTCCATTCAACAAGGGTGTCCTCTTGCACCCTTTCTTTACGTGCTTACAACAAATGTCTTTGGTTATCTTCTTCAACATGCTTTTGCTAGTAATCTTCTTCATGGCATTTCTCTTCTTGAAGTAGACATGTCACTAGATCTCATTTTGTAGATGATTTCCTCTCGTGTTTACACAATTCAACAAATTAAATTGGCATTTCTCTTGATGTCATCAATATTTATTGCTTTGTCTCTGGGTCTAAACTTGTTGTGTGGAAAAAATAGATTTTTTTTATGATTCACTCTCATTTGCCTTTGCCATGGATTCCACTTGAGTGGAAGTTTGTTAAGTGTGGTTTCATTACACATTATATGGGGATTCCTTTTAGGTTGGGCTTGTGTCTTTGTATGATATGGGAAAGTGATTTTATCTAAAGATTATAGTTAAATTTTTGTTCTGGTCTATTTGTTTTTGTTGATGCTCAGAATTGCGCTGTTTCCAACACCAACATGGGAAACTCTGAAAACGTGGGAATGCTTCCTCAGAGTAACCTCCAGATTTTAAAGAAGCTGGCTCTTCTTTATTTCAAAAGTGTTTTGGGAAAAGGAATAGTATTAAACAGAATCACAAATGCAGCTGAAAAGGAAACTAAACTATGGCGATGCGCCTGAATGTGATTTTGTTTCTCAATACTAAGCACAGTGAAACTACTTTTAGAATTCAGTCACATTAAAGAGCAAACAATGCATGATCAATGTAATAGATGAAAAACAAATAGAATCAAAGGCTCACAACTTAGAAGATTTTGTAATAACATAGAAAATATCAGCAAAGGCACAGAACTCTGTCTTTTATTAATTTTCCACTCACATAAAAGGCACAGAAACATGCACAGTTATACAAACTCTCTGAATCAAGAAAATAGTACAAAGGCAAATGATATTACTGGCCACTACAAAAGATCCTCAAAGTTCTCAAACAATCTATGATGCAGAAAAACTCTATATCTCCAATGTTGTTAATCTATTCATCCGGCGATCTGAACCCATATTTATAGCATAGAACTGGCTCAAAGATTGCTCACACGATCAAATCTCAACGGTCTAACCGAACTAGCGGTTAACTGAAAGTGTCTGACAGAAGATCTCTTTCGAATCAGAAACGGTTAGCCACTCTGTAAATTCATTGGCTGCAACAGATACATGTAACCCCACTTACTGGAACCAGGGAGGAACGCGTGGCAGCTTCTGATAGTCTTTGCGACTATAATCCCTTGAAACAGCTGGCATTCATACGCGCCCTTTTTTTTGAAACTCCTTCATCTTTCCAGAACAATGAGAAACTAACACATGGCACTCTCCGCGCGACTTGCTTGATAAACTGTTTCATTACTCAGAAGACATCAGAAATCGACACTTGGCAGCGTCCGCAGCCTCTTCAAATGATACGTGGTGATCTTGCCTTACTTTGAGTCTTTACTATGGCTTTATACTAGGAGTGCTCGGGTTTTGCCATCTGTCACGGTCCGCTGCACTGAAACTTTAAGAAACACTAAAAAATGGGACCTACCAACAGTCCGTGCCTGAGTAACTTCAAAAAGAAAAGAGGACAGATGGCGCTTTCCGCGAAACTGAGAAACATGATACGTGGCAGCTTCTGCTGCACTTTGAGAGACTGTAGATACCTTTTAGTGAGTTCTGTAGAAGATGACACATGGCAGCTTCCGCTACTCTTAGAGAAACTTTTGAAACATTATAGGGTCCCGTGGACGTTGCCACTTGGCGCTCTCCGCGCTCACTCTGAGAAACATAAGAGACTCATAAGAATCACACGGACGGTGACACATGTCGCACTCCGCTGAAACTTAAGAAACATTATCGGGGCCCACCAACTTCTTCACTTAACAATGAAACCAAAAAGGAAACCGTGGAAGACGACACTTGGAGCTCTCCGCTGAAACTACATGGGACACGCGGCACCTTCCATGTGATTTTTTAGAAACTCTAAAGCCACTCTGCATCTGCCACTTGGCGCCTTCCGCGCTCACTGAAGCTCTTAAAAAGGGGCCCGCCATATTATGAGAAACATTCGCGGGGAACGCTTGAAACTTACTGAAACGGGTGCCAACACCTGACGTTCTCCGCTGAAAGCAAAAAGATACGTGGCACTTTCCGCTGAAACTTTGAGAAACTTTATATGTATCTCGGCTGTTGACACATGGCGGCTTCCGCTGAATTTAAGAACTTAGGCAAAATTTACAAAAAGAAAACCCCCGCGCACCGACGCTCTGTGTCAAAACTCTACTGCCAAAACTGAAGCGCAGAAACTGAAACACAGAGAACAAAACTGGAACTCGCACAACTGAAACTCAGAAATCAAAATGTAGAGTATTTTACTCTACAGTTCTTGGCGACCCCGAGGACTTTTGAGCCTGCTCAAAAAGAATCCAAAAATGTATCTATACAGCCAAATTTACAATTTTTGCAAGGCCGTCTGATATAAAGACCACTCGGCATCAGATAACCCCTACTTGTTCTGTAAATCTTGGAAGGCTAAATCCAGGTTGATCATGTCCTTACGTGAAAAGCTCTGCAAAACATGGACTGCAGCTTTCAATTGAAAATCAAGCTGGGCCATAGGAATCAAAACAACTTCCACTTCTGACACTGATGAGGCATCTGTTAGGCCTTGGAAAACTGATTGATCATTCTGTCTGGCTAGCAACAGAGGCTTGATCTCATCAACCATTAATACTGTGTTGCTATCAGGAAAAGGAGAAGGAAGGCCCAATTGCACCAGGTCTTCAATATGTTTCTTCATGTGCATCACTCCCTCCTTGACCACATCCAGGAGCTCCTGACAGGTAATTGCAGCAGAGTTGCAACTCAAAACCTTGTTCACCCGTTTAGCAGCAATCATTCTGTCACTGATCCCTGCTGCTGATAATGTTTCATCAGATGTATCATAAAGTTTCCCCAGCAGTAATTGAGAATCAGAAACTCTCATGGAAACAGTGGACAAAGTGGCCTGAACTGAGGTTTCCACCTTTTCACATAGTTGCTGTGCATGTAGCAGGAAAGTCAAAGATGGTTTGAGTTGAATAATCTCCTCAAAGATTCTTGCCCACACTGATGCATATAGCTCTTTTACCAGGTTCAACACTCCTGCATTTTGTGGCCTATTTGCCAACTCAAGGGTCAATTGTTTTGTTGTTTGTTGCTCTGCCTGAAGTTGAGCCTGTATGGCAGCAACATTATTTTGTTCCTTCAACAGTTGCTGTTGGAACTGTGTGGCTTGCTGAGAAGAATCTTGATGCCTCTTCTGCAATGTGGCCTTTTCCTGCTTCAGGGTAGCCACAACAGACTTCACCTGGGTCAGCTCTTGTTTCATGGAAGCATTTTGGCTCTATGTAGCCTGATGAATCTGGCAGGAAACAGTATTTTGCAACTGTTTAGTAAGATCCTCAATTTCATCATTTTTAGATTTGAGCTTAGCAGTCAGGGTCTCACTATGTGTCTTTTCTTGAGCCAAATTAGCCTCCACCTTTTGCAACCTCCTTGATAACTTCAGATAATCGGTGGCTACAACAGAAGTGGTTTCAATTAGCAGCTCTACCCTGTCTTGTGGCCTAAAAAGTGACATGTCCATTGCCACTGCACTCATGGTATAATCTTGCAGCTGCATCTGCTCATTGGGTTTAACAACATTTGGTGACAAATGAGGCACAATTAGCTGTTGCTGGATTGGGTCAAATAGTGACCTCATATGTGGGACAGCCTGAGCTTTATTGTCCTTCTTTCTCTTCTTGTCCATCCGGGCTTCCCTAGCTTTCTTTGCAGTGTCTGCCTGAGCTTGGAAGGTAGGGGGAGAGGCAATGTACCCACCTGCAAAAGGATGACCTTGTGGTAGGCCATAAGGAATAGCCAAATGTTGGCTAGGAGGAAATTGAGGAGGTACCCTCTTTGGAAAAGAGGGAGAAAAGGGAGGTAATGAAGTGGCCTGTAATGACATGGCCTGTGTAGTGACAGGTGGGGAAAATTGAGAAATTGGCACAGCAGAGGTGGCAGGGGATAATATTTGGCCAGTTGGGATTGCCACCCCTATTGAAGAAGAAAAAGATTGAGAAGAAGAAGGAGAAGAAGCACGTACCTGAGGAGCAACTGAGACACTTGGTGGTGGCTGCAACAAAGGTTCTACCTCCTCATCCGAATCAGGTTGAAGCTTCAACTTCTTATGTTTCCTCGGCCTTTCTTCTTCTTACTGTGTTTCTTTCTCCTCAACATTGACCACTGTTGCTAGTGGTGTTTGCACAAAACTGGATGCCCCACTCATTGAAACTGATGGGGTCCCTGTAGGTGGTGATGACACCACACTCTTTTGCTTCTCTATAGCACTGAGAGATTGGGGCCAGGTAGTTACAGCTCCTGTAGATGATGTTTGTCCTGGGGCCTGCACTGTAGGAGTGGACCCAGTTTCTTCTTCAGATTCCTCACTGCCCTTATGGATCTTGCGTATATCAGGGCTAGAGGCTGGAGAAGGATGTCATTCGTCCCAAATGGACTCCCATTTCTCATCTATATCAACATTGCCAAAAGAGTGGGTCGTCTGACATATTTCCTGCCTATATTTCCAATAGGCTTCTATTTTATCTACCTTCCACCCCCTATCTCTTAACAGGTTTCTCTTCAAACCAGTGCCCATTTTGAGCTTAGGGTCATAGGCCTTTTCCTTTTTATAAAACACTTCCTATGGCCTGGGTCCCTGAAAGGGCAAATCTGTCAATTCTGTATATAAATCAGGGATGTCCTCCTTAGGGTTTCTTTTGTCTTCCCAAAAGGGGCGGCCCTCGTGCACAATTTTGGCACCAACCTTATTATTGTTGACCCATAAGGTAATGAAACTGTTTGGGTCATATCTCCATTTATCTTCGATCAAAAAGAAACCCAGGACAACTAATTTTCTTAGCAATAAATGCTCAGCATCTCTGACCAACAGGGTCATGTTCTTCTTCACCCAGGGAAGGTCATACATTTTCTTTTTCTTCTTCCCAGCGCCATATTCATTATCAACCACAGACACTTGTCGAGTGACCTCTAAGAAGGCTAGCCTAGGAGTCAAAACCTTAGGTAGCAATACTGGCTCTCCATTAAAACCATGGACCCTAATAATAGTATGGTGAGACCCAAAGAAATAATCACAGGGAATAGGAGAATTTGCCATGAGGCCTCTGACGCTTAATGTTAATCTATTTTCAACAGGCTCTGGGCTTAGGTGAGTAAAAGCAGGGGCGACAAAAAGTTCCCAAAATTCATAAGGGTCAGACGATTCAGACAAAACATGGGTCCATGCAGACACAGGGATAGTTCTATTGGGATCAAAACTTGGGTCATACATGTCCAGATGCATATACTGGGAAAAGATGGCATAGTTTTGGTATAACATAAGGTGAAACAGATAAGAGGAATACCTAAAAACCCCTGTTGATTTGAAATTGGTGATTTGTTCGGCCATTGAGTAGGCAATCTGCTCTGAGAAATCCAGCTGAAACTCCTAAGACTTATCCACGGTCTTCATTCTGAATAAGATGGCAAGCTGCCAATCATAGACAGTTATGTCTTCCTTCATCCCAAAGATAAATGCCATCATAGATAGCGCTTCCTGACTGGCTTGTGTAAATTGTGCCCTTCCCGTTGGTAGCGCTGGCATTTGCGTATTTTCATCTCCCAACTGCATCTTCGAATTAAGAAACCTCAGTTGAAACTTGACATTTGCCCATGTCTTCTGCATTTTGGCAACTGTGGGAAACGTGGCTGTGCTATCATAGTGTAGGGCCAACATATCTCTGATGGCCTTTGGTGTAATTTGTATCATGAAGGGTCCCTTTTGAATGGTGCTTGAGGGCGCATGAAACAATTCTGCGCATACCTCAACCAGGTCGGGGCATAGATGCACGCTTGGGACTATGAATTTTGCCAATTGAGAGGTCCATATCCGCATGCCGAAAGTTTCAAATTGTCTAGCCTTAGCATTCAGGAGGCATCTTTGGTGTGCTCCCTCTCGCAGAGCTTTACCAAACTTTTGTAGGGCTGGTTCAGCAATACCATCTGCAAAATCTTGCACCTTAGCTGGGTCTACCACATAACCAACCTCAGGAACCCTAGTCCTTGGATAGGTCCTTAAAGGTTGCGCAGGGGCCGAAGCGTATGATTTGCTCGCGAGGAGCCTATCAACAGACTCGTAAACCCCGAGTCCCTGCTATGAAGATTGTGCCTCCACCATCTCTGTGTTTGCTGGAAACTATTGAACTTACTGTAAATGAGTAGGGAAGCTTTGTAATAAGGATAGAAGTTTTGCAACAGATAAGACACACTTAGGAAGCAGGGTTTGCGATGAAAATGCAGCAACAGAGAAGACACTTAGCAGAAATAGAAACAAATGAAACTCGGTTTAAGCTTTAACTCATGTCGTTGGGGTATTTTAATGACACATTAAGTCTCATAAATGGCATTAAAAATGAAAAACCGTTATAAAATCTTAAGAGATCGGAGTGGGACAGAGTGTCAGACACGTCATAAAAAGCGGCTGCGCTGGGTACCTTTTAGGAATTTCGGGAATTTGAGAGGTTTAATGAATGCAAAAGTTTCGAGACTTTTTAAGAGACTTAAGCTATGGCCACGTGTTCATAAAAAACACTTATTCAAACAAAAGTGGGAAAAACAAAACAACAACAACAAGGAAACTATCTAACTATAATACACAGGAAAGACACTGTCTAATTGAAATGCTTCAAGTAGATCCCATTGACATGAATCTCTTCAGGCTCACCCTCCATTGTTTCAAGCTTGAAAGAATTCTGCTGCTTATAGGAACAGATTTTATAGGGGCCAGTCCATAATGACTCAAATTTACTGTGTCGACCCGGCTTGGCTGCTCTCTCATCCCATTTCAAAACAACTGATCCTACTTCAAAATGAGGGTTTGAAGTTTTCTTATCAAAATAGTCTTTAATTATTTTCTGATGTTTCAATAATGATTCATGTGCTGAATCTCTTTTTTCTTGAACTTCCAGGAGCTCAGCAAGTCTGACCTGCATGGGGCCATTCTCCTCAATCTCAATCTGTTTCAATAACTGTAGAGCAAGAATCTCCAAGCTCAAAGGCATCACAGCAGGTTTACCATAGACCAATTCATATGGGGACATTTTTGTCACTTGTTTTGGTGTAATTATGTCTGCCCACAGTGCTATATTAAGCACTTTATGCCACTCTTTGTGATGATCAACCCCTATTCTCTTAATCAGTCTGATCAGATTCTTGTTAGTTGATTCTGCCAGACCATTACCCTGAGGATAATAGTTTGAGGAGGTTTTCAAGTAGATTCCATACTTTAGTGCAAAGTCAGATATCTTTGCCCCTAAAAATGCCTTAGCATTATCTGAAATTACAGTACGAGGAGGCCCAAAGCGAGTAGTGATACCTTCCAGAAAGTCTAGAATGACCTTTTCTGTTGCTTCTTTTAGTGGCACTGCCTCACTCCATCTGGTAAAATAATCTGTGGTAGTTAGGATCCATTTGTGCCCCATACTTGATACTAGATTGATCATTCCAATGAAGTCTAGACCCCATTGGGCAAATGGTTCATCAACAATAATAGGACTAAGGGGCATTGCTGCATTCCTTCTCTTCCCTACATAGTACTGACAAGATTGGCATTCCTTAACCAGTTGATAACAGTCTGTGAATAAAGTGGGCCAGAAGTAACCTGCCTGACTTATCTTTATGGCTGTGGTTCTTGCAGAAAAGTGTCCACCTGACACTCCATGGTGCATCTCATGCAGTATTCTTTGGGCTTCATCCTTTTCTATGCATCTTAAAAGTATGCCATCAGTGTTTCTTCTGAAAAGAACTTGGTCAATTAAAACAAAATGAACTCCCTGCCTATAGTACCTCTTCTTATCCTGAGAGAGCTCTTTTAGAAAAATCCCATGTTTCATAAACTGGATCCTATTTGTGACCCAAGAATTCTGATCAGCTTTTTGTATCCTCAGTACATTTTCCTCCTTTGTTTCTTCAGTTATCATTTTTTCCATATCTTGAACCATATACTGGCACAAACCCTTGCCTCTGACAAGTTTAGTTGGTCTAACCTCCACATCATATTCAAGAATCTTTGTTATCCAATTTGCTCTTTTCTCAGTGATTTTTCCTTCCATAATATATTCTCTGACACTCGGATGAGCCACTAGTATCAGAATCTTATTACCTATGACCATGTGTCTGAATTTCTTGAGGGCTTTTACCATAGCATATGCCTGTTTCTCTACAAAGTTATACCTGGCTTCATACTCCCTAAGAGTCCTTGAGAAAAAGACTATTGGATGCTCTCCCTCTTATTTATCCTCTTTCTGAGTTAGGACAGCAGCAATAGAGAATTCTCCTCCATAAACATACATGATAAAAGACTTAGCGAAGTCAGGGTTCCTCAATACTGGGGCTGTTGAAATTGCTTTCTTGACTTCCTCAAAAGCCTGTCTCCCTTCTGTAGTCCATTTGAATACTAGGTCTTTCTTTAGTAGCAGTGTAATTGGTCTTATTAGGCCTGCAAAGTCTGATATGAACCTACTAACAAAATTAATTTTTCCCAAGAAGGATTGAACTGCTTTCTTATTGACAGGTAGAGACAGGTTCATTATGGCAGTGACTCTTTCTAGATCTATTGAGACTCCTTCCTTAGACACTATATGTCCTAATAGTTTACCTTGAGGTACTGCAAAAATGCATTTCTTAGGATTTAGAGATATTCCAAACTCTTGGCATTTCTTAAAAACTGCTTCTAAATGGTCAAAATGATTTGCAGCATTTTTGGAGAAAACAGTGAGGTCATCTAGGTAAATTAGAATGATTTTATTGATAATCTCTCCAAATTCTACATCCATTGCCCTCTAAAATGTAGCTCCAGTGTTTGAAAGACCAAAAGGCATCTTTGCATAAGCAAATGTTCCCCATTTTGTGGTGAAAGCAGTCTTATGTTGGTCTCCATCAGCCAACCAAATCTGATTGTACCCAGAGAAACCATCTAGCAGGGAAAATCTCTCTGATCCAGCCACAGTCTGTAAAATTTGTTCCATAGAGGGCAAGGGATAGTGATCCTTCAAGGATGCCCTATTTAGATCTCTGAAATCCACACAGAGCCTTATGTCCCCATTCTTTTTCCTGACTGGTACTAGGTTGGATACCCACGTTGAGTGTTTGATTGGAAAAATGATATTTGATTCTAATAGTTTCTGCAACTCATCCACCATCAGAGGTTCAATCCTAGGGTTCACTGGCCTCTGTTTCTGTCTAACGGGTTTAGATCCTTCAGTCAGCTCTATAGTGTGTTGAATGATACTTCTATCATAACCATGGAGATCTTCATAGGTCCAGGCTATGACCCTATCATATTTCTCACATAAATCAATTAACCTTTTTCTTTCCTGTTGAGTAGCAGAATTCCCAACCTTCAATTTTCTCCCCTCACTAACCTGAATCTCAGAGTAGTCTTCTTTGTTTGCTTGGAATCTCTTCTTTTCGAGGCTAGCATCTTCAGGATCAAACAAGTTTTCTAGGGTAATTAGTCCCTTAGGGAGCTGTTTGACTTCAGTTGAATGATCTGATCACCATATGCCTCTTCAATTTTTGGTTGTAACTGATCAACAAATTCTCCTGACTGTTGCAAAAATGAGAGTACTTGAAAATCATTTTCAAAGACTTGCCAATTTTCATCATTGTCTGGGATGGTTGGCCTCACAATAACTTTGACTGATTCATTATTGACCATTAGATCAGTTGCTAGATCAAACTGTGAACCAATTTGTGCCATCTTATTTGCCTCAGAATTTTGGGCTCTAGGGACTACCTCTATATTAAAGGCTTCAAATTTTTTAATTAAGTCCCAAATTCTGTGCCTATAAGATCTCATTCTTACATTTTTGGCTATTGCCTTCTCTCTTATTTGTTTCACCACTAGTTCTGAATCTCCTTTGACTATCAGATTCTTTACTCCTTTCCCTTTTGCCAATATAAGTCCATGCACCAAAGATTCATACTCAGCATCATTATTGGTACATGCAAAATGAAAGTGAATAGCTCTTAAAATCTTTTCACCATTAGGGGCAGTAAGACAAATTCCTGCTCCAGCTCCATTTTTACTTCTAGCCCCATCAAAATTTAGGGTCCAGATTCCTGAGTCATTTATGGATTCTTGGGTCTGAGAGGGCTCATTTCTTAAGACATTAGGGACCTCCTGATCTTCTTCAAATATAACATAAGTGCCCAACCCAGTTGAGTCATAGTTTCCAAAAGGATCACTCTGCTTCATGGTTAACAACTGGTTATCCTCTGCTTGCTGATCATATTCAATCCAGTCCCCTATTTCTTCAACAAAAACTCTTTCCTCTTTGTTTAGCATGGCATGGGCTGCTTCTAACTTTGGGGTTGGTTCATTTGTTATATGGTCTTTTGACAATGGTTCTGATAGTATCTTCATCTTAGTCCCATATTTGGTTCTTAGGATGAGATGAGACCAATCAAGTGACATATGACCTCCTATCTTAGCTGTGAAATCTCTGGATAGGCATAAGCCAAAAACAGGAGGAATATCTATGACTACAACATCCTGATTAACAATTATATTGGGACAGGTATACAGCTGTAGTGGAAGTTGTTTAATTTTCCCTATTGTTTGCACAGACTTCCCATCTAATTGCATAACTCCTTTTGCAAGAGGCTCATATTTTATTTTCAAAGCATCTGCTATTTGCTTTGGCATCACTGTGGTGCTAGCCCCAGAGTCTATCATTGCATTGTGCAGTAGTTTCTTCCCAACTATTAAAGTTAAATAAAAGGGATCTGGCTTGGATTTACTTACCTCTGGTGCATTGTTCAGAAGAGCTATTGTCTGCAGAGGAACAGTGTCCTTGAGCTTTTCTTTATCAGTAGGTCCTCCTTTGGCAACAGTTTGTTTAGGCATAGCTTGGCCTTGTAAAGCTTCTTGCAACAGTTTCTTTTGCTCAGGAATGGCTAACATGTCCCATATTGACATGTGTGCTGGAGTCCTCTTCAATTGATCTACCATGTTCTTGGATAATAAGGGTACCTTGCTTTTTCTTGAACTTGTCCAGAAACTACTTGATTCTGCACTGGCTGAGGTATTTCTTGTCTAGTAGTTGTATTTTGATGATCTTGAAATGGTGGAACTCCCATAATTTAATTATTTGTGACTCCAGGCTGTTCCATCATCCTTCTCTTAGCTCTAGTATAGTAATCTGATTGTACCAATGGCTTCTTAGAAGCTGAAGCTTCATTTAAGAATACTGACTCTTCATCTTCAATCCATGTAAATAGAGTGTGCTCAAGGGCTATTTCTTCTTCTTGCTGTAAGGACATTCCTTGCATCTGAGCCACTAGGACTAAATTTTGCATACCAGGGGATTGGTAGGGCTGAGTGTCAGAAGTATTTGCAAATTGTCCATCCACTCTTCTTTGCTCTGCTATCTTTTGCTGTAGATTACCCCTAGGACAATCTCTAGGCATATGTGCATTATTACAAGGGAAGCACCAGGCATTGGTGCCATCTGCATAATTATTCTGTCCTGGGACAATCTCTCTGTTTGGATTGGGAGGAACAGTTTGCAAGGATGTTGGGACTGCAACCAATTGGTTTGATGGCTGCGGGTTATTTTGCCTTTGGGGGCCCTGATACTGGTTTGACTGTGAAGGAGGTCTATTCCCTTGATAGCCTTGATATTAGGGTCTGGGATAAGGATTCTGCTATCTTTTTAGGTTAATTATCTCATTAGAAAATGTTCTCAGGATGTTCTTGACATCATCCATCTCGGAGGACTGGGCAGGGACAGCAGCTTTAGCAAGTTGCTGGGAAAACGTATACATGGACACAGGTGGGGTTATGGGGTTAGGAGCTTCTTGAGGCAATGGTAGGGTAATCTCTGGAAACATAGGCATGGGGGGCCTTGGGGGCAATTTTCCAGCATCTATCAAATTGTTTTCAGCTCTGACTACATATTCATAGGCTTCTGGCAGGGTCTGCCCTCCAAGTGATTGAATCATTACTGCTATATCTGAATTTAGGGCTTTAAGATAAAACACTATAGCCATACCTGGTAATGGTCTTGCTGTAGCAGGAATCCTTTCCCAAGTCTTCTGAAATCTGGAATTGAAATCAGTCATTACCTCTTGTGGTGCCCTGTTGATGGTAATCAGTTGTTGTAACAAGGAAGATTTATCACCCTTCTCTTTGAATCTTGCAAAGAAAGCGTCCCCAAGCTGATCCCATGTAGCAATTGAATTTGGGGTCAAAGATCTGTACCAGTCCAGAGCCTTCCCCTTAAAAGAAGCTACTAAAAGTCTTATAGCCACGTTCTGCTGTGTGATCACATGTATCGCACAGACATCAGACACATCTTGTAGGTGCTCTTCAGGTGTTTTGAAATCCTCCCAACTAAATTTGGGCAGAGCCTTCAGGGCATTCACTGGAATAGGATCCCAAGTGGCTGGTGGTACTGGGAGAATCAGAGCACTGCCAGTGTTCCAATTTGCATAATTCCTTGGGGGTACAGGTGCTCCCATGTTTGCACTTAGTGTTGCTGTAGGTTGATTTACCCTTCTTCTTGAATTAGTTATCAATGGTGATAAAAGAATACCTGGGTTGGCAGTAGATTGAGCTCTTGTCACAGGTCCACAGCTCTGACTCCTCGTGACTCTCTGGTTCATACAGTCTTGAAAGAAACTTCAAGGTGTGCCAAAAACTGTTGATGCTCAGAATTGCGCTGTTTCCAACACCAACATGGGAAACTCTGAAAACGTGGGAATGCTTCCTTAGAGTAACCTCCAGATTTTAAAGAAGCTGGCTCTTCTTTATTTTAAAAGTGTTTTGGGAAAAGGGATAGTATTAAACAGAATCACAAATGCAGCTGAAAAGGAAACTAAACTATGGCGATGCGCCTGAATGTGATTTTGTTTCTCAATACTAAGCACAGTGAAACTACTTTTAGAATTTAGTCACATTAAAGAGCAAACAATGCATGATCAATGTAACAGATGAAAAACAAATAGAATCAAAGGCTCACAACTTAGAAGATTTTGTAATAACACAGAAAATATCAGCAAAGGCACAGAACTCTGTCTTTTATTAATTTTCCAGTCACATAAAAGGCACAGAAACATGCACAGTTATACAAACTCTCTGAATCAAGAAAACAGAATAAAGGCAAATGATATTACTGGCCACTACAAAAGATCCTCAAAGTTCTCAAATAATCTATGATGCAGAAAAACTCTATGTCTCCAATGTTGTTAATCTATTCATCCAGCGATCTGAACCCATATTTATAGCATAGAACTGGCTCAAAGATTGCTCACACGATCAAATCTCAACGGTCTAACCGAACTAGCGGTTAACTGAAAGTGTCTGACAGAAGATCTCTTTCGAATCAGAAACAGTTAGCCACTCTGTAAATTTATTGGCTGCAACAGATACATGTAACCCCACTTACTTGAACCAGGGAGGAATGCGTGGCAGCTTCTGATAGTCTTTGCGACTATAAACCCTTGAAACAGCTGGCATTCACACGCGCCCTTTTTTTGAAACTCCTTCATCTTTCCAGAACAATGAGAAACTAACACATGGCACTCTCCGCGCGACTTGCTTGATAAACTGTTTCATTACTCGTAAGACATCAAAAATCGACACTTGGCAGCGTCCGCGGCCTCTTCAAATGATACGTGGTGATCTCCGCCTTACTTTGAGTCTTTACTATGTCTTTATACTAGGAGTGCTTAGGTTTTGCCATCTGTCACGGTCCGTTGCACTGAAACTTTAAGAAACACTAAAAAATGGGACCCACCAACAGTCCGTGCCTGAGTAACTTCAAAAAGAAAAGAGGACAAATGGCGCTTTCCGTGAAATTGAGAAACATGATACGTGGCAGCTTCCACTACACTTTGAGAGACCGTAGATACCTTTTAGTGAGTTCTACAGAAGATGACACATGGCGGCTTCTGCTACTCTTAGAGAAACTTTTGAAACATTACAGGGTCCCGCAGACGTTGCCACTTAGCGCTCTCCGCGCTCACTCTGAGAAACGTAAAAGAAACATAAGAGACTCATAAGAATCACGCAGATGGTGACACATGTCGCACTCCGCTGAATCTTAAGAAACATTATCGGGGCCCACCAACTTCTTCACTTAACAATGAAACCAAAAAGGAAACCGCGGAAGACGACACTTGGAGCTCTCCGCTGAAACTACATGGGACATACGGCACCTTCCGTGTGATTTTTTAGAAACTCTAAAGCCACTCTCCGCATCTGCCACTTGGCGCCTTCCGCGCTCACTGAAGCTCTTAAAAAGGGCCCCACCACATTATGAGAAACATTCGCGGGGAACGCTTGAAACTTACTGAAACGGGTGCCAACACCTGGCGTTCTCCACTGAAAGCAAAAAGATACGTGGCACTTTCCGCTGAAACTTTGAGAAACTTTATATGTATCTCGGTTGTTAACACATGGCGGCTTCCGCTGAATTTAAGAACTTAGGCAAAATTTACAAAAAGAAAACCCCCGTGCACCGACGCTCTGTGTCAAAACTCTACTGCCAAAACCGAAGCGCAGAAACTAAAACGCAGAGAACAAAACTGGAACTCGCACAACTGAAACTCAGAAATCAAAATGTAGAGTATTTTACTCTACAATTTTATTTCTCTTGATAGTCATCTACAAGTCGTGAATAGTATTTTCACCCCTATTCATGTGTATATATCTTCTTGTTTGCTTCCTTCTCATGCCTATTATAGGCAAATTAATTAATTAATCCATAGTTTTTTATGGGCCAAATGGGATCAAAATTGTGGTCTTCCAATAACATCTTAGCTTCATTGCATTTAGCATAAGGATAAGGGTGGTTTGAGTCTTATTGATCAATTTACTTAAGCGTGCTTTATTTCTAAGTAGACTACTCACACTTTCTAGAATGATGCTTTGTGGTAGCTTGGTATGCCATCATCTCTCCATGTCATTAGCACATGGTTTTTAGTTGTTTGTGCATGGTATAATAAGTTTTTGCTTGTTCCTTTTTCAAATCTCTGGCACCATTATAGTCTGCTTCTATTTGGAAGGCATGACAACTTGTGTCACCACTTCTTATTTGGCATGCATAGTCTCTTCAGCATGGCCTCCATTTTTCTTCTTCATCAATGTGGTGGAATCTGACAAGGGTTGTTGTACCTTGGCATTTAATCATATTTTGTGTGTCAAATCCAGGGTTGTGTCCATGGTTGTTTGCAATAGAAACTTGATAATCAACATCCTTAACTAGCCTACTAAATTGAACTTCCCTAATTAATTAAACTAATGCTTTTAATTATTTGCTTGAAAGGAAAACCTAATCTAAGAACTGAAAGAGTAATTTGCTGAAATAATCTATCTGATTCACACAAAAGCTAAACATTCATTAAACAAAAACAAAATTGCTTTGACAATAATTGATCCATCTTATGAAAATAGGAAAACTATATTTAAGAAAGCTGCAATAACATAATAAAGCAGAGATACTAGCCTCCTATCTATTGGTGGGAGACTGGGAGTGGGCCCTTGCTCCACACCTTCATAACTGAAGGCTAAACAAAGAACTCAGAGCAAAAGTATAATAGTACTGCTTTCCTTAATCTATTTATCTGAAGTATATTGTATTCAAAAATATATGTTTCTATTGAAAAATGAAATTACATAAACATCTGCTAAAAACCTTATTTTATTCTATTGTCTCCATCCATATTTATCAGACTAGGCGACATCATATTTCTGGAGTTAACTATCTTTCCCATCAATTCAACTTGAGATATAAAAGATCTCTTATTCTTAGAACTAAAACATGCAACTGTCTATCAAAAGTATAATCATGCAAATCTTAAAAAGGACTTAAGTGACACTGAAGGTGTCACTAAATCCAGAGTTTGACTTTTAACAATAACAGGTCATGGAGGTCTTGATAAAAAGGAGCTTAACTTCCCAAAATAAAAAAACTACATGAGAAATCCTCTATTCTCATGCAAAAGCAAATAAAAGTGCATTGTGTCCCCTTTGAACCACTAGAGTTATCTTCATGGACACCCAGGCCTTGATATGTGAAACTTTGTAGCTCCTCAAAAGCTCCAGAGATTCTAGTAGTTAGTGGCATCAGAGACTCTGTTCAGCTCTGGAGATCCTGTGCAACTCTGGAGGCTCTATGTAGTTGCCAGCAGCTCCGGAGATGCTTTCAAAGCCTGTTAGGACACAGCTCTGGAGGTCTTCATGATCACCAATCTTCTATGTCCTACTGCATCAACTCCAAAGATCCTCCAACAAAGGTGGGAAATGTTGGAGTGATGTGTAGTGTCCTTCCTGCTTAGCTCTGGAGATAATTATGATCATCTCCATAGATCCTCAAAAATTGTCTTCTGTCTAAGTGATGGATAATTGTGAAACCAAAAAGAGATAATTTTGCATAATTATGTCAGTTTCACTTCAAACCTAGGTCTTCTCATCATAATAGTAACTTCAACATTTCATCTCTTATTAGCACAATTAAAACAAGACTTCACAGTTCCTATAGTGCAATTACCAGGACAGGCAGTGTATAAAAAATGAGAAAAAGGGAGTAAAAAGGCATGTTTAGATGAGTGCCACCTGACACTCATCAGAATCATCTTGTTTAGTCTAATGACCTACCTTTGGCCCTTGAACCTCTTTTCAAAGCTGCCTAATTTTCATGCAAAAGAATTCATACCTTTAATTATATATGGAACTTTTGAAACTTTGAATCGAAAATGATGCAACAACTTTATTTTGAATTTCATCTTCTTCTGACTAATCTTTTGCCACTTTAAGATATTTTTACATTGGTTTCCCCTACTTTATTGGATCTAATTATTATGCCTTATGTTTGTAGTTTTACCAAGGATTGGCCCTAGCCTTCTGGGTCCTAGTTTAATTTTTTCCTTGTCAAGCCTATCTATCACTTGCTCATGCCCACTTTACCTCTTGTTCCACATCTTAATGCTAAGTGGAATTATGTTTTTTATATATATTCTTAGTTTTCTCTTACTGCTCATTTGTGGCATTCTTTTTCTGTTAAAAATACTTGTTGATGTGATTTTTGACACACCAACTTACATGCAAGCTATGAAGCCTACAGGGTGAAACGACAAAGGTTCCCCTACTTGGAAGGTGGCTAGCCTTAAGAGTCTTCGTCAAATATTACACAAGGCTTTCCAGAAACCCTCAATTGGGAAGCACTTTCCCTGATTCATTTAAGGGGCTACATTAAATATTAAGAATCATTCATATGAAAAAGAGACTCACTTAGTGAAAATAAAACCCTATTAGTCAACACAAGTATTCAATTTTATTAAGAAATCAAAACTTATGACTTGGAAGATGAACAATAATTCATGAAATTCATTCCACTCTTTAGGAATTTGATCTTGATTTTGAAGATAACAAGATTTTATCATTAAAACTATACAAATTTAACAACCTTTTATGCCTTTTGTGATTGAAATTTACCATCAAGACCTAAAATAATAGTGATATAAAAAATAGAATATAGAAATGGAAGAAGAAAAGGGTTAGAGAAAGAAAGTGAATCCAAACTTATCTTCAAACGTTCTATAAATCATTCTGTAAATGGATGGATGGAACTTAAAACCAATCTTTGTTGAACGTGCTATCACAATCCCAACATGAGATGGTGCAATCTCTAAAGGAAAATTCACGTGCATAATTGTTCTGGTTGTCACAAAGTATGTTCATTTGACCATGCATAACACCTCACCACTAGCAATACATCAATGGTTTAAACACGTGTTAAATCCATCAACATTTAGTGAATTAAATACACAAAGTTGTGGAGAGGAGACAAGTCAAGAATTCAAAAACTAAATCATGAAAACCCATAAAGATTAGAGAAAAATTGTATATATTGTATTCATATTTCAAGCTACATGAGTTTCCACAAAAAAGAACCCAAAAGTAAATAAAGAAAAACATTTTATCCTTCGGAACCCAAAGAAACCAATACCCAAAAAGGAAGCCCTTACAAAGAGCCTCTTACAAGTATATATAGGCACTTTTTTAGAATAAAAAAGATGAGAAGTCATTCCCTCCAAAAGTCACAAGAAGATAAAAACAAGAGAATGTGAAGAGTCACTTTAACTATTCCTTCGCATTCTAATATTACATTATATTACACAAAAAAAGTTGCATGATCCACATCTTCAATTAGTCCCTGTCTGAGACTACTTCTATTTGTATAACTAGAATTTCTTGACCACTGTCTTCGCCAAACTTGGACTAGGACCATCAAAATCCATAGATCAAACATTTGCTTGTATGAAAATTTTCAAAATTACATCATGTGCCTACTTGAACTCTACAATTTTCTTCTCAAAATCTTTGCAAGCTATCCAAACTCTCATCAACCTTGTGATGGATGATGAGTCAAAGTTTTCTCCACGTGGTGATTTTGCTTTCAACATACTATCAAAATGTGATTTCAAAACCTATATAGAATTTAGAGTATTCTACTTATTATAAACATGACATCTGATTTTCTTTACAAAATCACCAATCTCCTTTAGAGTACACTTCACAAGAAATTTTAAGATGCCCAAAATTTGTTCTTGCATGCCTATAATATTCCCTTTCTAAGATTATAAGTTTCAATCCATTTTCTATGAACAAATTCATCTTTTCTATCCAAAATTCTATTGTTGATCAAAATCTAGGAGTCCACCTTACTGAGTTTCACAATGCGGGAAAGATCTGTCTCAATGTCACTTAGTTCTCGATCAATATTATTTTCCATCATCTTCATGGCATATTCCATTGTTACAAACTTGTTGGACTCATCCATAATTTTATCATTTGTTTTCTGATCCTATGCCAAAAATTCATCACTCCATGCCTAAGTAGCTGTCAGTATACTCTTTATCTTATTAGTAGGTGGCGTTCCCTTGTCTACATTTAGAGTCAGTTGAGAGGTTGAGGTTGAGGCTGTAGTTGTATATAAGAAGTTAGATAGGCAATTTTATTTCTTAATTCTTGCTTTGTCACCTTGTCCTTTTCCATCTTCTGAACCATTCACTCTATTGATGAATTTGCTATTTGTTTACTATCATCCCTTGAAGGTTTCCTCAATCAAAATGTATTCATGTATAGTCATATGGTTGCATTTGAGTTTCTAAAACATCTTTCAGAGAGGTTGCAATCTAGGCTTGCTAGGCTCCTTGTGCATTTGTATTAATGGTGGATCTAACTTGAGCCTTCTTTGAAGGAGGTGCCTTGATTATAATTGATGGCAATTGAGTGAAGTCATTTGTTTGTGTCTACAATACCCTCTTCTTATGTTGAATGATCTAGTTAGACCATTGAGGTGCATTGTCAATAGGGGTTTTCTCTTGATAAGTTGCTTCATCTTGAGTTTCTTGTTGAACTTCCTACTGTGACGTTTCTACTTGATGACTTTGTTAGCAATATGGTTGCTGTTGCACTAAAAGATTGACCTATTAATGCTTGATCCAACCACCAGAGTTAATCAATCCATGGGAGGCAGTTAAGCCTTGTCACGAACCCAAGTGTTGCGCTGCACGGCACAAGGAGACCAAGGGTGCACACCTTACAACAATCCCCCCAATGCAAATGAGGGGTTAGAACCCATGACCCAAGCTATGATACTAATTATTAGCGAGACAGTTGTCGTTGCACCAAAAGATCGACATGTTAATGCCTAATACGACCGCCAGAGTTAATGAATCCATGGGAGGTGGTTAAGCCTTGTCATGAACCTTAGCGTTGCATTGCAAAAAACAAGGAGACCAAGGGCACACATCTTGCAATAGACTTTCTAATTATTCCATATGTTTCTCTGCTTGTTGTTCAAATTGTTGTGAATTTTGGCTCAGAGGACTAGGAGGAAGAAGGGGTGAATGAGATGGAGGAGAGGGAGTTGCCTTAGAAGGATTGGGTGACTTTCTCTTAGGAGAAAGATTTTTTTTAGGAGGAGGAATGGGATATTTCCTTTTAGGGATGGGGTCCTCTTTGGAGATAAAATAACAATTCTCGAGGACTCAACCCATTCCTTCCCTTGAACAATGTGAGAAGAGATGGCTTGCATGTTTCCTGGAGAGAAGGAGGTGGAGGGGCTTGATGAGGAGGATACTTAAGAGGAGGAGTATGAGATCTTTAATAATCATGTTCTAGAAAACTAAGTACTTTAAGTTCTCTAGTGGGCAAACCAATTTTTTCTCTCATCTTGTTAAGCCATTCCTTAGTCGTTTAGAGCACCTTTTTAATTCTTTGCTCCAAGTCCTTGACTTCCCTTTCACTCCATGTAATTTAGGGCAAGGGTTTAGAAGCAATCTAATTTTTTTCGTATTCAAGATCCATCGCATTGAAATCATCGTTAATAACATTTAGCACAATAGCAATTTGATACATTTTTAATTGATGCATATTGATACGAGAGTATTCTCTTCTTCTCAATTCATAATCATCATCAAAATTGGCCCAAAAGTCCTCTAACCTTTCCTTATGTTTGCAAATAAATCTTAACCCCTCAAATAGTGAATCTTGGGTTAAACATGGCTCTAGCTTCATATAGTTTCAAATTTACTCAAGCCATTCTACTTCTACACTCTTAGAAGCCTAGCTTGTTAAGAAAGAATAATAATTTATAATAATAGGGAATGAAGGTCCCTTCACCTTTCTCTCTGAAGATAGCTTGTGCACTTTTGCGAATTGTCTACATAATTCTAATAAAACCAACTTGTCACTGACATATCTAGGCAGTTTGTAAGGGGCTTTATCAAAACATCCAACCCTGATGTATGTGAAGGTGGGAAATTAGATGTACCAACTACCCCCATCTTTTTATTTCGGTCATTGCTTTGGGAGACATTCTCTTACAAAAATATCCTTCTAGCATTCTAAAAATATAGAAAATGAATGCATCATTTAATCTCACAAAGTTCTTTGTAGCATCCTTAAGTTCAAATTGTGGATAATACTTAAACACCTTTTGTTGGCCCTACCCCGTAACTCCCACAGTTTGTAACCCTACAAATTGTTGCTTCCTAGCAAGGGCATACACTAGATAGGATGTGATGTAAAATTTATTTGATTATGTAACTCTAGTCAACTGATCATGCAACATATCACTAATTAAAGTTGTCCAATCCATGAACTCTTTTCCTCCTAGAACTTTAGAAATGATTTTGTACATCCATGGATGCAACTCTCTTGCAACTTCCTACCTAGCGACTCTGCTCAACAAGGTTATGCAATCATTCACCTCTTCAACAAAATCACTCCCAGAGAGTCTCTTAGGGAGTTTGGAGGAAGTGGCTTTAAGTTTCTAGAGCTAACTTTTATTAATAACCTCAAGATGCTTGTTCAAATGGTCATCATAATACTTTTGAGATGGTTCTGCAGAGATATTTATACAAGAATTCCTTGTTGGCGAACCAATTTTTTCCTCACTGCATTGGGGTTGAATTAATAACACTGCATTGCCATCAACATTTTTTGATTTCCCTCTGGTTGGGGTTGTATTAGTGGGCACATGTCATCACTAAGTCTATAGATTACATAGTGACTAGGAATCCTACAACTTGTACCAATCCACTGGCTCTTAGATTTTGAGTTTTGCTAGTCAAATCTATATCTATGGCCATTTCTGGTGTTAAATTATTCAAGGCCCACATGTCCTAATTGTGTCTGTTATGTTCATTAGGTCTATCAATAATTTGGATGGTGGTACAACCCCTTTGAATTTATACTTCATTTTTGTGGGAGAGGTAATATCCATTGTAAAATGCCTAAGATTGTTTAATAAAAGTTAATACTTTGTTTCACGTGATTACCGATGCATTATATATTTAATCTAATTAAATCCTTAACACAATTAATTAGATGATAATTATACCATTAGCACAATTTCTAATGTTTAAAAGACCCAAATTTTCCATTTTCATGTGTTAAAATCTTGAAAACTGTTGAGAAAGTAT
Source organism: Cunninghamia lanceolata (assembly GCA_027924645.1). NCBI lineage: Eukaryota > Viridiplantae > Streptophyta > Pinopsida > Cupressales > Cupressaceae > Cunninghamia > Cunninghamia lanceolata. The sequence continues at coordinate 5,119,303 of BSBN01000908.1, read as the reverse complement.
GCCTCAAACTCATTGATGAAACCTCAGTTCAGCTCCCAGCAAGCTTAGACTTTCTAAAATGTTGCATCTATTCCTTTGCCGCAATACTGCCAGGTTCATTTGACAAAAGTGTGGGTTGGCGATTCATACGGCAACCTCGTAGAAGTACATGATGTGGTGTGCGGTGGTGTGGTTCACACCACTACCCCGCGGCGGTATGCTTCTGAGCATGCAGTAGAGCAGTGGACACCACCATACCGCGACAGACTTTGTTGGACATAGTGGTGTAGCGATGGATGGTGAATGGAGAGGCTTGTGGCGGTGCAGGGTTACTGCCACCCCATGATAGCAAGTGGAAAGGCTTGCGAGTGTGCGGGTATTACTGCCACCCTGCAACAGCCTATTAAATGGTTTGCGATGGTGTGGTATGGATCTCGCCGTGCACTGCAATGGATAAAGAACATGCCTGCGATAGTGCGGGTCATACCACCATCCCGCAATAGTTCAAAATATTGATTGTGGCAATGCATTATACTCTGCAGCCCCGCAACTAATCAGAATTAGTCTTGCAGTATGGCAGCAACAGCCAGAAAGTGACAGGTAAAGACGGTTAAGCTTCCTGTGACAGTTAGTCTGGTATGGAAGTTGGAGCGATGGTTTTCCTGAAACGTTTGTGAAGTCTGTAATATAACATAATGCAGTAATGCATTGATTAAGTAATGTGGATCAATGGTGTATTGATCTAAGCGAGTAAATGGAAATGTAATGTTGCTAGATTGAAATTGGGAATCGACACCTGAAAGAGCATAGCTCTGTAACTTGTATGTAATTTATGTTTTACTGTAATACAAAAGAGCTATGCTTTGGTGTTTGGGTTTTTTCTCTCATAAGGGTTTTCCCACGTAAATCTGGTGTTCATTTTGTGTGATGTTTTAATTCTTTGTTTTGATATTTTCATGTGCATCTTAAGTGAACTGTAATTGTGCGAATCTGAATGAACTTTCTGGATCTCTCTCCTAAAATTGGCAATAGGAAGGTGTATTCTACACTTTTCTTTCCTTACAAGTGGTATCAGAGCCTAGCCAGTTGTGTTATCCTTGTGGGTGAGTCAGGTTTTTTGTGTTGATTTAGTCTAGTGGGAGTTTTGCAGAGAAATCTAGTTTGAAATCTTATTGCAGATTTAAGATGTAGAGCACGTCCGGAAGAATAGAGATTGAGAAGTTCAACGGTGACAATTTTGAGTTGTGGAAACTCAAGATGGAAGATTTTCTCATGGATCATGAGTTATGGGTTGTAGTGTCCTCTACCAAACCATCAGCAACCTCGCAAGATGACTAGGATGTAATGGACCGGAAAGCCAAGGGTCTAATCAGACTATGCTTGGCCGATTCTATTCTCTTGAATGTCCATGAAGAGAAGACTGTGAAACTTTTGTGGAACAAGGTTGGTGACATTTATCAGGGGAAATCTCTGGTAAATGAGCTATTCCTGAGGAAGAAACTGTATTCTTTGAAGATGGAGGAAGAAGCGTCCGTTGCAGATCATTTGAATGAGTTCAACACGATCATTGCGTGGTTAACATCTATTGGTGTGAAAATAGAAGACAAGGATCATTACATGCTCCTGTTATGTTCTTTGCCTAACACATGGGATCACTTGGTGATGGATATTGCGTGTACAACAACCACTTTCAAGATGGAAGATGCAGTTGCTTCGCTGCTATCAGAGGAAATATGAAGGAAGTCTTCTAAGATGGCTAAGGAGGCCCTTGCTGTTCAAGGTAGACCAAAGGAGAAAGGAAAGAAGAAAGACAAGAAGTCTAAATCCAAATTAGAAGGGAGATCAAAGTCTCTTGGTAAAAAGTCCAAGGCGAAGTGTTGGAATTGTGGGCAGACTGGTCACATCTGGAAAGATTGCAAAGAGGAGAAAAAGAAGAAGAGTAATTCTTCTAATAATGATTCTTCTTAGAGTGATGCAGATGCCTTTATTGCAGCCTTGGTGACTCAGGTATCAGATGATATTTGGCTGATTGACTCAGGTGCGTCCTTCAACATGACCTCTCATAGGGATTGGTTCTCAAAGTATGAAAAGTATTCTGGTGGAAGGGTGTATCTGGGTGATGATTCTCACATGGAAATTGTTGGCCATGGAAGAGTCAGAATTTGGTTTCCTGATGGAAGAGTGAAGGGAATCAATGGTGTAATGAATATACCAGGTCTGGCTTGAAATCTACTTTATGTAAGTAAGCTTAATGATGTTGATGTGCAAGTCTCTTTCTCGAATGGTGTTTGTAAAATGACTAGAGGGTCTATGGTACTGGCCAAGGCTGCATTAATTGGCACTCTGTATAAGCTGGATGCACATGCAGTTCAATGTAATAGTGCTTCTGCAAAGTCAAATAATTCTAATCATGTAGAGAAGGAGGACGTTGTTCCTATGGGTGCTAATTCTTTGGAGATGAAGCTCCCAATGGAGAAAACAATGTTGTGGCATCATAGACTCGGCCACATTGGTGAAAAAGGCTTAAAAGCCTTAAAAAATAAAAACCTGGTTGAAGGGCTCGATGATTGTAATCTTGAGTTTGATTTTTGCGAACATTACATATATGGAAAGCAACACCGTGTTTCATTTTATTCAAGTCCTCATAAATCTTCTAGAATTTTAGATTATGTTCACTCTGATGTATTTGGTCCAGTTAATGTTCCTTCATTATCGAAATCTGTGTATTTTGTTTCATTCGTAGATGACTATTCGAGAAGGACATTTGTTTATTTTCTCAGAAGTAAAATAGAAGTTTTCAGTTGCTTTAAGGAATTTAAAACCTTGGTAGAAAATCAAATTGGTAGAAAAATTAAGTGCTTGAGGATAGATAATGGCAGTGAGTTTGTTCTACAGATTTTGAAAGGTATTGCTAAGACCATGGAATCAAAAGGCATAAAACAACTCCTTACACTCCACAGCAAAATGGAGTTACAGAAAGGATGAATAGAATGTTGATGGAAAGGGTGAGAAGAATGCTGAGTAGTGCTGGTCTGGAACATAAGTTATGTGCTGAGGCCGTTGCTACATGTTACTTGATTAATCGTTTACCTACCTCGGCACTTGTTGACAAAACACCTTTGGAAGCATGGTCTAGTAAGAAGGCCTCTTTGAGACACATTAGAGTCTTTGGCTATGAAGCACATGCATATGTGCCTAGTGAAAAGAGGTCTAAATTGGAAAACAAGGCTGTAAAATGTATCTTCATTGGTTATGGTATTGGTGTGAAAGGATACAAGCTTTGGAATCCGGTTACTAAGAAGGTATTATACAGCAGAAGTGTAATCTTTCGTGAGCTAAAACCATCTACAATGGATCTATAGTCAGAGGTAAAAGAAGCAGAAAAGGAGGAGGTAATTGAAATTCCTCTAACTCCAGATAAAGAGGAACTATGAACTCCAAATGTACCTGATACTGAGGAGAGCTCGAGCAGTTCTGAAAGTTTTGAACAAGAAGAAGAACCACAACCTCAGCCTTAGCCTATGAGGAAGTCTACACGTGAGAAGCAGCAACCTGAAAGGTTTGCTTATTCTATGTTGGATTCCAGTTGTGCCTATGCTTTGATAGCTAATACTGATGAGCCTAGGACTGTTACAGAGGCAATTAATATGTCTGATTTAGATTCCTAGTTGGAAGCCATGAATGAAGAAATGGCATCATTGAAAAAGAATGAAACCTGGGATTTGGGACCTTTGCCTGAAGGTCGAAACCCTGTTGGCTGTAAATGGGTATTTAAAAATAAGATTGGTCTAGATGGTAGTGTTGAGAAGTATAAAGCTAAGTTAGTCGCGAAAGGTTATTCCCAGGTAGAGGGAATTGATTATGGAGAAATATTTTCTCCTATAGCTAAGCTGACATTTATTAGATTTCTGTTGTCACTTGCTGCAACATATGACTTAGAAATTGAGCAGATGGATGTGAAGACAATGTTTCTTCATGGTGATTTGGAGGAAGAAATTTATATTTCCCAGTCAGAGCACTTCATTGAAAAAGGTAAGGAAAACCTAGTTTGCAAATTAAAGAAATCTCTAGATGGTTTGAAACATTCGCCTAGAATGTGGTACCAAAAGTTTGATACCTATGTGTTGTCTTTGGGGTTTGTGAGATCAAAGTTTGATCATTGTGTTTACTTTAAATCTAAAAATGGTTGTCTTCTTAGTATTTCCCTGTATGTGGATGATATGTTGTTCATTGGGAATGGTAAGGGTATGATTTCTGAATTGAAGTCTCAATTGTCAGTACAATTTGAAATGAAAGATCTAGGTGCAGCTAGGTATATTCTGGGGATGGAAATCAAAAGGGATAGGGCAAATAGAAAACTTTGGCTCAGTCAGAGCAATTATATTAATACTGTCCTTGAGAGGTTTAATATGACAGATTGCAAGCAGTTAGTTGTTCCAGTGTTGTAGGGAATGAAGCTATCTATTGAAGATTGTCCAAAATCTCATGCTGAGATGGAGGACATGACCAAGGTACCTTATGCGAGTGCAGTTGGCAGTTTAATGTATGCAATGGTCTATACCAGGCCAGACATTGCCCAAGTAGCGGGAATACTTAGTTGATTTATGGCTAATCCATGAAGACCGCATTAGGATGTTGTGAAAAGAGTTTTCAGATATTTAAAGGGTACTGTTGAGTATGCCTTGTGCTATCATGGTTACTCTACTGGATCTCAGAATTCAGTTAGTATTCATGGATTTGTGGATTTTGATTGGGCATGGGACATTAATAGTAGAAGATCCACCAATGGATATATATTCATGTTATTTGGTGGTGCAGTTAGTTGGACGAGCAAGCAGCAGGCTGTAGTCACTTTATCTACTATTGAGGTAGAGTAAGTTGTAAGGAAGCCATTTGGCTTAGACGCTTGTGTTCTGATATTGGGTTTGATGCAGGGCAGATTACTATTTGTTGTGACAGTAAGAGTGCTATTTATTTAGCAAAACATCTCACTTTCCATGCCAAGATGAAGCATATCGATGTTTAGTATCATGTCGCTCGTGATGTGGTGGAGGATGGAAAGGTTAACATGGAAAATGTGGATACTCTAAAAAATGTTGCTAATGCATTGACAAAACCGATGAGCATAGATAAGTTCAGATGGTGTGCCAGTTCAATGGGTCTTGGGACCTATGATTTATAGTGACTTCAAGCATTGGAATGGGTTCAGTGAGTTCTTCATCAAGTGGGAGAATGTTGAGAAAGTATGCCTCAAATTCATTGATGAAACCCTAGTTTAGCTCCCAACAAGCTCAAATTTTTTGAAATGTTGCATCTATTCCTTTACTACAATACCATCGGGTTCATTTGATAGAAGTGCATGCTAGCAGGTCATACATCATACATCCATCCCATGGAAGTACATGATGTGGTGTATACTGGTGCGGTTCACACTGCTACCCCGTAGCGGTTCACATTGCTACCCCATAGTGGTTTGCTTCTAAGCACGCGGTAGAGCGGTGGACACCGCCATACCGCTACAGACTTTGTTGGACATAGCGGTGTAGCGGTGGCCGGTGAATGGAGAGGCTTGTGGCGGTGCGGGGTTACCGCTACCCCGTGATAGCAAGTGGAAAGGCTTGCGGGTGTGCGAGTCTTACCGCCACCCTGCGACAACCCATTAAATGGCTTGCGGTGGTGCGATATGGATCCTGCCACACCATGATGGATAAAGAACATGCTTGCAGTAGTGCGGGTCATACCGCCATCCCACGATAGTTTGAAATATTGCTTGTGGCAATGCGTTATACTCTGCGGCCTCGCAGCTAATTAGAATTAGTCTTGCGGTATGGCGGTAATGGCTAGAAAGTGATAGGTAAAGACAGTTAAGCTTCCTATGACATTTAGTCTGGTATGGAAGTTGGAGTGGTGGTTTTCCTGGAACATTTGTGAAGTCTGTAATATAACATAATGCAGTAATACATTGAATAAGTAATGTGGATCAATGGTGTATTGATCTGAGCGAGTAAATGGAAATGTAATGCTCCTAGATTCGAATTAGGAATCGACACCTGAAAGAGCATAGCTTTGTAACTTGTATGTAATTTATGTTTTACTATAATACAAGAGATCTCTGCTTTGGTGTGTGGGTTTTTTCTCTCGTAAGGGTTTTCCCACATAAACCTGGTGTTCATTCTGTGTGATGTTTTAATTCTCTGTTTTGATATTTTCATGTGCATCTTAAATGTACTGTAATTGTGTGAATTTGAAAGAAATTTATGTATCTCTCTCCTAAAATTGGCATTAGGAAGTTGTATTCCGTACTTTTGTTTCCTTACAAAAATGAGTGATTTGTTGTTTTGTTGCATTTAGAGTTTAGACCCAGTTTACATATTGCAGGCTAGGTTTTGGGCCTAAAAAGTATTTTATAGCTTAGGCTTTGCTTTGTGAGTTTCAAGTTGAGAGTGGAATGTAATTACCTATAGGAGTTTGGGTCTAGCATGCAATTTGTAGTTAATTGTAGACTGCATAATGTTTTGGGGTTCTGATTCCAAATAGACTTTAGAGTTTGTATAATGACCCACTTGTTAATCCTTGAAAACACTAAATTTTTTTCTAAGTTGTTGTAAGTGTTTAATTCAAGTTGATAGAGTTGATTCAATCATTTACTTGGGTAGTTCTATCCAAACGAGATAGGCATTCGTCCAATTAGGACAAGTATCCATCCTTACGGGATAGACATTAGACCAAATGAGGTAGGTATACTTCCATCCAAATGGGGCGAGCATCTATCCTGATTGGATAGGCATCTACCCACATGGATTAGGTACGTGCTTTGGCTAGAGACTTAGGCCCATCAGGATCAAACGGATCTTGAGCCACTCGTCGATTTCTACACTCCCTCTGGAAGTGCACCGACGTCGTTGTCTTCAGAAGTAAAACTTTTCAAAATTTTCGTAGCTTGAGTCCCACCTCGGAACTTGGCCTTAAGCCTCAGGGAGTCAAGTGAATCCATACAGGATTCTTTCAAGTATATGTTGAATGTTTTCTTATTTTATCCCTACGTTTGTAGTTCCTCTTATGGTTTTTTTGGAGGGCTTTTCTTGATGGAAATCCTAAGTTGAAAGTTTAAAATGAACAAAAGAAAATTTCAAACCTCCCAACCTCATGCCTAAAAACCTGTGCATTGAGAACATTCTTCATTCCCTAGGCTACCTACATACCTGCTTCCAAACGGGATCAAGGTGTGGTTTATATGTAGTTTTGTTCACTATTCTATGTTTTGTGTGAACTGTTAAATGTGAGTATGCAACCCTTTCTAGGTCCCAATTTTCCCTAGATAGTTCCTTTGCGACTGCTACCCATGAGGGGAGCAATAATAGTATTTGGTGTTCTCGACCAATACTTGTTTACTAAATTCACTACTTCCTAATCCTATAAAAGTAAAAGTTTACAACTGATGATGGTCGTTGTAGTCCTCATCATTTAATTGTAAATGTCAATCCTGGGTGGTGTCCATGGTGATATGCAAGAGGGAGAAGAAATCATTTGCATGACATTATTTTTCTACAAACAAATTTGAAAGGAAATGCATGAAACAAATTGCTCGAATCAATTCTAATCTAAGAGCTTGTAAATGAAAATGTTGAAATCAAATCTATCCTAAGAAACTTGTAAAGGGAAATATTGGATATGTAAAGAACAGGAAATGGAAAGACTACTAAAAATGAAACTACAAACAACTACTGCTAAAATACTAAACTATATTATTTTATCAAACTCTTCACATTTGATTCTTTGATTAGAATGCATTTATATAATGCTTATTCTTAATCAATCCACCAAGAATGTGGATCTGAGATCCTATTCTTGAGGAGAAAAAGTACAACTTCTTCCTTTGATTTCACTATCTTCTTTCATGCCACTTTTATTTCAATCAAATATTATCACGAATGGCTCACTTGTTTTGATGAATCTCTTCAAATAGTTTCTGGGTTTTGTTCCCCTCTTTCCCATCTTTTCAGATCATTTTAAAATTTTGAATTTCATTGTGAAATGAGGGAGATATCACTATTTTACTGAGACTACATTTTTAACTTCCTCTTTTCGTGCTTCTTTTTAGGAAGTTTTCTGGCACTCCAATTTGGTAGAATTCATTCTCCAATCTAATAATTGTTTATTACAGGGAAAACATGCAATATCATTTAGACATTCAATGACACTAATTAAGCAAAATACACGCTTTTATTTAGCTAATAGATGAGACAATTTATTGTCTCATCATCTCCCCCACACCTAAAATGTTGCAGGTCCTCCTACAACTCATAGTGAGCTTCTGGAGCCAATCTCTTCACCTTTATTGCAATTTCTCTAGAGATTTTATGAGAGGTGCATTGGAGATGCTCTAAAGATGTTCTGAGTTACTCCAGAGCTATCTAGAGCTAGCTATCTTTTCTCCATGGTCAGTTCTGAGTTACTCTGGAGCTATCTGGAGCTATTCAGAGCTAACTATTTTTCTCCCTCAGCGGCTTTGGAGAGATCTAGAATGTTCTAATGATGGAAATAGAGCCCATGGGAAGCTATGGAGAGATCTAGAATGTCATCAAATGCCAAAATAAATCTACAAGAGTTCTTGGGAGCAACAAATTTTATAGAGAAATGCATGTTCAGCTTTAGAAGAAGAAATAACATATGCCAAGCACTTATTTGTAGAAAATAAACCTACTTTATCCTACTCTACTTATTGATGTAGAGATAGGTTACACAAAACCATTAACTGGTTGTGGAAAATAACTCCCTTTCCTCAAAATACGGATCTATGCATTCAACTTTTTTAAAGAAGAAAACCATGAGAAGAAGATGATCGAAGATTTAAACTCTGATGCTTCACCTTCCTTTGAAATGGCAGCCTTCTCCATAATATCCGATTCTAGTAGATGCATGGGCTGATTGGAAAGATCTTGCAATCCTTCCTCACATTTTGTTGCATGCATGATTGGATGCAACTCCTTGTCCTTCAAATATCTCATTGGGTAGCCCTCCTTGGACTTTGAAGGTGTCCAAATAATAATGATCATTTCCTTGCTAGGACTTGAAGTCATGGTCCTCCAGTTGAGGAGGTTGCACAAGAGTTGTCACCTTCTTTACATGCAAGAACCTCTTCCTTTGGATCTATTGTTTTGGGGGGAGTTTCTAAAACAATAAACCTAAAAAAGACTTGCCAAACTAATTTTTCTTTTTGACATGTCACTAGATCAACAACTCCCTAATGACACCTATCCCCAACAATGGCACCAATAATGATGAGGGTCGCTGCAGTCCTCATCATTTAATTATAAATGTTAATCCTGGGTTTGCATGACATTCTTTTTCTACAAACATAATTAAAAGGAAATGCATGAAACAAATTGCTGGAAACAAATCTAATCTAAGAGCTTGTAAATGAAAATGTTGAAATCAAATCTATCCTAATAAACTTGTAAAGGGAAATACTGGAAATGGAAAGACTGCTAAGAAATGAAACTACAAACAACTAATGCTAAAATACTGAACTATATTATTTTATCAAAATCTTCCCATTTGATTCTTTAATTACAATACATTTATATAATACTTATTCTAATCAATCCACCAAGAATGTGGATTTGAGATCCTATTCTTGAGGAGAAAAACTACAACTTCTTCCTCTGATTTCACTGCCCCACATTTATTTCAATCAAATTCTGTCACGAACTGTTTATGTATTTTAACGAATATCTTCAAACAATTTTTGGGTTTTGTTCCCCTCATTCCAACTTTCTAGATCATTTTGAAATTTCAAATTTTATTAACAAATGAGGGAGGTATCGTTGTTTTATTGAGACTGAGTTTTTAACTTCCTCTTTTCGTGTTTCTTTTTAGGAAGTTTTTTGGCACTCCAATTTGGCATAAGTTATTCTCCAATCTACTAATTGTTTATTACAAGGAAAACATGCAATATCATTAAGACATTCAATGACACTAATTAAGCAAAATACATGCTTTTATTTAGCTAATAGATGAGACAATTTATTGTCTCATCAACAACTACACATTTAATTATCCCTTTTCCCCCTTTTGATATTATTTATCTTGAAAGAAAAATATTCAAGTTTCAATAAAGCTATAAGGTGATTCAAAATTCTCTTAAAGAACCAAGTGATGAAAGGTATTTCTCTAAGTTGGATCAATTCATTTGTTTAGACAATTAATCTTAATAGTTTGGTGTTCGAGGGAGATTACCTGTCCCTCAAACTTAATCATCAAGATGATTCCTTATTACTCCCTGACGGTTTATAGGGACGATGACCATACGTCGTTGTTGCAACTATGTTAGGTAGTATGTGCAGTAGTTCAATGCAACGTCTTTACCCCTAAACATGACCTAGAGGCATCGTAGATACCGAACACTACAAGATGGTTTTTGTTCCAATTCTTGCTTAAATTGTTTACCTAACTAGAAAGAAAGGAAATTTCTAAATTGTTTGACATATACTAATAATATCGAAATTCAAGGTCTAAAAGTGACCCTAAGACTATCATTTTTAACTTTTCATCAAGTTTGAAATAATATTGGCCATCAACTATTTGCTCTGTACTTTCTTTTAAAAATTTGAAAGTCTTTTAAAACTAATTATTTTTACTAGTATCAAACCTAAAATCAATATGAGCATAGATGAATAACGAGCACAATAAGGAGATTAGCTTTGTACTCATTTATTATTTAACTTAATTTTGACATGTAGAGGATCATAAAGTCTCTTATTCAATAGTAACTTCTACAATGATGTCATTAAAATAAGATAGTACATATAATGATTCACTACAATAACAACTACAAATAAAGGATTCTATTGTTAGTTCACTACAACAGAAGAGGTAATTAGCACTGGAATTTAGTGCATTTGAGTCCATGAATTGGACATTTATGCTGTCGCAAAACTTGGCGCCCAATAGTATCTCACTATTGCGCCGAGTTTCATGCCGGGTTTAGCGCCGATTGTAACGCCGGTTTTAGCATCGAAATTTTGTGTCAGGATTAACGCCGAATTTAGTGCCAAATTTTGTTGCTTCCAGTTTGGCTTCCGATTTTGCTTCTGGGTTTGCTTCTTGTGTTGCTTCTAAGTTTGCTTCCAGTTTTGCTTCCGGTTTTACTTCCAGTTTTGCTTCCGGTTTTGCTTCCAGGTTGGCTTCCACTTTTGCTTTAGGTTTTTCTTCCAATTTCGCTTCCAATTTTGCTTCCAGATTTGCTTCCAGTTTTGCTTTTAGTTTTGCTTCCAGTTTCGCTTCTAGTTTTGCTTTTGGTTTTGCTTCCAGGTTTGCTTCTAATTTTGCTTCTGATTTTGCTTCCAGGTTTGCTTCCAGTTTTGCTTCTAGTTTTGCTTCCACTTTTGCTTCCCATCTTGATTCTGATTTTGCTTCCAATTTTGCTTCTAGTTTTGCTTCCGGTTTTACTTTCAATTTAGCTTCCAATTTTGCGTCTGGTTGTGCTTCCAATTTTGCTTCTAGTTTTGCTTCTATTGTTGCTTCCAATTTTGCTTCTAGTTTTGCTTCCACTGTTGCTTCCAATTTTGCTTCCAGTTTTGCTTCCAATTTTGCTTCTGATATAACGTCGCTTGTTGCTTCCATTTTTGTGTCTTTTGTTGCTTCTAAAAATGCTTATTGTTTTGCTTACATTTATTAATTTAATATGTTTTATTTCAATTTAATTAGTGAAATATATCATGCCTCTTAGATAACTCATATGATTAATAAACAAAATAATTATTATAACACGATCATCATCTATAATTAAAACAAGTGAGTCAAATATCTATAATTTAATTGAATTTGACAATATCCATCCTGAGCAGTAAATTAAAATCATTATACGTAATAAATATCCATCCAAAAATCATCGACCACTTTCAATATATATAAATTGACAAGTCAATAAAGATAAGATCATCATCATATATAACTAAAACAAGTGAAAGTCAAATATGTCAGTAGATCAATAACATGTCTAAATGATACATGTACAAATGATATAAGTAAAAATGATAAATTACGTAACTCAAAATGATACAAGTCAAGATGCTACATATCCAAATGATATAAGTCAAAATGATACATAAATTTATGATACAACTCATTAATATGGCACTGCAGGCCGTGAAAATGATACATATGATAGCTAGCGACTATGAAAAGAGGCATCATAACAATATATCAACAATGATTCATGATGCAGTCTATATGATCATGAATGTCACTGGCTACTACGAGCAACTGCCTCATCATCACCACCACCATCGTGATCATCATCATCATCATCATCATCATCACCATCGTGATCATCATCATCATCACCATCATCGTCATCATCATCATCGTCATTGGCCTCAGTGTCTTTTGTGTCCGTGTCATCATCATCCTCTGCCATGTGATCTGTACCAGAACCAGAACCAACATAATCTGGATATCTATCAAGAGGATCATCTTGATCTTCTGGAAGACCCGTGTTCTGCAAAAAAAACATTTAAAATGAAAATTTATTATTTATTTCATGCAATAATTTATTTTTCTGCTATATATCTAATATTACAACATATGAAACAATACCATAATCATATTACATCGTATCAAAGTGCACATACCATAATAAAATTTCAAAAAAGTTACAGCTAATATGTCATTCCAATGACGTAAAACATGCAACAATTCTAATAAACGTTAGTAAAGATCATAAAAAAATTGTTATACAATTTAACTATCAACTGTTTAAATTCTATTACATAACCTTAAGTGCTACAAATTGCTTGGTCGAAAGCTCCCATTTTGACACAGGCAAGAAGGATGGTGGCAAAGGTTGTGGAATTTGGCTTTACACCAGCTAATTGTATTTGCTTTAAAATTTCTAAAGCCTTTTCAACAAATCCATTTTGTGCATATCCCGCAGTCATTGCAGTCCATGAGACCACATTTCTTTAAGGCATTCTGTCAAACAGTTCCCATGCCTTGTCTATGCTTCCACATTTTGCATACATGTCTAATAGGGCAGTTGCAACTACAACATCTGACAAAATTCCTCTATCCTTTATGTATTGATGGATGTCCATACCCTATTCCAAAGCTCCCATTTTGACACAGGTAGGGAGGATGTTGGCAAATGTTGTGGAATTTGGCTTTACACCAGCCAATTACATTTGCTTTAAAAATTTTGAAGACTTTTCAACAAATCCATTTTGTGCATATTCTGCAATCATTGCAATCCATGAGACCACATTTCTTTGAGGCATTTTGTCAAACAGTTCGCGTACCTTGTCTATGCTTCCACATTTTGCATACATGTCTAATAGGGCAGTTGCAACTACAACATCTGACAAAATTCCTCTATCCTTTATGTATTGATGGATGTCCATACCCTATTCCAAAGCTCCCATTTTGACACAGGCAGGGAGGATGTTAGCAAAGTTGTGGAATTTGGCTTTACACCAACCAATTGCATTTGCTTTAAAATTTCAGAAGCCTTTTCAACAAATCCATTTTGTGCATATCTTGTAGTCATTACAGTCCATGAGACTACATTTCTTTGAGGCATACTATCAAACAGTTCACGTGCCTTGTCAATGCTTCCACATTTTGCATGCATGTCTAACAGGGCAGTTGCAACTACAACATCTGACAAAATTCCTCTATACTTTATGTATTGATGGATGTCCATACCCTATTCAAAAACTCCCATTTTGACACAGGCAAGGAGGATGGTGGCAAAGGTTGTGGAATTTGGTTTTCAAACAACTCATACTCGTAGAGTTATGGTTTTAGGTCACATATGTTATGGTAACAACAAGGGATTCCAACTATGGTTACGATAGCTAAGACTGCCCTCATTTGTGATCGTAACAAGGTTCTTGGACAACACTATCTTGCTCTTCACACTGGGTACTATATAGGCCAAGATTGGGTTGAAGAAATCACTTGATGGTTACCTATATAGTGATACCACACCCTAATACCCCATGCATTCTAAATAGCTTGAAATTCATATAATACTCAACCAAGATGAAATTGTATCATTGTACCACACTTAACTATGACAGTCCTTTCTTGACAACAATTTGTAATCTTTAGACTATTAGGATACTTGCCACAAATAAATATTAGGTCAATGACATTATTAGGTCTCAAAAATGTAAGTTGCAAATCCTAAGAGGATGCCAGGCTCTATGCTTAGATTTGCAACATTTTTGAACTAACGAAACGGAGTTAACCTATAGGGTTGATGACTCCCTACACTTGAGGTTCTGCTAGACCTAGGTGGGTGCACCTTACTAATGAAGCAGATTAAATGGATGTGTGATCTTGGCTAAGTGATGGATCTACCCACAGTGGCAGATGGTGCGGAATAGATGATTACTTGCTGTCTACTTTTTACTTCTAATGTTTGAACAGTGATTGAAAATGGTATGGCTATAATTTGGTATAAATTGTTTAAGCAATATCAAGGTAAAACTAATGGATATGTTCAACTAATGAAAATGAGTAAGACTAGTGCCTAAATCTATTGGGCTATTTGAGTCAATGAATGGAAACAAATGTATGTGATTGGTGAGCTTATCTCCTAGCTTAACTCTAATAGTTGGGCACTTTGGATATTTACACCTTGTGCAAATGTGCAGGTTTGTATGTGACAGTGCTCTTCTTATATAATCCCAATGATATTCCCTTGAATTACTATGAAATTATGAAAGGAATTTAATTCTTGAGTTGATGGAAACCAATCAAATAACTTCTTCAAAAGGATTTAATCTTTGACAAGAACCAATTAAAGTCAATTATTAGAAAGGATTTTTAATTCACATCAACTGGAAACCAATCAAAGAACTTCACACAGTGACAACAAATATGCCCTGACAAATGTAAATCTGATTAATTCAATAGAACCACTTTGGAGACAACACAATAACATATAATCATGAAAATTAACACAACTGTTGAACACCGGAAATAAATCACCATGTAGAAATTTTCTACTCCATTATGTTTTTCAGAAAATAAACATGTGTAACTGAAATTCTTTAATTAAAACAGAATTGACAATATATCTTCTTTCTATATGTAATATATACAGTCTTCTTCAAATTAAAGAGAGATACCTATCAATCGATGATCTTATGACCATCATATGTTTTAACTTTTATATCAATATTACTGAAGAGACCACGTCTCTTCATAGTGTCTTTTGAGAACTAACAAAATTATGAAAATAAACATATACATTTAATACTAAGCCTTGCTGAGCCATAAGTAGATTTGAGCAAGATGATCCAAATATTTCTAGCTCAGGTGTGTCTCTGCATACTCAATGGCATCTCTAACGTCCACCTCTATTGAAACCATCTTCTCCAGATGCGAGCAAGCTTCCTTGGATGTTGAATCTTCATGTTTTACAATTTCTAGGGCCTCATCTAATATTCCCTAACACTCCTTTACCCATTCATCCTTGCTCTTCAAATCTTTGTCAATCTTGAGTAACACAGGTACACCTATCTGAGAAGTCTCCATGCATTCTTTCACTTCATCTTGGAGCCTGTCATGGTACTTCTTATGCTGCTTAATAAGATTGTCTGCATCAGATGTGATTGCACTGTCAGAGGTGGTCTTACCATGTATTTCATGTAACTTATCGTGTATTTTGTTATTTAGTCTTTCATGTTCTTGAATGACCTTTTGGTTTTCAGAGCAAATATCCCATAATTTATGCATCCATTGCATCAGATGAGCATGCCTGTTCTGCAGGACTGTAGTGAGTGTATCTATTTTAACCTATGCCATTTGATCTTTTGAGGGTGATTGGACTTGTTGTGAGCTTTCTGCCTGTGTAATCATTTTAAGAGGGACTGAATCCTTTAAGAAATCATTTTCTTTTTTCAACCTTTCCTAGCTCATTTTGTAGGTATCCCTCTCCTTTATCAACAGCTGAATCTGAGCTTTATTTAGTTTTGCCACATTTACTCCAAGTTCTGCTGTAATGAGTGGATTAGTTTCTCCAGCTTTCAATGTCATAACATAGCCAAAATCTTTTTTAGTGTCAATGACAACAAGATTTTTGTTTGTGGGTATAGATCCCATATCATGAGGGAGTTCTCATCTGGATTGTATTTTGTTCTAGTAAATACTTCAACAACCCCTTCAGAACTAATCTTGTGTTTTGTATCATTATTGTGCAGAAAACTATCAAAAACAAGTGCTGAATTCAAATCAAGACCCAGGAAGATCATTACACCAGATTCTCTGAGCAACTCCCTTCCTTTCTCAGGAGTCATATCTTCCATCTCCTTTTCAACTTCTGCTTTTAAAGCATTCATTAACTGTGTCTAGTTGTCTGGTGTAACACCTGAGACTGATTCTCTAATAGCCTTCCCCTTGTGTTTGTACAAAAAGGACCTGAACTTAGGGGTATGAATAAACTGGTCATCTGAAATAAAAGATTTATATGCAACCTGTCTAGCATCATTATCCCCTATTTCTTCAATTTCTAATCCTCTTTTCGGGGGTTGGTATGGTTCAATTCTACATTTTGAAATTGTATCAAAAAAGTCATGGGGTTTAGACGCCACAGACCCTTCACTGTCAGAGGAAAACACTTCAATTTCTTGTGCTTCCCTTCTTCTTTCCCTTATTTTCTAATTATATTCATCAATGGCTATTTCAGCATCTGCTTGTTCCAAATTTCTGATTACATCATCATAAGGGAAAGGTACATGAGTATATCCACTCAGTTTTTGATTCTTCTTAGCATAATCAATAAAGCCCTCTGGGTCAAAACTTTTTCTCTGTATTGCTTTCCTAAGATTAAAATGAGACAAATTATTAAGAATGAGATCATAACCTTCTCTAGCTAACACAGTAAAGTCACCAAAACATAAGGTGCTTGGCATAAAAGACTGTTTATCATATGCACTGAGATTCATCACATTTGAGTAGTCAAGCTGTCTGACTATTTCCAAGTATGCCACCCTATCTAGTATAGTTTTTAGCAACAGAAAAGGGGTATCCTCAAACCTGTATACTCTAATCATTATGGAATCATGAAAACAATACCAATCCCCCAATTGTGGTTTACAGTAGGTGGCCCATCAAAATCCTTGGGTCTCAAAAACCTTTTAATTTTTTTTGACAAAGTGTAACTGCATGGGTGGCCATAACATTTATACAGGGTTTTTACAAAGAATTCTTCAAAGTGAACATAACTGGAATTCACAAATTGTTGTCCCATACTGAGGTCCATAATTGTGGGGGCGGTGATTGACCATCTTTATCAATTTGTGAAATGTTCAACTGCTCTGGCCATTGATTCAGTTCTTGTCCAAAATACAAAACCATATGCATGAGAATAGAATAGTGTCTAAAGTTGACTGTGGGGGAACTATTCTTTAAGGCCTTCAAACCTAAGTCTATTTCCTTAAAAATAAAAGTAGCATAGTCAAATATCCTAGCGTGATGGCACTGGATATCCGTAGAGATAACCATAGGCACTATGGACATAAATTTTGGAACTTCAGTTCACAACACCTGCTCCACTGAGTAATATGTGTATCTCATGTAAGGTTCAAACAACTCGACATGAAACAATGGTTCATCCCCTTCTTCAAATGGCACTAGATTCCCCTCATTACGTGGCCTATGTAATGGTAGTCTCCAACCCTTATACGTGGTATCCAATCTAAAATATTCCTTTTCTAGGGCTTCATGTACGATAGGGGTGTTATATGTGTCATTTAAATCAAAAACTTCACAAATTGCATTTTTAGATATATGAAACAAGGGCTTTCCCTGTAGATTGCATATGGCCTTTTGGTCAGGATCATAATGGTATGCTAGCAGTTTCAAAAGGTCTATATTGACAAAAACATCTGTGACTATTAATTTCCCTAAATTGAGTTACCAGAGGTTGCAGACGGGTTTCATCCTATGTCTCCTGTGATAGTGGAACATGAATAATTCATACCCTCGGATAGCAGTCCATATATTTCTAACATATTTGTATTTATCTTCAAGTTTTTCCACATTTGCCCTCAATTGTGCAGTTCTTCTGGCCTTGGGTCCAGAATCGGGCAATTGGTCCACAAGATCTTGGTTTAGTTTCCTTTCTAGTGTTTTCTCTCCCTTCTTTGTTTCAATTTTCTATTTTTTGCCCTTGGTTTGGCTCTTTTCAGTGTGTTGCCTTTTCTTTGTTTCAGAGGAGCCTTCCATTTTATACCAGAACTTGATTGTAACAAAGAAAGTCCAAGGACTTACCTGTATATGCTCCACACAAATCTCCTGATTCCTAGTGAATTCCTTCTTCTCCATCTGCAACCCTTGTATTGATTTTAGTGGGGATCAAAATGGCTTTTGTGTTGATTTTTATGGGCATTATGTTCAATTAGCCATTAATGGATGCCACCGGAATTAAATGCAGGGAATTCATGAATTTCAAAATGTTAGGGTGATGCTCTTTTTATCATATCGGTGAGACCATTTTATTCTTTCACCGATCTTCATATTGTTTTGGCGCCATTTTCATTCATATGTTTTTGGTTGGTCATCAAGGGTGCGTTGGTGTCTCCACGAAATACTCTCTTCATAGAGTTATGAACCCTTTATTGTCATTTCAGGGAGATATTATAATTTTCATCCCGATGTCATTTTGATCAAGTGCGGCGAATGTTCTCCTTAGCATTGGTGAGTGTTTCTCCGATAGATAGGGGTTACCTCATCTTTATCGGTATGACAATCTCCATCATTAAGAGAATATGATAGTCTCCCGACAGGTTAGGTCTTCTCGATGATCTTATCTCCATCGCTCATTTTTATTAGAACATATCGGCGAGAGTCTTATCGAAAGCCTTTTGTCTCATGTGTCAGGGTGACTTTTGTGGTCGGGGAAGCTTAAGGATTTCATTCTGATTGTATATCTCACACCAATAGTCTTAATATTGCGCGTCGGGGAGAGATTGTTTTCTTCCTGGCGATGAGGCATTGGTCGGTGTGACTTAAAGGCTCGGTGCAACTTTAGGTTTTCACTCTAATTGTTCTACTCACACCGATGAGTATGCGTCGGTGATACATACAGAATGTCTCCCCGATCTTTTGACATTTAAAATTTTGATCATTCGGACATCAATCATCTCTCACCGATTATCACATTATACTTCAAGAATGTATTTTGCTATTCGGGGTGAGTTACTTAAGGTCTTGCCGATATAGATAACTTAGTATCAGAATTAGGTTGTGGTCAGAGATCTAGGTATATTCATGAGATTGTTTACGTGCAGATTCTGAAATGGATCTTGTCACACAAATTTTTGGTGGTTGGTTTTGAAAATGAGGGACATTAGTCACATTATGTGGAGACTTGGTGAATTCTTGGTAGATGAATAATGTGAAATTTTTCAATTCCAACAGACACAAGGCTTTTAAACAAAAACTATAATCCCAACTCTATATCCATCCCCTTGGCAGTCTCAAGGGCCACCTTGAGATGAAAAATGCTAATGTACTATTATGACAGTTATGATTGTCCTCCATCGTTTCATTGTGCATTTGAAACTTGAGATGAGGATTCAAGAGGTCTCCATTTGTGAAAACATGGAAAATACTCATGGCAAGATCTTTAAAATAGGCATATTCAACTTTAGGCATTTCTGTAGACCCTAGGAAGGTGGATGTAAACTTAGTGACTTTAATTACCACCACAAAGACTATCCCCTTTGTGACTATGAAAAGGTAACACTGTCATGCTATTTATGACAATCCCTTCTCCATTAAGTGATGGCCTAACAACATTTATCTCTTTGTGATTTCAATGCCTTTCTAATGCACTATCATAGGAGTCTCAAGTGATAGTCCTTATGTATTAGTGAAGAAGGCTTCCAACAAATCAGAAAGGAGGGCTTAAGATTACATACAAAGTCCTAGTCTTCATACCCTAGTCACATATCACCCCTCTAAGAAGACCTTAAGACAATTGCCCTTTAATACAGGAAGTCAATGCAGTTTTAAAAGATAAAGTGCAAGAGGCCAAAGGACAAGAAAACTTAAGGCCTTAAGGGGTTTAAAGGAATAAAAATATAGGCTTGCAAACTCGACTTAAAACCCTAACCCTAGGTGGGTACCACCAGATACCACCAGAACCCAAACTTGACACTGCAAAACCTTGTCCAATCTGATTGTGGGAAGCCAAAATCAAGCATGTACACTCACATATGACAAATAAGTATGCCTACCAAGTGGTTTGACATAAAAATGAATAGGCTTCGAATTATAACCCTTCAAAGTAGGCCACTGAAGTATATTGTATAGGTGCATTTCTGAGTGCTGCAGTCAGATTTTTCATCATGGGAACCTAAATTTTTTGCAAAAAATGGTAGTATAGTTTAGGTTCCAACAAGTCCATTAGTTGGAGGCAGGCAAATAAGGGTTTTCTATTCATTATTAGCCAGTTAAACTTAAGCATATGAGATAGCATGACACACATAAAATGTTGTGGATAATGACCACAAGATTAGGTTAATTGCGACCACTTTTTGTAAGGAGGACTTTAGAACTCATCCTATGCATCAATAAACAACTCAACACAAGAAATTCAAATTGACATATTAACACAACAATATCCAACTAAGTTATTGAAAGTCAACTATTGATACCTCATTCTCCATCTAGATTACAAAATCGGTCCACTTTTTACTTTGTAACATTTCCTTTTCAAATTGGCTTGGATGCCGACCATATTTCTCCTCCTGTCAAAACATGGCACATGGACTAGTTAAACTAATTAATATGCAATCATTTACTTTTTCCTAGGAAATTAAAAAAATATATCATTTAACTTATTAAATATACTTACAAATGTACAGATCAAGGCCTGTAAACCTTTCTGGCCACTGTGATGCATGGCACGAAGTTTGTCAAGCCTAGCCTTGGAGGCCTTGTCCTGAAACATATACTAATTCAATTTAACTATGCACAAATAAAATTTAAAAATCATTTAATAAATTTGATATAACCTTATGAGCAAATTCAAATACCTACGTACTCTCCTCACCAGACTTCCTCCGTGCATCAGACTTCTCATATGCTTTTACAAGCTCTTTCTATACTTTCAAACTTACATCAATTGGCCTTTTTTTGAGCCTTTGCTCGGGAGGGAGTTTTTTTATCTTCTTTGTTTGGTTGCACCAAAATCTCTTGCAGTTTTGAGACATTCATAGCTTTATCTTCTTTATAGACCAACCTGTGCCAAATTCAGTCTCCATGTCTTGGATAACTGCTTTTTGCAGGTGCATGGGTATCTTTGAGAATGGAAGATGTAGATGGTCTTTGAACCATTGAAGGCATGATTCCTTCAACCTATTCACAAATGTTTTTCCAGCATCCGTCATTTGGACGTCCCCTGAAACCACATCGTATTCTATCTTGGTATTGTAGATACCAATGCAAGATGCAAAACATGGCATGGAGGTCGAAGAAGTCTGTGTCCCAGGAGTGGATGGGACATTGGAAGCCTCTGTTCCTTGTTCCACATTCTTAGAGGTTATTGTTATTGATTTCCTCTTAGATCTTTTGCTTGATCCATGACTGGTTGGGGAATCAATTGATTCCCTTTGACACTATTGATTTGGTTGTAATGTTTTAGGGGCTTTACCAGATCATTTTTCTATGTATCTGGCAAGCATTGTCAAGTCCACACCATCCAATTTGTTCACTGCCTCTACCCCCAATATGAAAGCCAATGCCTCTTTATCTTTGTCAGTATCATGTTCCTATAAAATAAATTTCTTATTTTAAATTTACAAATAAAAAACTAAAAACTAAAAATCAAAGAAACAATGGAAACATTTACAAATCTATAAATTGACAATGAATTACCTCATTGTGGCCAGAGTCTACTCCCTTTGCTCTCTTCCCTCTATTGCTTGACATTTTGAGGCGACCTAGGTCAAATTATTTTCATTCAGCCTGTGGAGGCAAATGAAGTACACACTGCCAGGTACGAAAGTTTTCATCCAGTTTTTCTATATTCCTCAAGGTTTTTGACTTTTACTTTGTAGAGCAAATCATGAAGCTGTTTTCCTATCAATCAATTGGTGCCTTGGGAGGAATCTATAGTTCCTGGCCTAATTTTAGTTTGCTCACCGTCGTCTCAAAAGCCCTATCTCCTCATATTGTCTTGACCAACCTCTATTTTAGTTTGTTCACCCTTGTCTCAAAAGCCCTAATTTTAGTTTGCTCACAATTGACTTGTCTTAAAGTGACTACTTTTTTAGGAAGTGAGAAAGTTGTGTTCATAGAAAGGTATTGATGGTAATGATAAGCGAACCTGGGCATTGGGGTTTGAAAAATGCGTTCACTGCTCTCGGATGCAAAGGAAATAATGCAATGTCTACAATTTTACCCGCCTCCTTTACAACCACATGAGACTTGAATGATTCACCTGTAAACAAAACAATATTTACAACCCTTTTCTTCACAATCCTCTCCATTTAATTGAAACAAAATTATACTTGGGAATGAAAATTTTTTATTGTAATTGTAACCTTACCTATGGTGTCGAAAACTAAATTGAATTTCTCCTCTCTTCGCGTGGCATTTTTCTCATATATCAATTCAGGTGAGAATCCAACCCAAATGCTTGATCTCCAAACAAAAAATGAATACCAAAAATCAATATTAAAGTTTTGTTTTGTTTTGTTTTGTTTTGTTTTTTTTTTTTTTTGGGTATGTGCAGGCGGGAATTTTTTTTTAAAAAATTGATCCAGTAGTCGGTGCTATAGTTAGAGCAATTAATGTCAACTTTACCGCCAACTTTTAGGCAAAAAATGTAATTTGTTTGGGGCACCAAAGACGGCATAAAGTGCGCCTAATTTAGCGCCAATCAGTGCAAAATGATGTATTTTGCTTGAAAGTTGATAAAAACGTAACCTCACGAAATTTGGATTGTCCTTATAATAAGTAACTATATCTTGTTTCCATGATAGCATTTTGACTTCATGCTTCTCTTATGATTATCTCAATAATGACTCACTCTTTCACGACCTTACACGGATGGTTGGTGACAATCCTTATGCAACTGATATGGCTTTGGAAAAAACAAACAACTCTTCTCTTACTATCATGATGACATGATATTGGGACTATATTGGCAGCTTATGGAGTATGCTTATGGTATTGTGATTTTCATTTCTATGTTCTCATTAACCTATTTTAGATTGAAGAATGGTAACTAACCCACTAGCTATTATGACAGTCATACAATGACTAGACAATCCTCTCCACTTTGACTATGACAGTCCTATGCATGGTGTTTTCTTCATGATAGTCCCCAATAATGTGAATTATTGATAGTAGCTAGTTCAAATGGAGTTTTGGATGGTGTAGTAAGTTGTCCCTATGGCTCATGATAGTGCATGCCTTGGTTATGTCCTTGTGACATTACTCTCTAGATATCTCCTCTTTATAGTGACAAGGTTTCAAGAACATGACAACTTAGGTAAGGTATCAACTTGTCTCTTTAACCTCTGGATTGTCATTTTTCAAGAATTGATCTCATTGAAATGCAAAGACAACATGTCATAGATTAGATGAAAAGATCAAGGAGATGCACGTTATAGAGTATAAAACTCAAAAATCAAAGGTCTTTTTGGGCCTTTTTCCAACAATATGAGAAAAATTCAAACTTTAAACATGTAGCACAAGTACCATATGACTCATTCGCATACATCACACATGTGGGATCACTAAGAATGGAGGTAGATGCTTAATATGAGCAATGACAATTGCACATAATGTTTAAGTTCACTTCAACAGATATTTGGGGTTATGATAGCTAATGGAGGGTTTTCTTTTCAAAGGAAACCATTAATTTTGGAGTGAAAGGTAATGGTGAAATATAACATAATGTCCCTATAATTAAAGAATATCCAATGGCTAGGATTAACCTAACAAAGATCTAATGAGGTGATTTCAAAATTAACGTCCAATCTATCCTTCCCTCCATCAAGAATTTAAAATTTTGGTGCCAAAGACTTTTTGAGACTGTTTTGAGGGTTCTATGATAGTTTTGAGGGTTTTATGGCCACTTGGAGAGATATAGATTGCCTTTAAATGACCCATAAAAGAAAAAGGAGAGTCAAATATGAAATAAATGTCTTTTTGTTGTGAATTTGTAGTCATCTTGTAATCATAATATTTGAGTTCTAGTTGTCAAGATTCTGTGTGTAAACTTTTTCTGAAGAGCAAAATGTTGCAAATGTCCTATTTTATTTTTCATAGTGCGTCTTAATGAAAAGCGAGTGTATTAACAAGATAAATTCAAGATTCTTCTCTTGGTGCATAGTTGTTACGTGACTATTGTCATTGTTGTGTATTTCAGGATCCAGAGGAGGCCATGGAGAGAGGACGTGGACGACGTAGAACTACTAAATCGCAGAGAGGAAAGTGGGTGGAAATAGATATGACAACAGAATCTGTAGATACAATAGAGGTAAGAAGAGAAAGCAACCTCAACCAAAGGAGGAAGGTGTTTATGAATTCACAAATGCTACAACATAGAGGAGATAAAGTCATTTTTGGTCCACGAGGCCTCTGAAGTCAAACTTATTGGTTGAAAATGCACAGGAATGGTGATTAAATGTGATTCTATGATCGAGGGGAAAGTTTGAAAATTAGGATGGCCAAAACATTATATCAATATGTCAAATATATGACTAAAGTGAGGTTTTGTGTTGGATAGCATATTCGTTGAAATTATATAATTGGTGTACTAAACATTATTTACTATGTTGTGTATTATAGGGGCCAAACGAGGCCATGGCAACAGATTGTGTCATATCAAATGAGGACACAACGGATGAAGCAGGAAATCAGGCACTCAAATCCAATTTCCTTAGGAAAAAAATGATCTGATGGCATTTTGTGATACATCCATCTTTTTTCACAGTATTATTGAAATTTATAATGTATTATCCAATCTTGACATAAATTAATGCATGTTGTTGATTATTTTAGATGGAGATTGGAGCAAATGTAGAGCCTGAGCATTCAACTACAAAATGAAAAATATATGTACGTGGATGTGGATTTAAAATTGTTAAATCACGTAGACGACAATGGGTGGAAGAGGATATGACAATGAATCCTGCAGACACAACAAATGATTGAACTGAACAAGAGGTTGGTTAGGACTATAGTACATGGGATGAATACTTCAAGAAAATTGTTGTTTATGGATATTCTGTATGTCGTGGAAAGAAACAATTCAACGAGCGATTGTACAAAGACATTACATATATGATGAGCTTCCAGTCGGTAGTATGCCTCCTACAACCGATCCAAATCCAATAGGAATTGTGGTAAGAAATTTTCCAAATTGATATAAATAACATGTATACTTCGTTTAAACATTATTTTATATTATTTAAATAACTAATTTTTTTCTTAATGGATACTTGCAGGATAAAGTTCTTGGTTTAAAGTTTCCTAGATCACCGACTTCCAGCCTAGAGGGCAATGATCATTTATCAAATGATACAACTAACAAAAATATGTGCCAATATACCATATCAGAAGATGAGGAATTGATGAAAACAAGCAACAGAACAAGAACTGATTTAAAGATGCATAATTTGCTTAAAGACAAGGGGAAGGTGGACTACATACCCTATGAGAATGAATGTGATGGAGATGATGACTTGCCTCTAAGTTTGAGATCAATTTACAAAGAGACATTTGACCCTCGACTAAATTGCGCTTGGCCTAGTGATCAACAACTACCTAGAGTGTACGAGGTGTTTCAATTTTGGGGATACAACTACATGATACGACCCTCCAATATTCATGGAGCGAATCTAGGCCTCTTTATTATCTAAAATCTACATGTGGGATCTAAATATAGAAACAATTCAGAACAAACCACTAGGAGATTAATGCCATATTATGGTCCATCATATTACAGTGGTGAATAGAGAAGGCTAGCAGAATATAAGCCTAGCATGTCAGCATATGGTCTAAATTCGAATATATATACACATCATCTCCAATTGGAAAGTGGAAAAGAAATGAATAGAGGTCATCTTATGTATATAGATGGACGTGCATACACACAAAAATATTGCAGGATTTATAAATAGTAGTAAGGGAAGGGACCCTACTGTAAGACCGAATTGTCAATTTGTTGAGGTTATAAATGATAAAGATGGAGATATGGAAAGAGAGGTTGATAGATTGATAATGGTTGAGGCTATTATGGACCTTACCATTGGGGATGAGTTATTGATTGATTGCCCTTTCTTAGAATGCACTCCTGCGCAGAAGAAGAGGGAAGAACAAGGTCTCCCTAAGGATGTTCTTAAGGGCAGAAAACTAAAGAATAATAAATGAGTGTGGACTAATGTTTTATAAACTATGTTGTCCAAATTGTGTTTTATTTAAATTATTGTATTAAAAAAGTAGTCTATAAAATAATGTTCCATTATTCAATTGATGTATATATGTTCATACAACCAATATTTTTATTTTTTAAGCCATATTTGATTATATTTATTTGAAATTGATACATTTATGATTTATCCAATTGTTTCCAAACATTAAATAATGCTTGTGTTTGTTGATAGGTAGAAGATGTTGATGAAACACATACTAATACCTAAAATCCAACTGGGTTATTAAGATTTGGACGGGATGATCCAAACCATCCTTTAAACAATACCAGGGTGAAAAAAGCATTATTGAAGAGAATACTACCAACTGAGAAATTTGAAGAGCTGATGATATTCGCATACACTGATGACATGCCACCTAGCCTTAATGATGATGATCATGATAGTGAAAATGCAGTGTATGAAGAAGGATTGAATGAAATGCTTACAAATTTCTTTGGGGATGAAAACAATGATGACAATAATGATCATATGGTTGACAATAATGATGATAGCAGGGGTAATTACCACCAATATAATGTTGATGATAACAACCTGAAAGACTCCATCAAGTAAGCAACGAAGACACCCGTGTTCAAATCGGGTGCAAGTAGAACCTCAAAACTGGCATGCACATTAATATTATTAGAAATCAAGTCACTATTTGGTTGGTCAGACAAAGGATTCACTACCCTATTGAAGTGAGTTGAAATCTATTTCTTACTTTGCAATTGTCAATTGGTGTACATGATTTATAAACATTCATCAACTTCATTTATATTTCCTTAAGGGGATTTTAAAACCATATATTGTATATAAATAGTCCTAGTATAGATTGACATATCAAACATGTTCATCATAAGTCAAAGCATTCAATTGATTTAATCTCTGGAAATCTTACAGGGCACTAAAAACTAAAATATTCCCTGAAGACAATGTGTTGCCATCAATTTTTAGAGAGGCGCGTCTGTTGTTGGTTGAGTTGGGGATTGAATATAAGCAAATTCATTCATGTAAAAATGATTGCATTTTATATAGAGATGAATATCAAAACAAGGTAGAATGCCCTGTATGCAAAGAGAAGAGATATTGTACAGATGTACAAGGTCCTACATTTCCAAAGAAGGTTTTATGTCACATGCCAATTATACCTAGACTTCAATGAATGTTTCGTTGCAAGTAACTTGCACAATTGATGGACTGAAATGCAAAGAACATGAGTAAAGATGGATTCATGCGAATTCCAACCGACTCTAAAGCAATGAAACACAGAGGAAAAATGGCCAAGAAAATTCAAAGATGAACCTCGTAGTATTAGGTTTGGTCTTGCAATTGATGGAGTGTGCCCATTCTCTTTCCTGAGCTCAAATTATAGTGTTTGGCCAGTCGGATTGATAGTATACAATATTCCCCCATCGATAAGTGTTAGAAAGGAGCACCTTATGCTGACTCTGATTGTTCCAGGAAAACATCAAGTTAAAAAAATGGATGTTTATCTTGCAGCTTTTATTGATGAGATGCAACCACTATGGAAAGGCATAAGAATGTATGACATATCACGTCCCCCATCAAATAGGTCCTTCATGTTGTACAGTGTGCTATGTTGGACTATTCATGATTTCCCAGGACTTGGTGTTTGTTCTGGTAAGATAAAATATTTACATATTTACACTCATAATTTATTTTCATCCCAACATTCATACTTAGTTTTATACTATTTTTTTGATGTTATTAACATTACTTATTGAATTGCAGGGCTTCAAACAAAGGGGATATTTACATGTCCAAGATGTGTAGAACAATTTCAAGGGCGGTATTCTAAAGATATACATAAATTTATTTATGCAAACAACAGGGTTTTTCTACCACTAGATCATAAGTTTAGAAATTGCCTGAAGAATCAATTTGATGGAAAATTTGAAAATAGAGGCCCTCCCATGATTATGGGTCTAGGTGATTGGCTTAAGAAGTATGAAGATGCTGAATTGAAAGGTTGGGAGGATTTTTTTGATCCGGGTGATTCAATTGAAGAACCATAACAAGTTGTAGTTAATATGCCAAAAGGAATGAAAATGAAATCCATATTTTATGAGCTCCCTTACTGGAAGGATCTATTAATATCTCACCTATTAGATCCTATGCATGTCATCAAAATGTCCCAGATTCTATATTTTGACATATATCAGGCAAAGAGAAGGACACCTTGTCTTCGAGGAGAGATATTGCTCTTTCGCGTACCAAAATTGATAGAAAACATTTGGGCCAAACAGGGAAAATGAAACATATGCAGAAGCTCTATGGATTTTGAAAAAAAAAGAGATAGACCAACTAAAAAATGTCATTCGTTCAATAAGGACACCTACTAGCTATGGGTCATCATTGGCTAAAGCTTTTACAATTGATGGACATATCGCAGGATTTAAAACACATGATTTTCATAATTTTATGAAGGTATTATATCATCATTTAACATTTACTAGTAACATTGATTAAGTACTAAATATATTTTGATATCATTATGTTGTGTGAGAAAAAATTACTAATGACCTTTTCATAAATGTGTTTCATGGCATATCATGCCATTGGCAATTAGGGGGGATTCATGTCTTACAGTTGACTTAAGGAATGCCATAAGTCGATTGTTAGCATTTACAAGGTATGTGGTTAATGTGTGAGAGACATAGATATATTATATTGCATATTAATTTTTGACTAAAGGTTCATACTAATTTACTATTCTTATATTAGGTGGGTGACCTCGAAGGAGATCCACGAATGTGAAGTGTCAAAATGGAAGAAGCAAATTACAGAAATTGTGTGTATTTGAGAAGGAGCTCCCTACAAGTTTCATGGACCTACAAGTCCATTTACTTATACACCTAGTCGATGACATTGAATTGGCGGGTGTCGTATCAACGAGGTGGATGTTTTTCTTTGAGAGGTATATGAAAACTCTAAAAAGATATGTCCGACAAAAGGCACATCCATAGGGTTGCATGGCTAAAGGGTATGTATTGAATGAAGCATTTTTCTTCCTGTGTGAATTCCTTGGTAAGGATTTTGAAGATGGGCCATGCTTCTGGGATGAAGAACGAGCATCAGATATTATTGATGGAGAAAAACCACAATCTAATGGTGTTCAAGTAGAAATTAGTAAGTAAATTCATGATCAATGTGGTTTTTTTTCTTGCAATCATTAATTTACTCTGTAATTTATTTGTCAAATTAACAACATGACATTTGGAGTTTGAAATAAACATGTTGACATGTAATAGGTGTAGATGAAAGTGCTATGCTCGACAAGTTCATTCTATACCACATGGACTTTATGAACAAATGGATTAATTTGTATGATAAAAAAAGAGAAGTGTTAGAAGCAAGGAGATAATTTAAGAGATTAAACCCAAGGAATACTCCACTTCCCACTGATATGCTTGGGGAATGGGGCAAAGGTTACACACTATAATGGGTTATTGAACAAATTCAAAATCAAATAGAAGATACAAGTATAGATTCAAACATAACAGAAGATGAAATCAACATGTCTAGAGGATGTGAAAGAAAGGTATAGTTGGAATTTTACAAAATGTTGTTTCCTTACAGCTTTGACACTATTAACTATTTTAATATTCACCATTATATTTGTTTTCACTAAAATAAATTATCTTTCACAGGTGAGAAAATATCCAACAACGTGGGCATATGGTCGACATTATCGTGTAGAAAGCGTAGATGTAAAGAGACGATCTTTCGATTGTGGCATTATGGTTGACTTCAAGCAATCCAGTCAATCAAGCTCAAAAGATAAGAATATAATTGAAGGAATCTACAATATGTTGGGAAAATACAAGAAATTATTGAGTTGGATTACTGCTCTTTTAAGTGTTGTATTTTTAAGTGTAGATGGTATGAAGCATTTGAGAGGACACGAAGACATGATACCCATAGTGGATTGTTTTCTATAGATTCCTCATGTTTCCTACCGGAGGATAATGAGCCTTATGTTCTACCAATTCATTGTGAGCAAGTATTTCTTTAACTCAAACAAGAAGCGGTAGTGATCATTAATCTATTAATTCATAGTTTATTGCGAATATATACATGTGTTTATTAATCAATAAAATTGTTATACCATACATCTAATATATGTATGTCGTTCATGTGCAGGTATTTTTCTATGAAGATATTTTGGACCTGAAATGGATATTTGTCATACATTATGATCCAAGATTAAGGCATGTATTTGACGATGCATTAGTGGATACTGAGCAAAACAATGATGGCCAACAAAATAAGAGAGAGGGATTAGAGAACATCGAAGAAATTGACATCCATGATGATGTTGAAGATGGTTATGTTCAAGAACAAGAAGACAACAATCTGGAGTTAGATGATGTTATGGAAGACAACAATATGGATGGTATACAAAATGATGATCCAAATACATCTGGTCACAATATAGATGGTCTACAGTCAAATTTCAATGATGATGAAGATGATGGAGGTCAATATGAGGATGATGATAATATTAAATACTTGAAAGAACATATGAACATTGACAATGATACATTGGATGACATTGTAGCAGACAGTAAAGTTAATGACCAAGACTTCTAAATTTTCAGGATTATTTGCAATCCATGTTTAAAAAAGGATGATTAAATTGTTGGCAATAATGTTAATTAAATGGAGTGTTCAATTGTTGACAAATTACCTATTGCAATATCCTTAAATTGTTCAATCTTTGGTATGAATTGTTGGCAATAATGTTAATTAAATTTGTTTATCTTTAAATAATTTTCATATATATCCTTAATTGTATCTATGCCATGTTATCTTGTGATAAGTACTTGAGTAAGACCATCAATGAAATATGAAGTGGACATATTATCATCTATATTAGCTAATTGATTGCACAAATATTTCAATTTATCAACGATCTCATGTTTCTATTCATTTTCAACACTTTTAATAAAGACATCATGATCATAATATTCTTGTTCATCATTAGAATGCAACATGTGATCATCATAGGAAGTAGGAGAAAGAGGTAGTCATGTTTGCAAGGTGAGGGTTTGACCTAGTACTTTGTTGAAGTGGACATAAGGATCCTAGATGTTTCTTAGGAATGCAAAATTAAAGGCATTGGGTTGTTTCCAACAAATGCAAACCACAAAAATCTCAAAATAAAAAATCAATCTTTTTTTATCCTAAACATAGGCATGGAAATTGCGAGTTCAAAAAAATGTAGGGAAATAAATCATACCCTATAATAGAAGATTAAGTCCAATCCTAGATTTAATTAAACTTTAAAGTACAAGGAGTTGAGAGTAGAATAAAATATTGAGATATTAAGTAATTAAGATAGAGAAATGAAATAGTTGAGAAGAAATACAAAACTTATTTGATCGTTTTAGCATGATGTCAAATGTGAAGTGTGTGATTAACTAATGCATTATGAAAAAGAATGAAAACTAGGATTTTCTACTAGAATAATGATCATGAGATTGTGGCAGTGATTAATTGATTTTTTGCATTCCTTCTTCAGTTGTCCTCTTTTTCCATATTTCCAAAACTTTACTCTTATCTTCTTAGGGATTCTAGATTTTCCTCTTGACTTGAATTGATATTTATACCATTCCTCTTTAGATCCACTTTTGTCCTTGGGCCTTTGCAGAACATGCAAGGCATCCTTAGAACCTTCATCATTGAACTTTCTCCTCATATCTCCATTGAGCATTGTAACAATAAAGAATTCCATAGTCACCTTTGCAACACTACCATTTATAACAAGCATTATGTTCTCCTAATTTTTGGGTAAAGAAAAAAGTGAGAAGATACATTTGTCTTCCTCATCACGTTTAACATTTATTGACCCTATTTGACTCAAAATCATATTAAAGGTGTCAAAATGTAGATTGTTGAGTATATGTGTCTCAGATTTACAAGCATCGACGAGTGTTGATCATTTCAGTGGGACTAAGGTGCTTGTCCCAACGATGGACCGACAGGCTTGGTGCAGTGCATCCATGTGACTTGTGAGATCGGTGTGATTGGAAGTTGTCTCTCCAGTGCTTTTGGTCTCTCTGACGAGGGCTTGGCATCATTGGGACATGACACTTCAGTAAGAGTCTCACAGGGTTTTCATGTTACTCTGATAAAGGTTGACATCGGCGAGACCTGACATGTCGCTATGACTCTCTTCGGCACTCTGGGTCACTCCGGTGAAGGTTCTGTATAAACGTAACAATAGTTATCAGTCTGGCTTTGAAAGGTCATTCTGATGATTTGTGTCTTTCCGATGGAGGTTATGGATCGACGAGATTATAACTATCGACATTGTTTGGAAAAGTCACTCCGCTGGTTGTGGTCACTCCGATGTGACATCGGCCAAGGTGTTCCCGACAGTCGTTAGCTGTAGACTGTTGGTCTTGTTGGCAGTAAAAGTGCCGATGGTTAACTATCTCGTGGTTATGTACATAAACTGCAAAAGTGGCTATCGACTAGTGCATGTGGGACTATTGAGGTCTCACAAATCTGAACAGTCGTGGAAATGGTTATGAGCTAGGGCACTATGAATGGTTTGACAGTGGTGACGTGGCCTCCTTGACATGGCAGAAGGACAGAAAAGCCAACGTTGTATTGGCAATGCATATCACAAATATTGTCAATTGAACGGTTGTCTTTTGTAACTGTCTGGTCCATTATGGTAACAGAGGATAATGCGATGAGAGACAAATAGAGAGAAGAGAAGTGACTGTTGAATAATCTCTAGATGGAACAAGATGTTAATCTCCATGAAAGGGCTTAGTGCCTGAATTGTATTGTAACTGTATTTTCTATTGTTGAATAATACAATGGTGATCTGGGCTTTTGGAGTGTGGGGTTTTTTACCCGAAAGGGTTTTCCCCACGTAAATCTATATTCATCTCTTCTGTTCCATCTTTCATGTTTAATGGTTCTATTATTGAAATTGTATAATGCTTGTTGTTGAAACTTGTTAATGTTGCTTGTACTTTCCTCTAAGGGTTAATGTTGGAAATGAACTATATATGATTCTGCTTTGTGGCATAGTTGTGAGTGTTTTTGAGGCAATCTAATAAAATTTAAAGTTACCGAAGACACCACTGTTCTTAGATGTTCATTCTAAGTTGCACTCATTTCCTTACAACCCCTAACCCCTAAACCATAAACCCTAAATAATTCCCCTAAGCCCTAACCCGGCCCTGACCCGCCATAAACCCTAAACCCCTAAATCCTAAACCGCAAACCCCTAAACCCTAACACTAAACCCAAGCAACCCTAAACCTCTATCTCCCTATCTCCCTATGTAGCCCTATCTCTATCATTCCTCTACCTCTAAATATCTCTCCCTGTGTCTCTGGCCATGTCCCTCACTCTCTATATCTCCCTATTGGTCCTCTCTCTCTAAACACTAAACCCTAAACCTCTAAACCTTAACCCCTAAACCATAAACCCTGAACCCTAAATAATGCCCCTAAACCATAAACCCTAACCCCTAGTAAACTCTAAACCCTAAACTTGAGCAATGCTAAACTCATAAATGCTAAATAATGCCCCTAAACCCTGACCGCTAACCCCAACTCTCTCTCTCTCTCTCTCTCTAACCTATATATTATCTACCAGCTCCTAGCTAGTTAAATCCTTTTCCTAGCTTTCCTAGTTTTCCTTTTCCTTTCCAATTTCCCTTTAGATCCCACCAATTTTTCCTTATTTTACTATTTTCCACCTCTCCTCTCATCATTCTTCCCATCCAATGAACTTAAGTTTTATTAGCTTGTTTCCATTTCATCCGGCTGCCAGTTTATATCCTCATCCCTCTTTTACTCATGTCCTAGTTTTCTTGTTTCCATTTGCTTTGTTGATGAGAGAGAGAGAGAGTCCTATAAGTTTTCTTGTTCATTAATTCCTTCATCGATAAGGGAGAGGGAGAATTAATAGAAGGGAGATTAGATAGGAAGATATAGGAATGATAGGGGAGAGAGGCAAGAGAGCATAAAGAGATAGGGAGAGGTAGCTAGGTAGAGAGAGATAGAGAGGACACAGATCATAGAGAGAGATAGAGGAGACAGAGGAGAGAGATAGGGAGATAGAGAGTGATCACTAGAGAGATGTCTAGAGATATAGGGAGATAGAGAGATAGACAAGAGATAGGGAGAGATAGATAGGTATGTGGAGAGAAAGGAGATAGATTGGGAGAGATATTAGAGGAGACAGTCGAGCGAGAGATAGGGAGATAGAGAGTGAGTGAGATGTTGATCTAGAGAGATAGGGAGAGAGATTGAGAAGTAGAGGGATGATAGCTAGAGAGAGGGAGATAAGGGAGAGATAGGGAGATAGAGGTTTAGGGTTGTTCAGGTTTAGGGTTTAGGTGTTATGGGTTATGGGTTAGGGATTAGGGGCATTATTTAGGGTTGAGGGATTTAGAGAGACAGAGACTTCTTTTGACATGCAACTGTAAACCCTGAATAATGCCCTTAAACACTAAACCCTAAACCTGAGCAACCCTAAACCTCTAAACCTTAAATAATTAATGCCCCTAAACCCTAACCCCTAACTCCTAAAACATATATAAACCCTAAATAATGCCCCTAACCCCTAACCCATAAACCTTAAACCTAAGAAACCCCAATTAACCCCTAAATCCTAAACCCTAAACCTCTATCTCCCTATCTCTATCATTCCTCTACGTCTCAATCTCTCTCCCTGTGTCTCTGGCCATGTCCCTCACTCTCCATGTATATCCCTATAATCTCTTCTGACTATGTCTCTAGCCATGTACCTCACTCTCTATATCTCCCAGCTATTGGTCCTCTCTCTAAACATTAAACCCTAAACCTCTAAACCCTAAACCATAAACCCTAAATAATGCTCCTAAACCTTAACCCCTAAACCCTAAACCCCTTTATATCTCCCTATCTCTAATATTGTCCCTCTACCGACTCTCAATCCTTCTCCCTATCTCTCTGTAGGATATATATCTCGCTCACTCTAGTAGTCTATCTCCCTATCTCTCCCCTATGTCTCGGCCTATAATATATCTCCCTATTTGTCTCGTCTCATCTCTCTCTCTCTAGCTATCTCCAAACTTGAGCAACCCTAAACCCCAAACCCCTAAACCCTAAATCCAAGAAACTCTAAACCTCTATCTCTCTATCTATCCCCTATCTCCCTATCTCTATCATCCCTCTACCTCTCAATCTTTCTCCCTATGTCCCTGGTCATGTGCATGTGCCCCACTCTCTATCTCCCTATCTCTCTCCATAGTCTCCTCTATATCTCCCTATCATTCCTCTCTCTCTATAAACCCTAAACCTCTAAGTACCTGAACCCCTAACCCCTAAACAATAAACCCTAAACCTAAATAATGCCCTTAAACCCTAAACCTCTATCTTCCTATCTCTCCCCTCTCTCCCTATCGACTTTATCTCACTACCTCTCAATCTCTCTCACTATGTCTCTGGCCATGTCCCTCACTCTGTATCTCCCTATCTCTCCCCTCGGTCTCCTCTATATCTCCCTATTGGTCCTCTATCTCTCTCTAAACCCTAAATCCCAAACCTCTAAACCTTAACCCTTAATCCCAAAACCATAAACCCTAATCCCTAAATAATACTCCTAAACCTAAGTAACCATAAATTAGGTGCTCAATTAGGCACTAAAATAGGTGCTACATTTAGGCGCTACATAAGGCGCTAAATAAGGCGTTAACGCGATTGCTAAAATAGGTGCTAAAACATGCATTAAATTAGGCGTCAAATGTGGCACTAAATTAGGCGCTACCATAGGAGCTAAAGTAGGCGCTAAAATAGACGCTAAGTTAGGCACCAATTAGAACCTAATTTAGAGTCGACTTGTTCTGGTTGGCGCAAAAATGCCAATAGCAGCGCCATCTCAATAAATAGCGCCGACTTTTTCAAAAAAATGGGGAAAAATACATTAAAACAATGGGTGGAAGCAAAAAATGGAGCAAAAAAGGGAGCTAATCACATGGATTTGTTGTAGTGGTTATCAAGAACCCAAAGACAAATTTCAACTTGCAAAATGTTGGAATAAGTAAAGGAAAAATAAGTTTATGGCCAGGATATTTAAGCACCTAAAGGTAAGGTCTCTATTAATTATAATTTAGGATTGGTGTTATTTTCTTGAATAATATAGTCATTAGTTAAATTAAAGCTACAAATTTGTCCTTGGATAATTATTACCATAGTGACCTTTTGTAAAGTATAATTTACTAGATATACCATGAAAATACTTTAAACATATAATTTAAATATATAATTGTCATTCATTTAATTATCAATATCCATTGAAGAAACATAGTTTTAAAAAAATAGAGCAATGGCCTGGTTAAATGAACCTAATAAATTTCATTAAGGATGGTACTAGATAAAACAAGATTCGCCCTTCCCTAAAACCATTAAGATCCCTAATGTAGAACTTTAAATTATTTGCCTTTACCAAAACAAGGTTCACTACCATAATTCTAATCAGTGCGCTGGAGAAATACCTTGAAATTTAACAATTTAGTGAATATGAAAGAATGGTAAGTAGTTATTCTCTTTGATCTACATTACAAAGATATTATAAAAATATTATCAAACACATAATTAACTTAATCACATCTATATGCTTTCCATCTTCGATATAGTTTACAAATTCAAGCTAGCATTGATGTTTATTCTCATCCTCCTTATCGAGAAGATAAATCCAAGTCAAATAGCACAATAATATGATTAAGGTTTTCTCTCATTTCTACAAGACCTAACATAGCATATGAGACTGAGGTTGGGGTGAATTGTTTTTGTTACAAGATGCTTCAAGGAATTTCTATGAATGGGCCAACTCCTTCAACCCTTCAAAACTAAACCAGGGGAAATAACTACAAGAATATGATTTCTTCTCTTGATTTAAAAGAAAAGATAAAGAACAATAATTGTTGACATGGTACCTATCTTTACTAAAATCTTAACTATGTTGAATTTTAATTTTATTTGAACATATGAACTTAATACTTTATTATTTTGTCCAAGATTCTCTCAGCATATATGTTGACTAGTGATGTGATTTCATCTGTTTACACTCTAGACATTCACAACATATCTACATTAGACTTGATATAGCATAGAGATATTGATCCATTGGCAATAATTCTTTAAAGAATCAAACTTAATCATTTTAAATCCTAAACTATAATAATCACACAACATTTCATTCAGATCTGCAAGTTATGCACATAATGGATTTATTGAGAGGGCTTTAGCAACTTTCAAGCAAATTACATTAGCAGGCATAAATTTGAATACCTTCACCTTGGCTTGCGTCCTTCCTGCCGATGCCAAAACAAGAGTTTTAGAATGGTTATGGATATCCATCAAAGTATATGGGATAGAGGAATTACAATAGGAAATGCAGTGGTGGAAGCATGCAAAATGGGGGAATATAAACAAGCTACATGAATTGTTTGACATCATGCCTCAAAGAGATGTTATCTCATGGAATGCAATGATTGTAGGACAAACACAAAAATGGATTTGTTGAAAAGGATTTAGAAACTTTTAATTAAATAAAACTGGCAAGGTAAAGTCAAATTCCCTCTACTGTGGATAATTCCAATCTACTATTAACACCCATAAATTTATAATTTATAGTATTCACATCTTGATAAAATAATAAACTTAATAGTTTAATAGTTAAAGACACAGTGATATGGTTACATTGTGGAGTTGGGGACTGCTACTTAATGTGCATATTTAATTGGTTTAGAAATAATGACAATCGTAGATGGATACATTATGGTATGTGAGAAAGAGAAGTTGGTTGCTGAAGGGACGTCATTAATGTTCAACAGTATCCACCCTCTTTAATAAGTTTAAGGAGAATACAAGTGAATTGTTTGACAGAACGTCCTACAGAGATATTATTTCATGGAATGTAATGGATGTAAGTCAGAAACATAATGAATTAGTTAAAAAAAATTAGAACCTCTCAAGCAACACAATTGGCGGTGAAAGTCCAAATTCCACAATCCTCTATCGAATACACCTACAACTAATCATTATGTGTGCAAGGTTGACCTTCTTGCCTACGCTATTTTTCTTGAGGACACCCTAAACTTTATCATTAAAATTCCAATCAACTAGTGGTGGTTGTGTGGATTTGTTTTCTTGGTGCCTCTAGATCACATACAAATACAGGCTTAGGAGTATTTACAGTGATTCTTCTTTTTGATTTCGATCCTAAAAATGTTGCTTGACTTATGTTCATCTCTCAAACATCTATGTGGAAGTGGCAGGTGATAAGAGGTATGATTTGAGTGTGACAATATCTATTGGTAGTGGTGAAACTCAAATCGTCCTGTAGGGTTTAATGGCATACGCACAACTTGCCTTCTCGATCGGGGAAATCTATTCTTCTGGATGTCCTTGTAGGTAACCCAATTGGGTCTGCATAACTTATTAATCTATTTGCTTGCCTAGAAAACTATGGATATCCTGAGATCTCATTTTCCTTTAAGTTTTATTTATTGTGTTCCTATAAGATTAAGTGTCTGAGCTGGATTATTTATCAATCTTTCAGGGGTTCTAAATTTGACTACTGTATGTGGACAAAGACACCCCAAAATCACATTAAAAGTATTCCAAGTTTCGAGAAGAGCATTGAAAATTTCACATTCTTAATAATTTTTGCATAGTCGTGTTTACTCTGATCCTATTTGAATGTCATTGGATCTTAAAGAAGCTAGGTGAGGTGTAATTCATGCTAAGAATAACATTTGGGATTCAAAGAGGTCAATGAATTAATGGATTCCTATAAATACAAATGGATTGAAGACCTTGAAACAATTCACACTATACAGGAAAATCAAAAGATCCCTAGTTGCAGTTCGATAGAAGGCCACGCCATAACACTAAAACTTATGCAAAGTTTGAAAAAACAAAATCATAGAGTATTTCCCTTATTCAAGATATTTATTCTATGAAAGAAATGGAAAGAATAATTCTTCTAAGAAAATAATAGAAATCAACAATGTATTATTTAACACTTGTTGGTTTAATACAGATTTTGCCACCTAACTCTATATCCTCACGCCCATACAAGCGACAAATGTACCAATAGTTGAACCAATTGTAATGATATTTTACAATGATTCTCTACTTATTTAACAAGGCACAACTACCTTCTAATGATTTGCAAAGAATGGGAACTTGGATTGCTTTTAACTAGAAAGAAAAGAAAAGGTGGTGCTTTTATCTAGAAACCATAAAGGCACTGTATCTCAACATCAAATGAATTTAAGGAAGCACAAAGACTTTGATAGTAGTAACTTTAATCAAATAATAAAGAAATGCACCAATTGTTATACAATCACCACCACAAACTATTCATCGAAAGATAAATATTCACAATAGTGAATAGGAATTTAGAACATTCAATCACTTCAATATAGAATCAATAACCAACCACCAGCAGTATATTCAACATAGGAGGAATAAATATTCAAATAACCATAACACAAAGTAAATGATCACCAAACTCCCACTGTATTGATTTCAATTCATATATCAAAGTAATTGAACAAAAAATTAAGACACCAAAATTGATCTCCAACTAAAACAAAGTTTGTCAAAGATTATAAACATCGACAGGCTAATCAAATTTATAGCCTTATCACCCATAACTATCTTTTGAAATATTGGCTTCTTGAGGATAGTCGATTTAAAGAAGTCATTAAAAATAAGCATAACTTAAATAAGCAACTCTCTAAAGCCAATAGTTTTTTTTGCAACAAATTAAAATTAATAAAGCATTAGAAAAATCATTCAGTTAATAATCACCACATCATCATCCACATCAGTTTCCTTTTGCGTCGCTTCCTTCTCCTTGGCTTGTCCATCTTTGGCACCTGAATCCATTTGTGTCGCTTGATTTGCCTATGCTCTCAACATCGCCTTATATGCTTGACACCTGTTAGTGATTGGTGATAACGCCACGTTGCTTGGACTACCAGTCATGCTGACTTGAAGTTTCTTTTTGTTTATCATCCTGGGAGCATTAGCCATTCTTTTATATACATTATCTACTTTACTTTTGCATATTCTGATATAGGTGGCTATTCTCCCATGTTTTCCAAGTGATTCACCAGTGATAATATCAAAAGCTACCATTTCTTCATCCACCATCTTCTTGAAATTTTGCTTAATTTCCTTAATTTCAAGTAGCTTATCCTCATCATCACCAAAGGATTCTATCTCCAGGATTGCAAAGTTTCTTTTGAGATCCCTTTGATCCATGTAATAACGAGCTAGGGTGCTTCTCATTTCCTCCTCCACCACTCCTAATACAAACATTTTCCACTCAAGCATGTCTATCCACACAACAAAGTCCATCTCCTTGGGATCATTCAAAATCTTCTCGGCCACAAGAATATTGATATCCATGCTAGCCATATCTTGTACTTCTTTAGAGACCAGGAAAAGGCTACTATTATCTTTTCTGACATTCTGCAATTTAGTCACCAATTCTTCTCTCTTGCTAGAAATAGAATTAAATAACTTAGTACATTCCTCTATGTAAATTAGGGCATCCAAAGTCACCTTTTCAAGCCATTTCTCTGCATCACCACTCAAAGCTTGAGACCATTTAATTTGTTGCAAGAGATTCGGATCTAGGCTGTCTACACTTACATTGGGCAATTATTTTTAAAATGGACTGAATAAATAGAGTTAAAGAATTTACCTCTGCCTACAATTTAGCATTCTCTTGTTGTTCCTTCTTAATTCTCTTTGACAAAGTACTAACTGAGAATTTAGCATGGTAAATCTCTCCTTCCATAGTTGAGGGTCCAATATCAACTCGACTCAAGTTGAAGTCAGCTTCAATCACTTCATCCTTGTTCTTATCATCCACTAGGTTAGTAATTTCCAAAATTCGGTGCCTTGTGGAAGGGTCTACCACCATCCTCGAAATTCTTCTATCCTATCTTGGTTTGGGTGTTTCTTGCAAAAGCTTAGCCACAGTATCAACATTGGTGTTGACCATAGGAGTCTATCTTTTCTTTTTCTCCACAACTTTCCTCAACCATGTACGGGAGGAAGAAGAAGAAGTATTGGCATTCACAACAACATTCAATATCACACCATCCAACCGCACAGGAGGAGAATTGTGCTCCAACGGATCATTCAATCCTGGGGAAGCTAGATTACCAAATAATGATTGGAGCATATTATCTTCACCGAGCTGGTTATAAATCAAAGAATCACTATTAGTAACAATGGGATTTGGAAAGGGCACATGGTTTGCTTGTGGTTGTGAAGCATCCAATCTATTGTTAGCTATCATAGGTTGGCCATCCTGTTCATAGGTCATCTTTAATCTCTTGATGTCCTCTAGATGTTCACCATCTCCACCCAATTGTGAGCCAACTCTATGAAGAGTTGGGTCCAAACTCAATGAGCTCTTGGGAGTGTGAGTAGCTTGGGATTTACTCTATTCATGAACAACTGATTCTTTTGGAGCTACAGAACCAACCTGTTCTCTCAAATTTCCATTCAACCATTTCTTAGTTCTCCTTAACACATGAAAAGAATGAAACATTACATATGTAGTTTCCTTTTCTAACCATCGCACTAGAGGTAGAGGTTGCAAAGAGGCACTATGATAACCTTCATCTAATATGTCTGAATTGTCATCCACCATCTCAGGGACCTACAATGGCAAGTCAAAAGCACGGACTTGGTCAATAGTTAATTGCATCCAGCTTCTTCTTTGCACTTCTCTCTTATCCAAGCAATCCTCCCAAAAATCCTCAAGCTGAGGCTTATGCGAATATGAACCACCTCCATGCATATTTCTCTTCACAAAATTCTTACTATCAAAAGCTATCCATGGAGGTAACCTATGGAAAATATACTCTGCTAGTAGCTTCTCTACATTCTTTGGACTGTCATTGGTTTTACAGGAAAAGAAAGAGATGGACACAAGGAATGAATACCCATTTTTCTTCATGGCATGGTACTTGACATTTACAACTACCATTTGGCAGAAAACTTCTAAAATATAATGAAATCTAACGGATACCTTGGCAATTTTAACGGGGCATTTTCATAACTCCCTATCCTTAGATATGAAAAGGAGTCAAATTGAACATAAAAGCTTCCAAAATTCATTACTAGAGCTGCCGCTTCAAGAGAGAACCTCCTCTCTAAGGTACCTTCGATTATTTTTGTAGTCAACATGGAGAAAACATCATTCACCCTATAGAAATCTTTCACCCCAACACTCCTTTGTAACTATAGAAAAAGTTGATACACAAGTGTATATGGGGCGGAAGCTCCTTGAGCTCTTAAACCAGACCAGACACCTTGTCTATTAGCCAACACATACACCAATAGGGAACACATATGGAAACTCACCTTCTGTGGAAAATTCACCAGTTGTTCATGCATGTGTTCGCTTATCAGTTTAGTCCAATCTGTGTGATGGTCACCACAAATGATTAGAATGAATTGACACATCCAATATTCAAAAGAATCAAACTCTGCACTCCCAACAACACGATGCAGCAAGGTGATCATATAAAAAATCTCTTCCTTAAAGTGACCTCTTTTCAAATTAGTAAGGAGCTTAGACTTACCTTTCTTCTCGACTTCCAACCAGCCCTTGGCAATGCGACTTTGGCACTAATCTTTCTTGTCGTGGTAAAATCCCCAACTAGTGGAAATAGAAACATCAATGAATTTCTTATAATCAACCAATTTCAAAGCAAGAGAAACAACTTTCGAATCAATCTTAGTTATTATAGAGTCATATGTGCTCGTATCTCTTGCAAATTAGGAAAATAATTGTTAGCATAGGCAACAACTAAGTTAGGACAAGGCACAACAGTTGGGAATCCTTTAGCTCAGTCTAACCCACTACTTACAATTTTCTCTACAAAAGAAGACCTGCCTTCTGGCTGCTTTCTCCTCCAAAAATCTTCCAAATCTATGTGACCAAGGTCTGTAT
This sequence comes from Cunninghamia lanceolata, assembly GCA_027924645.1. Lineage (NCBI taxonomy): Eukaryota > Viridiplantae > Streptophyta > Pinopsida > Cupressales > Cupressaceae > Cunninghamia > Cunninghamia lanceolata. The sequence continues at coordinate 5,075,855 of BSBN01000908.1, read as the reverse complement.
CTTTCACCTTTAATAAAACATTCTCCACAATGAGAACAACTGGAGCCCCTTGAAACTTATACTTCATCTTGACCAGTTTGAGAAACCAAAAAGAAAAAGACTCTGAAACATCCAAAGACACAAAGGAGGTCCACGGTATACTTGTAGGAAAAGAAATGCAGATTCATGAAAGAGACATTGTTCTTCCTAAACAGTAAAGAACAATTACGCTAACAAAGCAAGAGAGAGAGAGAGACGAAGGAGAAAATCCAATTGAGCTAACTTGTATGCAAAGGGTCCTACAAATTCTTCGTGAGTGGCTAAACTGGAAGCTCTCCTTAGCATTTCTCCTTCGCAATATTACGAGACTTTCTTTATGGGGTGATCGATTTATTCAGGTCTCATATCAAATCTCATTTATTCCCTCATAAATATTATTTATTACTGGTGGCCTATCGTACTTTGTAATTCATAAATATCCCTCCTTTGTTTCCCTTTGAAAAGTGTGCCAACATCTTTTACAACATTCCAAATTTATTACAGGATGACATGTGTCACCTCTCTATACTTATCACCATCTCAGAAGGAGGTACCTCGGGATGATGAGCACGTTCAATCGGGAAGTCAAAGATTTTTGGAACTCTTGAACCCAAGGACTGAAGGTTCGGAAGTTCAAAGAACTTTTGACAACAAAGACTTTCTCTTGTAGATGAAAGACACAAGATTGATGAGATGGACTTTATGATGCAAGTTTTGTGACTAGTCAGGGAGTCGGGAGGTTCATGAACTTTTGAACTTGTCGACTGAGGTTCAAAAACACAAAGGATTACCAATCGGGCATAAAATGACTAAGTAAAATGCGCGACCTAAAAACAAAGTATGAATAATGATGGATAAAGAATGGGAATGACTTAACACATAAATTCTTTAGCAAAATTTTGAAAATGAGGTAACGACAGGCTCTAAACAGGGACAAGGTTTAAGCAAAACATAGAGAATCTAGACAAACTTGGCACAAGGCCTTAGTCCAAGGGCAATAAAGTCACACCAAAATTGACAACAAAACAAAGAAAGACAAGGAGAGAGACTATGATACATGAAAGAATTAGGAATATCACCAATTATATAACTTAAAATCTTGCCCATTAGAGGCAAGAGGCAACGGTGTCCCATCAGGATATGCTAGCAAGAAGGCATTCTCACTAGTAACTTGTCTGATCATGAAAGGTCCCTTCCAAACAGAGTTGAACTTCTTATGTGCTCCTTTTGGTTCTTTTCTTCTATCCCATAAAAGTACAGCATCTCCCATTACAAAATTTCTCTGCCTAGCCTTTTTATCAAAAAAATTATTTACTGCCTGCTGATGTCTGGTGATTCTATTCACAACCACTTCTCTTTGTTCCTCCAATTTGTTTAGATACATTATCCTTTTCTCAAGTGTTGATTGGAATTGATCATCTTCAATTACCTTTGTAGATTAAGTGATGATAATTCCAAAGGAATGGGTATTGCACTATCAATTCCATATACCAACTGGAAAGGAGACATGCCAATTGCTCTCTTATAAGTTATTCTATCAGCCCATAGAGCATCATAGAGGTTCTTATGCCATCCTCTCTAGTTTTCATCCACCAGTTTCTTAACAATTGAGATTAGGTTTTTGTTACTTGACTCAGCTTGCCCATTCCCTTGTGGGTAGTAATCAAATGAGTGAGCAAGGTTGATCCCATAATCATAGCAAAATAGAGAAAACTTGGAGGAAGAGAAACCACTTGCATTATCTGCGACAATCTTATTAAGTACACCAAATCTAACCAAGATATTTTCCTTAAGAAAATTATAGACTACTTTAGAAGTGGTATGTTTCATAGGAATTTCTTCTACCCACTTAGTAAAATAGTCAGTCACAGTCAAGATATGTGTATGAACTGCACTTGAATTAGGATTAATTGGCCTAATAAAATTCAATCCCCACTACTGAAATGGTTCATCAATTATTGCTAGCCTTAGGGGCAATGCAGTTAAGTGAGGTCTACTAGCAAACTTTAAACATTTCTCACATTTGGACACCCACTCATAAGCATCTTTGAACATACCTAGCCAATAAAAGCACTATCACAAAATTTTAAAAGCAATCACAGAAGCTAAAAAGTGTCCACCACAGGCTTCATCGTGAAAAGTCTTCAGTAGCTTCTTCTGTTGTTCTTTATCAACACATCTCAAAAAGGTCCCATCTTCTCCTCTCTTATACATATTTCCCTCCCAAAGGACATACTTTCTAGCCTTGAGCTTCAGGTTCCTTTTCTCATTAGTGGACAAATGGTATGGACATTCATCGTATGTTAGCAGATAAGAAATGTTTGAAAACCATTCATCAGTGCTACTTGTAAACAAAACAAGGGGCAACTCTTCATCCCCAACTCTCAACAATCATTTTGCATGAACCTTTACCTCTAACTAGATTGGTAGGTTTGGGGTCGATATCATATTCTTGTACCTTCATCACCCAGGCCCCCCTTTTGCTACAACCAATCTCTTGTTGGGTGAGGATACTCTTGACAACAGCATCAGGAACATATGCAATAGCATGGGAATGTAGAATATAGAATCTAAAATTCTTCAATGATTTAACCATTGCATACACATGCTTCTCTAATGGAGAGTACTTCAACTCATTCTTCTTTAGAGGTACACTCATAAGGGCAATGGGAGCTTTGATCCCTTGTTTATTTTTCTGTAATAAGATAGCTGAAAGAGTGTGCTCGGATGCATAACAGTATATAATGAAATCTTTTTCTAAATTAGGGTGCACTAAGGTGGGAGCATTAGTGATGGTTGTTTTAATATCTTCAAAGGCTTGCTTACCTTCTTCGTTTCATTTAAAAACAAGATGGTTCTTCATCATCTCTGTGATATGTCTTATCAATTCAGCAAAATCTGGGACAAATCTTCTTAGAAAATTAACCTGATTGAAGAATTATCTAATGTTTCTCTTAGTTGCTGAGAGACTCAATTGTTGGATTGCTTTGACCCTTTCAGGATCGATCTTAATACCATCCTTAGAAACAATGTGACCTAAGAATTTTCCTTCGGTTACTGCAAATATAGACCTTTTAGAGTTCAAGGAAATAATGTGATCTCTACATCTTTGCAGTGCCACTTCTAAATCATGAAGATGATCGACTCTCTTGTTCAAGAAAATTGTTAAGTCATCTAGGTAAAGCACAATGATTTTATTCTTCAAATCACCAAAAGTTAAATCCATCGCTTTTTGGAAGGTGGCCCCTGCATTAATGAGGTCAAATGGCATCCCGTTATACGCGAACACACCAATTAGAGTGGTAAATGTTGTTTTGCATTATCTTCTGGGCCTACTTTAATCTGATTGTACCATGAAAATCCATCCAACATGGATATCATCTTTGAGCCTAAGACAGTCTGCAGAATATGATCCATCACTGGTAGATGATAGTTATCTTTTAAGGACGCTTGGTTCAAATTACAAAAATCAACACAGATTTTGATTTCCCCATTCTTTTTCCTTACTGGCACTATGTTGGCAACCCAAGTAGAATGGTGAATGGGGTAGATTATTTTCACTTTCAGCAATTTGTCAATTTCATTAAATATGGTCTTAGACACTTTAGGATTATATGTCCTTTGGTTTTGCCTGAATGGTGAAGTGTCTGGCCTCATGGGATGTGGTGCTGCAATTCTCCGTTTCTGATTTCTTTCAAATCCGCATAGCACCACGCAAAGACATCTTTGTAACAAATCAACAAAGAAATTAAATGCTCTCGCTCTTTGGGAGAGCAGCATTTCCTAATACAAATAATCTTAGGGTCCTCCTTAGTACCAATTTTAACATGATCATAATCAACTGACAATCTAATAGAAACTTTGCTCTTCTACTTTATGTATTGATCGTGTTTGTTAAAAAGGTCCTCAAGGGAGACCAAACCCTTTAGAATTTTGTTCCCTTTTAATTGAACCACTTCACACCCCTGGCCATTGTGAGAACTGGCCTCTCCTTCCAAAATGTCTTTACTCTCATCAAAACTTCCTTCAAAGAAAACATTTGCAAATGACTTAGCCTTTTCAATAAAAGAGATAATTTGCTAGTCCTTATTAAATACCTGCTAGTGGTTGACATTATCAAGTACACTGGGTTGATTTACTACATCAACCCTGTAAGGTTTGTCCTTGAAGTCTAGGTGAGGTAAGAGAAGAGATGTAGAAATAGCCAATGAATCAACCTGGGTATTCTGGTTTCTGGGCACAACTTCTATCAAGAAAGTGTCAAAATCTTCAATACAGTCCCACACCCTGTTCTAGTAGTGCCTTAATCTCTCCTATTTTTCACTCTATATATCTTCCTCACCTGTTTAACAATCAATTTGGCATCACCCTTTGCTCTCAGCTATTTAATACCTTTCTCTTTAGCTAATGCCAGCCCCAGCAACAAAGCTTCATATTTAGTAGTATTATTGGTATTGTTGAATTCTAACTTGTAAGCAAAAGGAAATTTGCAATCATCAGGAGAAACCAAAATGATACCAGCACCTGAACTGACAGTAGAATAATTGCCATCAAATTCTAGGGTCCATATTTCATTGGCTAGGTCAGAACTGATCAGATTTGTATCTTCTTCCACCGTTGAGGTACACATATATGTGCCAGGTCCAGTTTCTACATACAAAATGTCTGCCCTCGGGTCCCCTAACTTAAGCACAGTGAACTTTGCCTTAGGTTTAGGGTTGAGACAAACTTTCTTGCCATCCACTGGAGTTAGAGCATGAGACCAGTCCATCTATATCTCACCTCCCAAGTCTCTATAGAAGCTTTGGCTCAAAAGCATCCCATAGCTCACAGGAATATCAACCGCTATGATAGTTAACTTCAATCCTTTCTTAGGATAGATTGTGAGGGCAACTTGTGCATCTTTTATTTGACCCAAAATTGGTACTTGTGAGTCATCCATGGAAAAATACCTACCATGAGAGGAGGTAAAGGATAGACCTAGGGCTTTAGCTACCTAAGTAGGCATGACATTATCTGAGGCTCCAGAATCAATAACACAGTTGCTCAATTTATAGCCAACAATATACAATGAAACATAAAAAGGCTCTGGCTTTTCGAAAGGATTCTTTAGATGAGAGTCTTTGGAGTGAGAACTTGAGTAGTTTTGTTTCTCAGTATGAACTTCATTCTCATTAGACACCTGAGAATTGCAGTCAGAAGGGGAGGGTTCTTGTTTGACATACCTAACAAGCCTATCTAGCTTAGAAGGGTTGAGTCTAAGATATTTGGCTTGATATATTTGAATTTTAGTATTCTTGCAAGACTCAACTATGTCAAAAGAACTAGAAACAAGAGCTTTAGGAGAAGAAGTGGAAGGTACCTCAGTAGATGCAACTTTGGATGTAGCATTTTCTGTCTTCTTAGAATTAGTGTTGGCATGCCTTGACATAATACATTTTGGAGCAGGAAAGGAACCACTAGGCTGGCATTTAGAGTCTTGCCCCTTCTGTGCCTACTGTCCCCTAGTAAACACTACACAATTTGGATTGTCTATCTCAGTGTACACATCTTCTCCAACTTCAGAATCTGACTCATACTCAATAAAATTAACATGGGCATCACCGGATTGAGTGGGTTCTTTTACATATGGTTCCTCTATATGCTCATTCAGTGAGAGCATCTGCATGAACCTAACCATCTCTGGGCAGGATGCACCATCATGATATGAAGTTAAATGAAAGTTGCACACCATATGATTACTCTTACTGGTAGAAGGCCCATTTTCAATTGCCAACCTCTGAGTCAGGCCAGGTAAAGGAAAGGTTCTATTATAATTCCTGTGTGGACCATGATCTTTCCTTGGTATATCTTGGTGAAAAGGCTGTTGAGATCCTTTAGGCATCTGTCTCTTTAAGGTAATGATGTCATTAGCCATTCTTTGAATGACAAGATTAGTAGAGTTGACCATTGAAGGCTTGCTTGTCTGTAACTCCCTCTTCCATTTACTAGCAGTTATGAGATTATCTTCAATGGAGATGGCCATAGTCTGGGCCATTGCTGGACCACTACTAAAGTTTAGCACCTTCCCTCTTTATAGGAAAGCTAACATCAGGAGGGAGAGCATTGATGAAGAAACATTTCAATAAACCATCACCAAGATTCACATCATCAGGGATTCTATTTACAAGCTTGTTGAATTTAGCCACAGACTCTCTCATCTACTCATGCACTTCTTTCTTCATAGAAGAGAGTTGGGCTACCAAGGTATGTTCATTATGAACAATTTTAAACCTATCCTCAAAATGTTGCCTCGTGGTTGCCCAATCTCTAATAGATGCATTGGGTAAATGGTAAAACCATTCTGCTGTGACATCGGTAAGAGACTCAATAAATAGTTTGACAGATACATCTTCATACTACACCCCAAGATAGAACAAGCTCCAAAGAAGGCATTTATGTGCTCATCTGGGGTGACTTTTCCATCCCCTCTGAACTTGGGTACAATTTTACCAAACCCTCTGGGTAAATCATGCAAGTTTGCTCCTAATCTTAGAGGACCTATTACGGCTCCCCATGGTACAGGAGGTGGTTGGGCCATATTGATGGCATTATGGATTGGGAAGTTAACTTGCAATGGCAAAACAATACTGTCAAGAGTGAGGACTTAACAAGACGAACTTGAGGACTCTCTTTTAGGAGGGTGAGAGGATGGTCTGCTTAAGGATTTAACGCTATGAGTGGGAGGGAAAGGAGCAAAGTCTAAAGATTGCAGCAAATCAAAATCAAAATCAAAGATACCCTTCCTTCTATCACTCCTAGTGTATCTTTTTGAAGCTAGTTTTCACAGATATACAAAATCAAAGAGTAGAGTCACCAAACCACTTACTGGTTGTTATGAGGATGAACTTGCACTTCATTCCTTAGTTTGTTGACTGGGTTTGTTTGTCTATTATTAGGGACTGCTTGAATTCGAAGGGGTGTCTCTCTCCTAGGCACTGGGACTATGCCTTCGACAAAAACAATTTCCTAATCTTCACTGAAACATCGTGCATTTTCTCTTATGATATTTCCAAGTTGTTCTTCCTCCTCAAGTACTTCGTCAACTTGGTAATATTGTTGGTTAGTTCTCCTTGTCTTCCAGACTAAAACATGTAGACCAGCAATAATATCTTCTTGGTTGCCCGTAATCCAATCTACGTTAGGCTGCAGAACAGGTGCATGTCTTCCATGGAGAACTATAAATACCAATGATAAAGCAACTCAATATATATATATATATATATATATATATATATATATATATATATATATATATATATATATAAAGTTATTCTCATATATATCCTCAGTATAGTTGCCAAAAATCTATTGGTTTACATATTTTACCACCTAACTCTATATCCTCATGACCATACAAGTGATAAATGTACCAATAGTTGAACCAATTGTAATGATATTTTACAATGATTCTTTACTTATTTAACAAGGCACGACTACCTTCTAATGATTTGGAAAGAATGGAAACTTGGATTTCTTTTAACCAGAAAGCAAAGAAAAGGTGGTGCTTTTAACCAGAAAGCATAAAGGCAGTGTATTTCAACATCAACTGAATTTAAGGAAGCACAAAGACTTCGATAACATTCACTTCGATCAAATCATAAAGAAATGCACCAATTGTTATACAATCAACACCACAAACTATTCATCGAAAGATAAATATTCACAAAAGTGAGCAGTAATTTAGAACATTCAATCACTTCAATATAGGATCAATAACCAGCCACCAGTTATAGTATATTCAACATAGGAGGAATAAACATTCAAATAACCATAACACAAAGTCTATGATCACCGAACTCCCATTGTATTGATTTCAATTCATATATCCAAGTAATTAAACATAGAATTAACACACCAAAATTGATATCCAACTAAAACAAAGTTTGCCATATATTCTAAACATCGACATGCTAATCGAATTTATAGCCTTGTCACCCATAACTATCTTTTGAAATAATGACTTCTTGAGGATAGCCAATTTAAAGAAATCGTTAAAAATAAGCATAACTTAAATAAACAGCTCTCCAAAGCCAACAAATGAAAATTACTAAAGCATTAGAAAAATCATTCATTTAATGATCGCCACATCATCATTCACAACAGTTTCCCTTTGCGTCGCTTCCTTCTCATTGGCTTGTCCATCTTCAGTACCTAAATCCATTTGTGTCGCTTGATTTGCTTGTGCTCTCAACTTCATCTTATATGCTGGATACCTATTAATGATTGGTGATAATGCCGCGTTGCCTAGACAATCAGTCATACTGACTCAAAGTTTCTTTTTGTTTATCATCCTGTCAGCATTAGCCACTCTTTTTATACACATTATCTATTTCATTTTTAAATGTTCTAATATAGGTGGCTATTCTCCCAAGTTTTCCAAGTAACTAAACAAAAAACTAACACACCAAAATTGATCTCCAACTAAAACAATGTTTTCCAAAGATTCTTAACATTGACAGGCTAATCGAATTTATAGCCTTATCACCCATAACTATCTTTTGAAATAATAGCTTCTTGAGGACAACCGATTTAAAGAAGTCATTAAAAATAAACATAACTTAAATAAACACCTCTCTAGAGCCAATAGTTTTTTTGTAACAAATAAAAATTACTAAAGCATTAGAAAAATATTCAGTTAATGATCGCCACATCATCATCCACAGCAGTTTCCTTTTGCGTCGCTTCCTTCTCCTTGGCTTGTCCATCTTCGGTACCTAAATCCATTTGTGTTGCTTGATTTGCCTGCACTCTCAACTTCACCTTATATGCTTGAAACCTGTTAATGATTGGTGATAACACCACATTGCTTAGACTATCGGTCATACTAACTCAAAGTTTCTTTTTGTTTATCATCATGTCAGCATCGACCACTCTTTTATGCACATTATCTATTTCATTTTTGAATGTTCTGATATAGGTGGCTATTCTCCCAAGTTTTCCAAGTGATTCACCAGTGATAATATCAAAAGCTACCATTTCTTCATCCACCATCTTCTTGAAATTTTGCTTAATTTCCTTAATTTCAAGTAGCTTATCCTCATCATCACCAACGGCTTCTATCTCCAAGATTGAAAAGTTGCTTTTGAGATCACTTTGATTCGTGTAATAACAAGCTAAGGTGCTTCTCATTTCCTCCTCCACCGCTCCTAATACATACATTTTCTACTCAAGCATGTTTGTCCGCACAATAGAGTCCATCTCCTTGGGATCATTTAAAATCTTCTCAGCCACAAGAATGTTGATATCCATGCTAGCCATATCTTGTACTTCTTTAGAGACCAAGAAAAGGCTACTATTATCTTTTCTAACATTCTATAATTCAGTCACCAATGCTTCTCTCTTGCTAGAAATAGAATTAAATAACTTGGCATATTCCTCTATGTAAATTAGGGCATCCAAAGTTACCTTTTCAATCCATTGCTCTACAACACCACTCAAAGCTTGAGACCGTTTAATCTGTTCTAAGAGATTGGCATCTCGGTCGTCTACACTTACATCGGGAAACTCGCCCACTGGGTGGGCAGTGATTTTAAAAATGGACTAAACAAACATAGTTAAAGAATTTACCTGTGCTTGCAATTTAGCATTCTCTTGTTGCTCCTTCTTAATTCTCTTTGATAGAGTACTAACTGAAAATTTAGCATGGTAAATCTCTCCTTCCACAGTCAAGGGTCCCATATCAACTCGACTTAGGTTAAAGTCAGCTTTAATCACTTCATCTCATTCTTATCATCCACTGGGTCAGCAATTTCCAAAATGTGGTGCCCTGTGGAATGGTTTTCCACCATCCTCAACATTCTTCTAGCCTATTTTGGTTCGGGTGTTTCTTGCAAGAGCTTAGCCACAATATCAACATTGGTGTCCACCATAGAAGTATATCTTTTCTTTTTCTCCACAACTTTCGTCAACCATGCAGGGGATGAAGAAGAAGAAGCATTGGCATTCACAACAACATTTACTATCACACCATCTGAGCGCACAGGAAGGGAATTATGCTCCAACGGATCATTCAAGAATGGGGAAACTGGATTACTGAACAATAATTGGAGCATATTATCTTCACTGAGATGGTTAAAAACCAAAGAATCACTATTAGTAACAATAGGATTTGGAAAGGGCACATGGTCCACTTGTGGTTGAGAAGTAGCCAATCTATTGTCAGCAATCATAGGTTGGCCATCCTATTCATAGGTTGTCTTTAATCTCTTGACGTGCTCTCGCTGTTCACCATCTCCACCTGATTGTGAACCAACTCTATGAAGAGTTGGGTCCAAACTCGATGAGCTCTTAGAAGTGTGAGTAGCTTGGGATTTACTCTATTCATGAACAACTGATTCTTTTGGAGCTACGAAACTGACCTGCTCTCCCAATTTTCCATTTGACCATTTCTCAGTTCTCTAACACATGAAAAGAATGAAACATTACATATGTAGTTTCCTTTTCCAACCATCGCACTAGAGGCATAGGTTGCAAAGAGGCACTATGATAACCTTCATCTAATAAGTCTGAATTGTTATCCACCATCTCAGGGACCTACAATGGCAAGTCGAAAGCATGAACTTGGTCAATGGTTAATCACATCCATCTTCTCCTTTGCACTTCTCTCTCATCCAAGCAATCCTGCCAAAAATCCTCAAGATAAGGCTTATGTGAATATGAACCACTTCCATGCATATTTCTCTTCACAAAATTCTTACTATCAAAAGCTATCTGTGGACGTAACCTATGGAAATTATACTCAGCTAGCAACTTCTCTACATTCTTTGCACTGTCATTGGTTTTACAAGAAAAGAAAGAGATGGACACAGGGAATGAATACCCCTTTTTCTTCGTGGCATGGTACTTGACATTTACAACTACCATTCGGTGGCAAACTTCTAAAAATACAATGAAATCTAACGGATACCTTAGCAATTTTAATGGGGCATTTTCATAACCCCATATCCTTACAACAAGGTGATCATATCAGAAATCTCTTCCTTAAAATGGCCTCTTTTTAGATTACTAGGGAGCCTAGACTTCTCTTTCTTCTTGACTTCCAACTAGCTCTTGGCAATGCAGCTTTGGTACAAATCTTTCTTCTCGTGGTAAAATCCCCAACCAGTGGAAACAAAAACATCAACGAATTCCTCGTAATCAACCAATTTCAAAGCAAGAGAAACAACTTCTGAATCAATAATAGTTATTACAGAGCCGTTTGAGGCTCATATTTCTTGTGAATTAGGGAAATAATTGTTAGCACAAGCAACGATTAAGTCAGGATAGGGCACAACATGTGGGAATCCTTCAGCTCGGTCTAACCCACTACTTACAATTTTCTCTATAAAAGAAGACCTGCCTTCTGGCTGCATTTTCCTCCAAAATTCTTCCAAATCTATGTGAAACTGAGAGCCCCTTGAAACTTATACTTCATCTTGACCAGTTTGAGAAATTGAAAAGCAAAAGACTCTGAAACATCCAAAGACACAAAGGATGTCCACAGTATACTTGCAGGAAAATAATTATGCAGATTCATGAAAGAGATTGTTCTTCCCAAGCAGTGAATAACAATTACGCTGACACAACACAAGAGAGAGATGAAAGAGAAAAGCCAATTGAGCTAACTTGTATGCGAGGGATCTTGTAAATTGTTTGTGAGTGGATGAACTGGAAGTTCTCCTCAGTATATCTCCTTCACAATATTATGAGAGTTTCTTTATGGGGTGATCGATTTATCTAGGTCTCATATCAAATCTCATTAATTTCCTCATAAATATTATTTATTACTGGCGATGTATCGTACTTTGAAATTTGTAAATATCCCTCATTTGTTTCCCTTTGAAAAGTGTGCCTGCACCTTTTCCAACATTCCAAATTTATTATGGGATGACATGTGTCACCTCTCCATACTTATTGCCAACTTAGAAGGAGGTACAGCAGGAATGATGAGCATGTTCAGTCAGGAAGTCAAAGATTTTCAGAAATCTTGAACCTAAGGATTGAAGGTTCAGAAGTTCAAAGAACTTCCTGATGGTGATAGATTGTCATTGATGTCAAAAAGATGTTGAGTTAATGATGTAGGTACATCATAGTGAAAGTTAGATTATACTTGAAGTTATTGTTTGTCCTCATATGGCAGGAAGTTTCAGGTGTTCATAATGATCTTCATGGTTAAAGTGAATTTTGTGACATGTGATGTCAATCATCAGGTAATGTTGTCAGTTCATATGAAGTTATTGTTTCATGATCAGGATATCTTCATGATACTCACATTGGTGCTTTGGAATAAGAGGATCAGATTAGGGATACTAGGGAGTATCAAAGATGTCATGAAAGCTTCATTTATGTCTTCATCATCAGGACTATCTATATGATGTTGTCTTTGATGTTTGTAAGATCATTGTTGAGAAGAGTTGAAAGGCCATCACAGTGTACCTTGATCAGAATGATGTTCATGATCCTTGATCAGAATGATGTTCATGATAATTATTGGTGCAATGCTTCATATTTGGTTTGTTATGTTTGATCATTTCTTCACACGGGATGTTGAGTTGTTTTCCGTTGTTGGTTTGCGTTGTTACTTGATGATATCTTGTCATACTATTCACAATAAGGTTGCAAAGATTGTTTCAGGATATCTTAAGGATAGAAGAAGCAAGGTGTTCAAAGCAAGAGTTGTTATTCCAAATCAGAGTAATCTCATGGTGACAGAGTTGTGTTTTGCATCAATCTTTGGCTTCTAAAAATATCTTGAGAATTGCCTCAATATGGATATGCTCGAAGAAATTCCAAGATTTTATTTTTTTGACTCTTCAGATATTAATCTCTATACACCTTATCACATATCCTATTCCCTTCATTGCTCTTCACATTTGAAATGTTCTTTTTGCTTTATTTTGAAATTGACCTCTTGAACAGGTCAAAAGCCATTTAAATGGCAACTTTAAGGGGCTTATTATCATGGGCAACCGGCCCCTTCAACCTTGATAACATGCCACAAATGGTTGTAATAAAACAAATATTGAGCAATAAAAAGGCTGATAGAATGTATTTAAAATGGGCCATTTATAACATAAAAAATCAGCCCTTGTTTATATACATATGTGCTTCGGTCTTACTAAGAGGAGAAAGCCCGATTAAGAAGCCATTTATGACTTTATTTTTAATATAGAAACTTTAAAACTCCTATTTGTTTAGCCTTCTAAAAGGCATCTTTCCTTGATGATCGAATAATGTGAAGTATGAGTTCTTTAAGGAGTTTTGTTTTAAAGGAAATTTTTTTTGGAAAGTTTTTTTTAGTATCAAATGAAGGACAGACTTTGGGCAGAATTTTTTATATGATTTCTTTTGTTTTCATGGAGATGAATAATGACTTAATGGATTAAAATTTATTTAAATCCATTGAAGTTTTTTTTTTCAGAAAATAGAGAGATGGATATGAGGGCAGGATGAATGGATTTTTTTTGAAGAGAAAATAAAATGCTGAAATCATTTATGATTTTTATGTAGGGAATTGGTTGAAGTTTTTTTTGAACTATTTTTTTTTTGAGGTGAATTGATTCGTTTTTACAGATGAAGATAAATTTGTAGACATAAGAATATCAAGGATATTTGTTTTGGAAATTGAATATCTTTTGTGGAAGATATTATTGAAGATAAATTTTTATTGGAGAAGACAGAGAATTCAAGATGAAATTAAAGAATTTGAAGAATATTTTTTTATTTTGCAATCATGGAATGTGTTTTTGAGAAGATCAAGAGTTTGGGAATGTGTTTTGCAGAGAAGAGGAACATCAAAAGTCTTTTCATTTACAATAATTTTTCAGGTGCATTGATGCAACTTTATAAACAGACAGAGATGAAACATACAAAGAATGCAGTATTGTTGAGTGGATCAGGATACAGGGTTGATTATTTTGAATATCTGAGTTTTATATATGATTTGGGTAGATGAGAAGAATGGCCATTTGACAGACACATGAAAGAGAAAAAGTGTTTTGTATTGAAACAGAGAAACCCTCTGAGTTCTTGTTTTAATTTGTTTTGTATTAGGGGTTGGTGCTCCTTGAAGTTGGTGCTTCTAAACAATGTAATCAGTGAGATTCTTGATAAAGCCAGTGAGGCAGTCTTGGAGTGGTTTTTCTACCCCTGGAGGATTTTCCACTCGTGCAAATATTGTGTCATAATCTTCTCTGTGTGTGTATGATTTACTTATGAAGTTTTGTTCTTTTTCTACATTCACAGTCATGTGCATATGTATTTGACAAATCGATGGTATCTTTCTCTCCTTGTGCTCTACAAGTTAAAGTTTGTAAAAAGATTTGAAAATTCACACAACACTAATTCACCCCCCCTCTCAGTGTTGTCCTTGACTCCGACACTTCCGACCTTGCAACAACAAAGACTCTCTTGTAGATGAAAGACACAAGACCGACAAGATGGACTTTATGACGCAAGTTTTGTGACTAGTTGGGGAGTCGGGAGGTTCATGAACTTTTGAACTCACCGACCGGGCATAAAATGACTAAGTAAAAGGCACGACCTAAAAACAAAGTATGAATAATTATGGATAAAGAATGGGAATGACTTAATAGCAAAAAAAATGAAAATGAGGTAACAACACTACAGTGTACAAATAATTATGAATACATCTAGGCAAGTTGGATTCACTTACTTGTCCTACAACTTGCCTCTTCTAGCTTCCCTTTTTCCTTCTTTCCCTAAATTTTTCTTCCAAGAACACCATCTATCAAAAAATAAGAGAACCAAAATACCCCCAAAAGAATCCCCCCACACATATCCACACCACTGGTCTTTATAGAGTTTTATAGGAAATCTATTTTTTTTATCCTTGACATTCCCTAACTAAAAGTATGACTCAGACATGCAACACTTAAGTGGAATTCAAATTGAAAGTTACAGTTTAATAAAGCAATTTAGTTGAAATTTATTTTTGCATGTAGATAATTAACAAAGAGATTTAAACTTGATCTCCACTTCATATATTTATTTCAAAATATGCATTCTCTACGTAAATAGTAATTGAACTATTATTTTGTTTTTATAATTTTACTCTACTTAAAACTTATTAGTTATCTCCATAATTAGCTCACATTTATAATTTTTAAATTAGTAAAATTCAAGAGAATTATTTGTGCATGATAAATGTTAAAATTAAAAATAAATTCTAATACTTTTTATTATCTATTATTTAATTTAATTTAATTTAGTTGTATTATTTATCTATTTGTAAAAATTAAAAATTATCATTGTTTAATATTTATTTTATTTTTGCCCTTGCTATTGTCAATACTTAATTAATTAGCCCAATATTTTATTTTATCAAGGATTATTAGGTTAATTTTGTTAGGGAGAAAGAGTCATGACAGTTTGACTATAGTTTGAAAATTGCAAAGGAAAAATAGGTGCTGACCAAACTTTGGATCCGGTTTGTATTGTGTATAGGTCTTGTAATTGCAAGGGAGAGTGGCTTTCTAGATTGCAACCAGAGTTTAGACTCCAATTGTAGTTTGCATAGAACTACAAAGTGCAAATTGTAAGTGAAGTGTGAAGTTCGAATGGAGTTTGGAGCCCACTTGTAGTAAACATGTATTTACAAATTGCAAATTAAAAAAGGGATTGCGAATTTTGAACGAAGTTTGGAGTCTAGTTGTAGTAAGCACAAACTTGCAAACTTTTTCAGGAATCCAAAAATTTTGCAAGTTGAATTTGATTTTTGAAGTGAGTGAAACAAATGTTTTGAAAAAAAATGGTTTCTCTATTTTTGACATGTAGTTAAACTAGGTCTTAGGGTTTCTAATTAAAAGCCAAAATGTTGGTAAAGGCTCAAAACTAGGGCATGTGCTTTATAGAGTTGAAGGTCGAGCAAGGCTTACTAGGGTTTCAATAGAAAATTTCAAGATTCATAGATTTAAGCCATCTGAAGCCATTGCAAACACCAATAATAATAATGGCATAGACGATACTTGTAGAAAAACACCATTAAATGGACTAGGGCCAAGATTTAAAACAAAAACCCCAAAATTGCAGATGATAAAAACTCAAAGTGAAGCAAAAGAAAATGCAAGAAAACCTAGAGAAAGTGTAGAAGTACCTTCAAATAGCTTGACAAATCTAGATTTGAGGGCATTGGGTGGTCACAAGGAGTTGAATCGCTAATAGCCACATGAAGAAGTCAAAATGATAGGCAAACCAATGGACAATGTTTTGATCTCCCCTTGTACATGTGCCATTAATGTCCCACCAACTAGCACTTTAGGGTTTGAGGATGGTTTAGCAATTTACCACTATCAAGCTTCAGGAAATTAAAGGCGGTTTGCAATTCTTTAACAAAAGAAGCCTAGGGTTTCGAAGCACATTTACACTTTAGGAATGAAGACTTTATCATTTTGCAAAAAATTAACATTGGCCCTTTTAAACAAAATGTCCCTTAGGATAATAAAGCATAATACTAGGACATTTACCACTTTCGACAATGCAATTTCATCAAGGCAATAAAATAAGGTATATGCCAAATGAAACCATTTCTGTCACTATTGAGAAACATGAATCTCAACTAAAAGCTCTAGGGTCCCCAAATTTTATATTTTAGGGGTGTGTTGTGAAGGGTCACAACAATACTCAACTAACAACATGGCTTCTACTTCATTTTAAGTTGCTTATAAGCAATCATTTGCATTTCCTTTCAACTGCTCCTTTGCCTTGTCCCTTTTGTAATCTTTGTGAAACCATGAAGCATGTGCATTTGTTAGATGAAATTGGAAATCAACACTTTTGGGGCTTTTGTTTTTGTAATGTAGTTTGAGAGTCTTTCCATCAACTCATTATGTAGTTTATTTCATGTCTTCACTACCTTACGATGTTTTCTCATACTGTTTATCCCTTTGAAGTGAAATTTCATATGCTAGTTCACTTGTTTGCCTTGTATATGACATAGTTATCTGCACTAGTTAAGGACACACTAGTATAGAAATAATAATATATGATTAAAAAACTACTAAAAATTGCATATAAATGACCAAACATGAGCACGTGACCATTAGTAGTTTATTGCCAGTCATTTATAACACAACCAAATTGATGACTAAACCATTTTTAGTCATTTATTGGTTGTTTTGATTGATCAATTTGGTAGTATATTTAGTCATTGATTGTTGTGATTTGGTCACTTATTTAGTCATTTTTTATTCACTGATATATTTAGTCGTTAATTTAGTCATTGATTATTGTTAACTAGTCACTTATTTAGTCATTTTTATTCACTGATTTCTGTCCATTGGTAGTGTATTTAGTCATTAATTTTAATCATCATTTTGATCAATTTGGTAGTATATTTAGTTATTTTTATTCATTGATTTCAGTTGTCATATATTTATTCACTGTTCATTGATTTCTATCAATTGGTAGTATATTTAGTCAATTTAATTATTAATTGATGTCAATTAATAGTATATTTAGTCATTTTAATTGACTGATATTTGAGGATTTAAACATAAAAGATAGAAATACACATCAATCATCAGTTGCACACAATAAGACAACCATTGAGAAGGAAAAATTGCTGAACTTTATTAAAAGAAAGGTGTTCTTACAGCTTGTACAAGTCTAAAATATCTATCTTGCTTGAAAAATGCTTAAAAATAGAGTATTATGATTTTTATTTTCAGTCACAAGACTGAAAATTTGAGTTACAATGCACAGAAATGACAAGAAAGAAACTTCTCCAAAAAACTTTTGCAATGATGGAAACGCATGCTTGGAGCCATTGAATGCGAGCACATGCCCCTTTCATGTCTTAAAACTTCTACAATGTGGGCAATCTTCCTGGAGCAAGTTGTAACGTGTAGAATCCAAGGAGAGTGTTGATCGTGTCCCATATATGAAGCTCTCTCCTTCAATGCAGTCAACAATAATCCTAGAATCTTTCTTCCTTTCTATGCAACGTGCCATCTGATATGAGCAACAAGGTGCTGCCTTTTCTGCCATGAATGAAGTTGTGCCTCAATACAACCAACAAAATTACTATTAGTCTCAATTCAGAAAGAATAAAAGTGCATTGTATATTGCAAGTTTACAAAAGTAAGTCCAAACACAGTAGAAAGATAAATCAATAAAAAAATTGTAGCCTTGTTAATAAATGCCTTAAACAGAGTATTCAACATGTTGGCACTATAAAATTTTGCAAAATTTTAAGTGCTTATGATGAAAAAGTTGGTTACCACACTCAGAAATGCACCTAAAAAATCTACCCCAGTGACTTACTTTGGAGAGTCATATTTTGATGCTTGTTCATTTTCATGCCAAATAACTTGGTGTGTGTATTCATTTGTCATATGTGAGCATGTGTGTTTGATTTCATCTTTCTGTGATGAGTTTTGACAGGGTTTTGAAGCATCAAGTTGGAGGGTTCTGGGACTGTTTTGATGTTTGCATATTCTCAGGCCTGTGAAGTAGCCTCCTGTTCAAATTGATATTTAGTACTTGGTCGATCATCATGACAAGTGGATTGGTATTCTACATTCCCCTAACTTTCATATGCTCCTTGGTCCATTTTTAGAGCCTCATGATCAAGTTTGATATTTTTTCAAGGCCAAAAGCAAATGTAGTTTGTCATATTTTGACAGTTGCATTTCTAGAATTTTTCAGAGAGGTCAACTTTGACCCTTATTATTTTGTGAAGGAAGTGGATTGGTGAAAAATCCTCTTGTACACATGCTCAATGGACCTAAATGAACCATTTCCCCAAGTGGCATCTTCCTGGGAAGAGATTTGGTATTTTTTCAGGATGGTGACTTGGTGAGCTCAAGTTGATTTTTTGACAAGTGCAGTTCCAGAAAAGGCTAATTGATCCACTTTGGATGTTAATATCTTGAACCTTAGGATGATTTTTGCCAAGCCATTTATTCTTGTGAATTCTTGGAGCATATGTCTACATGTCTATGCATATTCATGGCTTCAGGAGATTGTTTGACCAATTTTCTTGGGTGATTTTGGAGGCCACCTAACTTGTTTTGGGTCATTGCAAAATGTTAGAAAACTACAAAATGTCAAAAAACAAATTCTAGTGACAACCCACTTCAATTTTTTACTTCAAGAGAATACAAAGGCATTCTCAAGTCATTCAAGATAAAAACTTGTTTCAAAATGAAAAAAAAATTAGTCGGGCCCACAGGGGGACTCGACATGTGTCACCCAATTATTGGTTAATGAGGTTTGATGATAATGTTTGTGAAGCCTATTTTATTATTCCATCCTTTTTTGGTGATGGATTAAATCCTCATGAAGCATTCATTTATGAAATCTCTTCAAGAGAAATTCTTTTTGAAGGCAATAGAGATTAAAAAAGAAGGCCCAGTGCTTGACCTTTTGCAGATACTGGAGAAATATTGATAATAGAGTAGTTGCTTTTTGCCCTAACAATTGTGAAGTGCATATTTACAAAGCATCACCGGATGACAGTTCTATATGGAATAGGATACACATTCTTCAAAAGGATGATCAACTTGTGTCAGGGATAGACTAGGGTATAAGATTAAATAAGATTGTTACTATGTCACATGATAGAAATTCATATGTTTGGAGTTTAGAGGGTCATAATTGCATTTAGTTTGTTTTACAAACTCCATCAAACAACTATTATAGTTGTTAATAACCTTCAAGTATATGATGATTGCCACATCGCAACAAAAGATTGTTATGGGGGGGCATAGGCTAAACTGATGGCAAGTTTGTCATTGATGTCAAAAGTTGATTTGAGTTGATGATATTAATGATGTATGTTTATGCATACTTGTTTGGTTGTCATTAATGTCAAAGGTTTCCATGCTTCAGGTTCATGCTTTATTTCAGGTGTTCAGGGTGTCTTCATATTCATATGGTCTTCATGACAGGATGTCACTGATATATGCTAAGGCGTTGTTGGTACTCATGGCACAAGGAGTTTAGTGTATGTTGCAAAGCAATAAGCAAGTGAAGACAAGATGATGTTACATTAGAGTTTAGAAGGATCTTGTCAAGGACTTCATGCAGTACTCTTGCATTCTTGATGTTCACAAAAGATAGTTGTTCATGGAGTTTGGATGTTGCTTGGTCAGTTCACAGAGATGTGGAGTTGGTTTGATGTGATATTGTATTGATGGATGATATCAAAGGTTCAGAGATGTAGAATGTGTTTGTGATGTCAGAAGTTGCTCATTCCTTGTTCATGGAGGGAGTTTCTTCATGTTTCAGGTGTCTCTCATCCTTCATTGATGCAATGTGAAATGGTGTTGTTGCAGTGGTATTTGATCTCTTCTTTGTTGTCATCTTAATGGCAAAGCTGCAACCTTATTTGTTACAGTATTGCTTCATTTTAGAATGGTATCATTGTTAGTATTCTAGTACGGTATAAAAGAGAGAGAGAGGGTCTTGGAACAGGGTATAGTAACCATTAAAGCATAAGGGTAAGATCTTGGTTGTTGTTTGTGAGTATTGAGGTATGGTAATGGTTTGAAGAAATTAAACCTTGAGTTCCTAATGACTAGAGTGTCCTTTCAAAACAAACTTATCATGGTAAGGGTCTGTGATAAAGAAATTAGGTTTTTACTTTGGAGACCTAATGTCTAATTATCTAAAACCCTAATTTCTATGTTTAAAACCTTATGAAATAAACTTCTATGCATTCAATAGAAACCGTCACTCAATGCATACACTTTATGTTTTAATTTTTGATTGACCTGCTAGGTCAAGTCAAAATCACTTAACTTACTGGTTGGAGGGCCTTTATAACATTTTAAAACAGCCCCCCTCTCCTTGCTCAACCGACTCCATCGGTCACCTCATGAGGGTGTGCGCGACAAAATACAAATATATGGCTATTATTTAAAGTTTAAGGGGCACGATTTGTATTATCAATGGTTATTATTTAAACTGAGTTTTCTCTCAAGTTTGTAGATTGACGTCCCTTGGCACGTCACTGTGTTAAATGCCCGAGATGTTTTTCTAAGTCTATTTTTAGCCTTTTTACCTGCAGTTTTAAAAAGGTAGTTTGTGAAGACTTTAAAAGCAAATTTTAAGAGATTTCTTTCTTTCTTTTTTTAATATCTTCCTCGTGGAAATTGAAGAGACAAAGGAGGCTTGTTTAATATTTCTTTTTGGGAAAAAGATTTAGTAGAGATTTAATTGGCTTTAATGCCTTCTATTTTTTTATTCTCATAAAGATGGAAAGTCAATCCGAGTATGAAAGAGATTTTCATTTTCTCTAAGGGCAGATTGAATAGAAGATATTTAATGTGATGGAAGAGATTAATGTGAAGGAAGAGTTTTTTTTAAGAGGTGTTTTTAGTCTCTTTTGGATAATTTTTTTATTTGCAGATTGAGGAAGATGATCATGCAGATTGAGGAAGATGAAATGATCTGATGATTTATTTTATTATTGAAGATTATTTGTTGCAGATTATTGAAAAGGTGTTGAAGATGCAGAGAAGAGAGGAATATGAAAGGTCAAGTTATTTTTCTTGAAGGTGGATGGATATTTGAAGATGATGAAAATGTAGTCAGGCATTGAAGATGGAAGATCAAAGGTATTAATGTTTGAAATCTAATATATATGCAGGTGGTGAAAATGAGGTTGTGTGATTGTGGTTTTAAATGGCACAAATTGAAATGAGATTTTCTGTGTATAAGAGGGTTTGAAGAATATACATTTTGTACAGGTTTCAAGAGTAATGTTTCAATGTAAATAGAGATATTCAGAGACTTCAACATAGAGGATAAAAGAGACTTAATTTTGTTTGTTGAAAAGGTTGTATTTGAAGTATGTATTGACAAAAGGAGATATGAGGTTGTGAAGTGTAATGTGTTGTAGAGAATCAGGGTAATCCCCTGAATTACTTCTTTTCTCTCTTATGTTCAAATCTATGCCAGTGAGGCTTTTTTTGCCAATGAGGTAGATTTGTGTCAGTGAGGCTTTGTATGTCAATGAGACATGGTTTATTGTTAGTAAGACAACTATTGTTGTAATCAATGAGATTCAAATAAGCTAGTAAGGCAAATTTTTGGAGTGGTTTTTATTCCCTTTGAGGGTTTTCCACTCATCAAAATCTGTGTCATGTGTTCTCTTTGTGATTGATTATGTTGTATCTATTTGATCATCTTTATTTAAGTTTTGCATATCATGATAACTATGTCTTTCAGTGAACTCCTTTGCATAATATTTTTGAGTCAAGTTTTGAAATGTTAAAAATTATACAACATTGATTCACCCCCCCTCTCAGTGTTGTTCTGTACTCCAACATAAACAACACTGTACATTTTCTACGCTCCTATCATAATCATAAAACACCATTGCCATCGACTATTCATCTCAGTCTCACAACATTATCTAGAGAGGGCTAGTTGAAAAAGGCACTGCACATTCTGCTTAATATGCTGGAACATGGCATGGACATCCATCAAAACATAATAGATGGGGAAATTTTGTCAAGTATTATATTTGAAATGCAGGTAGATATAATTGCAAGATATGAATGACACTTCACAGGTTAAGGAGCTTCAATTCGAGTGGGCAGAGTGCATCAAAAGGGAGGGAAATTGTTGAAGGGCGTATTGAATGCCTAAGTTCCCATTTGGCGGCACGGGCCTTGGTCAAAGAACACCAATTGGCCATGGTTTCATGTACCAAAATGATGATGAAATTTCCTATTTGCTCTGTAATTTTGGCAAACTACATAAAGGGTAATCACAAATGTCTTCAAGAAAGGTTTTTTCAATATTTCAGAGACCACCCAGAGACACCGAGACAAATATTATGTTTGAATTGACAATTTGGACTATTTAGGTTGTTTCACTATGACTGAATTGCACAATGGTTCAAATGTTCAGGGCATCCATACAATTGCAATATTTGATCCCAACACAGAAGAAGTCATCGACACACCAAATGAGAGAGCCGATAATGAAGGAAAATGAATTATTTCTCAACCGACACAATGGCGAAAGAAGTATATAGAGGATTCGACCTTCCCCGCATCCCCGCAAGAGCAAGGTGAAGAATGTGCGGGCTTGCGGGAGGAACTCTAGGTCTTCCTGCGCTCCTACAGAGCCATAACAAATCATGTGCGGGATGATGGGCTCTTCCCGCATCCCCGTGAAGGAACCCTTATGTGTGCGTGGTAATGTGGTAGACTTATGGTTTTTCAAGCCTTCCTTGCATCACCGTGGAGGGAAGATTTTTGTGTGCGGGCGAGTCTTCTCGTATCCTTGCAACAAATAATAATTCCATATGTGGGATAATGGGTAGTAGGTAGATGAAATGAAAAAATGAAGGTCGTGAGAAGAAAGAGTAGGTACACTAAGGAGTTTCTCGCATCCCCACAAAGGCACCCTAAAACTGGCGCGGCATTACGGTAAGTCAAATGCTTTTCCCGCACCCCTGGGTAGATGAATTGACTTACTACGGGGGTGCAGGAAAAACATTTGACTTATCGCAATGCCGCGCTAGTTTTAGGGTGCCTTTGCGGGGATGCGAGAAACTCCTCGAGGCACCTGCTCTTTCTTCTCACGACCTTCTCCACTCACAAAAGGCTTTACAAACTTTCAAGCAAATGCAGTTGGCAGGTGTAAAGCCAAATTCCACAACCTTTTCCAGCATCCTCCTTGCCTGCACCAAAATGGGAGGAACAAGGTATGGACATCCATCAAAAAGTAATGGATAGAGGAATTTTTTTAGATGTTATAGTTTCAACTGCCCTGGTAGACGTGTATGCAAAATGTGGAAGCATTGACAAGGCATGTGAATGTTAGGGTTAGCCAGAAGAAGATATCAATTAAATGCAAATAAAGATGAAACAGAGGAATGGAAATACACAGAAATAATAACAGCGAGAGACAAGTTTTAACGTGGTTCACCCAAACTCGGGCTACATCCACCAAACAGAGAGTCTAATATTATTATCCAGTAAATCAAAACTGATTACAATCAGCAATCCCTGCAACTTAATACCATTGTAAAATGCTACAATACAATACCCAAACCCTAACCCTTGGCCGCTTTTTATTAAGCTTTTTGTCGGTTACAAAAATAGGGTTTTCTTATGTCGGTCAATGAAAAAATAACTCCCGGTGCTTTATAAAATAATAAAAAAACTGTGTGAGGTTTCAGGGGCGTTGCCCTCGAGCCCCCATGGGGGCGCTACCCCTCGACCCCGCCCTGTATCGTGACAAGGAACGTGCTAGGGGTGCTGCCCTTGGACCCTGCAAGGGGCATTGCCCCTTGACCTCGTCTTGGGGGCGCTGCCCCTTGACCCCGTAGGGATTTGGGGGGGAAACCATGCCGATAAAAGAGGGGTAAATATAACCTCTGAGTCTGATTAGGCTCCATATAACAATAATCTCCCACTTGGAGACTGATCAGACTCCACACCATATCATCTCCCACTTGGAGATTGATCATAACACCACTGACCCTGTAGCTCCCACTGGAAATAAGCACCCTGGACTCTGTTGTTTTATTTTTGTTGTTTTCAGTCTAGAAGACCAACTAAAGCTGAAGAGGAGCTCAACTTCTCCCTTGTCACTGCCTTTGTAAACATATCTGCTGGATTGTCATTTGTATGTATCTTGGCCAGCTGTAACTGTCCATCATCCAACACTGACCGAATGAAGTGATACCTCAACTGTATGTGTTTGGTCTTTGATTGCAAGGCAGAATTCTTTGCAAGATGTATGGCACTCTGGCTGTCCGTAAACAAATAATTGTTAACCTGTTGCGTGCCCAATTCGTTCATGAAAGATTGCAGCCATATCATCTCCTTGTTTGCCTTTGTTGCAGCTAAATATTCTGCCTCTGTGGTGGATAAAGCAACCACCTTTTGTAACCTAGAAATCTAACTCACCGTTGTTCCACCTACAGTAAAGACATAACCTATAGTACTCCGCCTGGTATCAATATCCCCTACCAAATCTGAGTCTACATAACCTGCTAAATCAATATTAGAGCCCCCAAAACATAAGTGTTTATTAGATGTACCTCTCAAATATCTGAGAATCCATTTTACCGCATTCCACTGCTCTAATCCGGGATGACTCATATACCTACTAACGACTCCTACAGCATGTGCAATATCTGCTCTCGTGCATACCATGGCATACATTAAACTTCCTACAGCTGAAGCATATGGTACCTTGGACATTTTCTCTTCCTCCTCTTGTGTCTTAGGACACATCTCCTTAGTCAATTTCAAATGACTACGCAAAAGTGTACTGACAACTTTTGCATTCTCCATATGGAATCGCTGCAACACCTTTTCAACATAAGCAGCCTGAGATAGAGTCAATTTTCTATTCTTCCTATCTCTGCAAATTTTCATACCAAGGATTTGTTTTGCTGCCCCCAAATCCTTCATAGCAAATGACTGTGCTAACTGCTGTTTTAACTCTCTTATGTGATCCATGTTAGACCCAGCTACAAGCATGTCATCAACATATAAACATAAAATAATGTAGATGTCATTATCCAACCTCTTAAAATAAACACAATGGTCAGAATTACACCTACTGTAGCCTTGCTCAGCCATAAAACTATCAAATTTCAAATACCATTGCCGAGGTGCTTGTTTCAGGCCATACAAACTCTTCTTCAATCTGCACACCTGTTTCTCCTTACCTTTGACCTCAAATCCTTGGGGTTGTTCCATATATATCTCCTCCTCCAAATCACCATGGAGAAAGGCAATTTTAACATCTAGCTGTTCCAAATGTAAATCTTCAGCAGCCACAATACTTAAAACAGTACGAATAGAAGTCATCTTGACAACCAGAGAAAATATCTCATCAAAATCAATGCCCTTTTTCTGTGCAAATCCTTTTACAACTAACCTGGCCTTAAATCTTTTCTTACCTCCATCTTCCTCTTTCAGCCTGTAAACCCATTTATTTGGTAAAGCTTTTTTACCTGCAGGTAACTTACATAATTCCTAAGTTTGATTGTCCAGCAAGGAGTCCATTTCTTCTTCC
This sequence comes from Cunninghamia lanceolata, assembly GCA_027924645.1. Classification (NCBI taxonomy): domain Eukaryota; kingdom Viridiplantae; phylum Streptophyta; class Pinopsida; order Cupressales; family Cupressaceae; genus Cunninghamia; species Cunninghamia lanceolata. The sequence goes on along the minus strand of BSBN01000908.1, from coordinate 5,049,803 downwards.
ATTGCAAGCTCCCACTGAACTTGTGTATCCATCTGCATAGCTTCATCATACCCTTCTGGTTCACCAGCATCTGTTAACAAAATAGAATACAAAGAGGGAGAAAACCTTTCAGGAGGTCTACTTATCCTTGTTGACCGTCTAACATTCACTGGAATTTGTGGTATTTCTGGTCGCTGTTGCGGAGCATGAGGAGCCACTAGAACATTACTATTTGGAGTATCATCCAGCACCACATAATCCTTTTCTTTCTTCTCATGCTGCTGCAACTGATCTTTATACAACACCTTCTCATTGAATATAACATCCCTGCTTCTCACAATTTTTTGATTTTCAAAATTCCAAAGCCTATAACTAAATTCATCAATGCCATATCCAACGAAGGTACATTTTTTTGATTTCGCATCCAGCTTGGTTCTATTTTCAGAATCTATATGTGCAAATGCTTCACAGCTGAAAGTTTTCAGAAAAGAATAACTCACCTTCTTGCCTGTCCATGCTTCCTCTGGAATACCATAGCCCAAAGGAACTGAAGGACCTCTGTGAATTAAATATACAGCAGTGTTGATAGCCTCTGCCCACATGTTTAAAGGCAGTCCAGCATGCAATCTCATGGTCCTTGCACGCTTCATTATTGTCCTATTCATGCGTTCAGCCACTCCATTTTCCTATGGAGTCCCTGGAACCATTTTCTGCCTACGAATTCCATTAAAGGAACAATAATCTTCAAATTCTTTGCTGCAATACTCACCGCCATTATCAGATCTGAGACATTTTAATCTTTTACCTATCTCATTTTCAACCAAGCTTCTCCATTTCTTAAATGTTTCAAATACATCAGATTTCTGTCTAAGGAAATAAATCCAGACCTTCCTAGTTACATCATCTATGAATGTAACATAATACCGAGAGCCACCGAGAGAAGATACCTGAGCTGGTCCCCATACATCTGTATGCACAAGCTCCAATCTTTCATTTTTCTTTTGCTTCCCATCATTGAGAAAACTGACTCTCTTTTGTTTGCCATACACACAACTTTCACAAAAATCCATATTAATACATTTCAGACCTGGTAAAACTTTCTTAGAATGAAGTACCTTCATACCTTTTTCACTCATATGCCCAAGTCTATTATGCCACAGTGTTGTCTCAGAACTTGCAGCAACTTTTCTAGTCTCTTCCTGCAAACCTGCAGCAACTGTTCCTGAACTTGTTTGTTTTTTCTCTGTAACAGCTAAAGTAGAAGGAACAGTGTGACCTGTATGAAGATATAAGGTGCCTATTTTCACACCTTTTGCTACTACTAAGACACCTTTTGAAACTTTCCAATTTTTATCAGTAAATGTAACAGTGCAACCTTGTTCAGTTAGCTGCCCTGCTAAAATTAAATTCTTACTGAGCCTTGGAACATGCCTTACCTCTTGTAGTAGCCAATGATTTCCATTCTGTAACTTAATCTTGATTCTTCCCTTTCCAACAATCTGACAGGGTTCGTTATCTCCCAAATAAACCAGCCCAAAATCCCCTTGGACATAATCAAGGAAATAACTTCTATGGGGCGTAGCATGAAATGAGGCCCCTGAATCTAAAACCCATGAATCATTAGCATTATCTAGGGAAAGAATCAAAGCATCATCTTCAGACTTATTGCTTACCACATTTGCTTCCTTATTGCCTTCTTGTTTGTCTCCTTCTTTGTTCTTCCAAGACCAGCAATCTTTCTTCAAATGACCTGGTTTTCCACAGTACCAGCAATCCTTCTATCCTCTGGTTTGGGATCTTTTATCCTTTGATTTTTCTCGTGACTTCCCATGACCTCCAGAACCTTTTCCTCTCTCCTTTGATCTGCCCCTGCTTTCTACATTCAAAACACTGCCTGATTTGGATCCACCTGAACGTTTCCTACGAATTTCCTCACTCAGAATAACACCAACAACATCATCAAATTTCACGGTATTTGAACTAGAAACAGAGTTACTAACTGCCATTACCAAACTATCCCAACTTTTAGGCAATGAACATAAATCAAGAGAGCTCTAACTTCTTCATCAAATTTTACATTTACAGAAGTCAATTGACTGACAATCGTATTAAATTCATTTAAATGATCTGTCATAGATCCACCTTCAACCATTTTCAGATTAAACAAACGCTTCATAAGAAATACCTTATTTGAGGCTGAGGGTTTTTCATACAATTTAGCCAAAGCTTTCATCAGACCATTTGTTGTCTTCGCTTCCATTATATTGAATGCCACCGTTGGTGCCAGGCACAACCGAATGGTTCCCAGTGCCTTTCTGTCAAGAAGATTCCAATCCTCATCAGACATTGTTGCCAATTTCTTCAATACTCCTTCCAACAGCATCCATAAATCCTTTTGATAGAGGTAATCCTCCATCTGCATCTTCCATAACTGATAGTTCTGCCCATTGAATTTATCGACCTTCAATTTACCCTCATCCGCCATTGCTCCTACTCAACCATGAGACTTTCTTGTAGACAATAATCAAAACACAACCTCGCTCTAATACCACTTGTTAGGGTTAGCCGGCAGAAGATATCAATTAAATGAAAATAAAGATTAAACAGAGGAATGGAAATACACAGAAATAATAACAGCGAGAGACAAGTTTTAACGTGGTTCACCCAAACTCGGGCTACATCCACCAAACAGAGAGTCTAATATTATTATCCAGTAAATCAAAACTGATTACAATCAGCAATCCTTGCAACTCAATACCGTTGCAAAATGCTACAATATAATACCCAAACCCTAACCCTTGGCCGCTTTTTATTAATCTTTTTGTCGGTTACAAAAATAGGGTTTTCTTATGTTGGTCAATGAAAACATAACTCACGGTGCTTTATAAAATAATAAAAAAACCGTGTGAGGTTTCAGGGCGTTGCCGCCGAGCCCCCACGGGGGCGCTTCCCCTCGACACTGCCTTGTATTGCGACAGGGAACGTGCAAGGGGCGCTGCCCCTAGACCCCACAAGGGGCATTGCCCCTTGACCCCATCTTGGGGGCGCTGCCCCGAAACCCCCGCAAGGGGCACTGTCCCTAAACCCCGTAGGGATCTAGGGGGAAACCGCATCGATAAAAGAGGGGTAAATATAACCTTCGAGTCTGATTAGGCTCCATATAACAACAGTGAACTATTTGGCAGAATGCCTCAAAGAGATGTCATCTCATAGAATGCAATGGTTGCGGGATATGCACTAAATGGATTTGTTGAAAAGGCTTTAGAAACTTTCAAGAAAATGCAATTAGCAGGTGTAAATCCAAATTCGACAACCTTTGCCAGCATACTCCCTACCTGTGCCAAAATGGGAGCTTTGGAACAGGGTATGAACATCCATCATAACATAATTGAAGGGGGATTTTTGTCAGATAGACATGTATGCAAAATGTGGAAGTATAGATAAGGCACATGATCTATTTGATGGAATGGCTCAAAGATATGTCATCTCTTGGAATTCAATGATTGCAGGATATGCACAAAATGGATTTTGCATGGATGCCCTCAAAATATTTGAATTAATGAAGCACTCTGGAACATATCCTAACATTATAAACTTTGCTTGTGTTCTATGCGCATGCAGCCATGCAAGTTTAGTGGATGAGGGTTGTACATACTTCAATCAGATTAGTAACCCTTATTGCATTACACCTACAATTGATCATTGTGTGCATGACTGGCCTTCTTGCTCATGCTGGCTATCTTGAGGACACTCTAAACTATATCAATAAGATGTCATTTAAATCTATCGTGGTTGTGTGGATGTGTTTTCTTGGTGCCTGTAGATCACATATGAATGTAGGGTTAGGAGTATTTATATTGACACTACTTTTTTATTTGGATCCTAAAAATGCTGCGACTTATGCTCTTCTCTCAAACATCCATGTAGAAGTGGGCAGGTGGGGTGAGGTTCAAATGTTAAGAAGATTGATGAAAGATAGAGGAGTTAAAAAATTCCCAGATGTAGTTGGATTGAAGGCCATAAAATGGTAAATTTTTTTGTGTGGGAGATAGATCATATCCACAAACACAGAATCTATGCAAAGTTCAAGAAATTAGCTTGGGAGATGAAGGCAGGAGGGCATTTTCTAGATTCTAGATATTTACTAAATGATGTGGAAGAGGAGGAAAAATAATTATCTTTGCCACCATAGTGAAAAGTTGGCAGTTGCATTTGGCTTGTTAAACACACCACCTAGAACAACTTCTAGAGTTGTAAGAACTTTCAAGTATGTGTCGATTGCCACACTACACATTTATCTCCAAGTTTGTTACAAGAGAAATTGTTGTGAAAGATGCAAATTGTTTCCATCATGTTAAACAAGGACAATGTTCTTGAGGAGATGATTGGTGATGCTAAGTAAAGAAATATGAAAAATAGGCTTGCAATATATTGTAGTGGCAACTGCCTTGGTAGACATGTATGCAAAATATGGAAACATAGACAAAGCACGAACTATTTGACAAAATGCCCCAAAGAAATGTGGTCTCATGGACTGCAATGATTGCATGATATGCACAAAATGAATTTTTTGAGAAGAAATTAAAACTTTCAAGCAAATGCAATTGGTAGGTGTAAAGCCAGACTCCACAACCTTTGCCAGCATCCTCCCTGCCTATGCCAAAATGGGAGCTTTGGAACAGGGTATGGACATCCATCAAAGCATGAAGGATAGAGGAATTTTGTCATTTGTTGTAGTTGCAACTACCCTGGTAAACATGCATGCAAAATGTGGAACCATGGACAAGGCACATGAAATGTTTGATAGCATGCCTCAAAAAAATGTGGTTTCATGGACTGCAATGATTGCATGATACGTACAAATTGGATTTTTTTGAAAATGCTCTAGAAACTCTCAAGCAAATGTAATTTCACTGTGATCTTTCTTTGTCTTAATCCTGAGGTCTAAATTTTTATCATTTTAACTTTTAGGTTTGTCACACTTCTCTATACTCTCATCAAGCCTATCTATGCATGTTTTAAATGTCAAAAGATCTTCAAACTCTGTATGGTCTTGTAGACTATCAAATAGGCCTGTAGAATGTAATGATAGTCTTGATCTCTATTAGGGACCTCTCAAGATCATTTAATGAATTATGGCCATATCCTCACTAATCCAATCAAAGATAACTGGATAAGGCTACTTACACCACCAATAGTCTCATTGTCTACTCTTATATCATTTTATGGATTGTGGTACATGGTACTTCAACAATATGTGAATAGGGATCTATGTTGTCAATGACAACCTAGCAAAAGGTCACTCCATATGTGGAAGAACAAGCTTTGATATATTTCTTGATGACCTACTTCAACTTTTATGCCTTAACAACAATGCACAAATGGATGGGAAATGGAGTGAAATTTTTCAAACAATTTAACCCTTATTTCTACCCACCAATTTATAGGGTCAATGTCACAAATTCTATTCTTGCAGATTTGTTAGGTGTTATATGCAGTAGTTCATCACAAAATACAATATATCCTAATTTATACAATATGTACTTAAATTTACAATTTGTATAGTGTGTTCTAGATGGTTCACAATCATTCTAAACAAAACTAAATAAGTGTCTTTTTGGATACACCTAGGGCAAAAGACTGATATGCACTTCAATTCAAGGCAATAAAGTTTTCTATGCTTGTTGACTGAAAGTAAACCTTACAACTATCACACTTATAGTGTTCAACTAGAGGCAGAGTGAATAGTAGTACACACACGGATAAGATTGGTTGAACAATACAAAAGACTATAAATAAGAATAAGGGAATGACATGTAATGCTATTAGATTCACATTACTAAGACAAGCAATTCAAAGATTGTAGTTAATATTAAAAACACCTCAATCACTTCATCTACATACATCAAACTTATGAGCTAAAAATGTAGTTGCATTCAAAGCTACAATCAACCTAACACCTATTGTAATACAAATCTTTTAGCAAATGCTAAGCAATGCTACTAGTTTGTAGGATGATGACATTTCAAACTTGGGTTGAAGGAAGGATTGTAACCTTATGTTGCCAACCACAAAGAGATCAAAGGGAAGTGAGTATTTTGTCGAAAAGTGGTAATGAAATGCCAGTGGGGCTCAACCTTTAGGGTTTCAAGACCAACCAAGCCCTAGACAGTGCCTCAAGTGTTGAAATTTGATAGTAGTAGTAATAAACAAAGTGATGGCCATAGCAATTAAGATTGTAGTCATACTCAATTTTAGGACAGTTAGAACACTGCCATGGTTGACTATGCATAAGAGGCCAATGTATGCATCATAGGTTGGTGACAATCCCACGTCACAGTGACTGTGCAGGAAGATACAAATGATAGTTGCAAGGCATATGGAGGTAGAATTTTTGACCCTTGAGGAAAGCACTGAGTATCATATCAAGCATATACACTATGAAAGGTAGTCATGATGAGGTGCTACATGATTGCAGTTAGGCAGAGAAATGGCAAGCTTCTAGTAGTGTAAACCTTTTATTTGAACCATGACATTATATGCAAGGAGACTGTGAAATGAAAGTGCAGGATCAAGGTTAGAGGTACCTCATGCATAAGTCTTCAATCAAAGCATTCTTCACTGACACCCAAAAGACCCTTAGAGCCAAGCAAATAGTAATGATTTGGAATGCTTTAGGAAAAAGTGAGTTACCACGCTATTTTGAAGTCATCATGGGATCATAGGTGATAGTTTAAGAGTTTTTATAAGAATATCTATGAGTGGAGGTTTCAGGGCACTATTCACATTTTATGATGGGTATCCAAACCTTGAGCACTAAGTGACAGTGTATAATACAATGTTGACTGTGAAGTGCAAGGACAACAAACATACCTAAATAAGGCTCTTTATATCAAACATGGCATATGAAAAGGCATTAAGAGTAATGACAGAGGTGTCAATGCATGAAGATGAGTGATGAAATGGTCTCAGGTATTGAAGGTAGTGGTGAATGCAGTAGTGTTTTGTTAGGGACTGTCCATTCAAGATAACACTGACTTGAATACCAAGAGGTTGTGGATGTGGGAAACTCCAATCATGTCCCTTGATGAGAACTCTTGTTCTAATATAGTAGCCAAATCAGGAATGAAGTATCCATATCCATGATGTATGACAGTCTTTTTGTTCGCTAAGTCATCAAAACAATATATGGACTGTGTAAGTGTAGTGGCATAAGTAGCCTATGTAGGGGTCCATATAACTTTTGTTTCACTTGCTTTTCAGTCCTTAGCAATGGATATGACAATGTAGCCTCCAAAGTGACAAAAGGAGATGGTGGTGTTTAGTGTTGCAAATGGATGTATTAAAACCCAAGTGAAATTAACTGAGGAATTCTGAACATGCATAATGAAGTTGTGGGTTATAAATTGTAATGTCCCCTTCTAGATTTGCCCTAGATTAAACCCTACAATCACAATTATGATACATTAGGGTTAGGGAGATGACTTACAAGTAGTTATTTCTTCATTATGCTCTTGAATAGAACTCCTGCAATCATCACATAGAGAACACAAGTACAATATATATACATATAAACTAATGCCATTGTTAGGGTTAGCTACAAATATATCAAACTCATAATACAATTCCAACACTATCGAGATAGGGACATGATAGGTTTACCCTAGCCAACCCATACTAAGCCCAAGAGTGGGACTTTGACCCTCTTGGCCTTGATGGCAGGGCTTTGACATCCATCCAAGGTGGGGTACTCAGATGGAAACCTTATACCCTCTTACCTATGTCTCCTTCCCTTCCTCCATGATGAGGTTCCATATATTTTATATCTAAAAGATATTGAATGCATAATAAAACAATATCATATACTGTATTATTATCTTGTATTCTATACATGATTCATTATACATAAGTAATGCAAATTGCAAGGGATATTAATTCTTGATTGCAACTATATTATCAGACTTACAAATTATTATTAATATATGTTACTTACTCTGATTCTAAGTTCTTTGGTTGCTGCTCTTTCTGCAGATCTGACTAAATCTCTGAATACTACAGTCTGCCTTTTATCTCTTACTTCTAATACTTTTAATATTTTCTAATGTCTTCTTCTCTGTATTGAATACTATAATATCTCTGTTGTTTTTTCCTCTCTGAAATGCCCCTCAACAATGATATATATATATCTCATATTTGAATGAATGCATCACTTCCAATGGTGGCGTCCTTCCACCAAATCACATCTCTTAATAAATGGTTTGTTTATCCTTATGGAGTGCTACATTAATTTTGATTATTTTCTTAAACAAATCACCGCTTAGGAGATGCTTTGTCTGATGTGTTAGATAATAATAATATTATGATATAAATAATTGTTGATAGGTATTGATGCATATATTCAATCGGGTTTATGACAGTCCGCCCTTCCTAAATTTGCTTGTCCTCAAGCAACTTAGACTTGGATGTTTAAAGATATCTTCTCCTTCCCACGTAGCATCTTCCTCTGGCAAACCTTTCCATTTGATCAGGAACTCAGAAATTGTTTTGTTTCTTAATCTTTTTTCTCTCATATTTAGGATTACTTCAGGTTCCAATATTAGTTTGCCCTCATCATCAATCGGGGGTAATTCTACACATGGAATGATTTGTTGCCCAAGGACCTTTTTAAGTCTGGATACATGGAAGATATTGTGAATTCTACTACTTTCGGGCAGCTCCAATTCATATGCTACTTCACCTATTCTCCGTAGGACTTTATATGGTCCATAAAACTTGGGTTTTAGCTTTTCTGTTCCACTAGTTTTGATCGAAGATTGCTTATATGGTTGGAGTCTTAGAAAAACTAGATCTCCAACTTCAAATGTCCTTTCTACCCGATTTCGATCAGCATAGATCTTTTGTTGGTTTTGAGCACGGTGCAGATTGTCTTTAAGAGTACGTATAATGTTAGTGCTTTGTTGTATGAAGTCCTGGGCTCAGGGTACCTTGCTATCTTGGATGATCAAGCTTCCAAAAGAAGTGGCTTCATACCCATATAGGGCCTTGAATGGGCTCATACCGATTGACATATGGTGGGTGGTATTGTAGAAATACTCCCCTAAATGCAACCATCTAAGCCATGCACTTTGCTGGCCCGTGACATAATTTCTTAAGTATCCCTCTAACCATTTATTAACTATCTCAGTTTGTCCATCTGTCTGGGGATGGTAACTCATGCTAGGAGTGAGATCAGTCCCTGCTAATCGAAACAATTCTTGCCAAAACTGACTAAGGAAGCGGCTATCTCAATCACTGATTATGTTCTTGGGTAAACCATGCAATCTAAAGACCTCTTTGAAGAATACTTCGGCTATTTGTGGTGCTCTAAAGTTAGTTGATATTACAAAGAAATGTGCATATTATGTTAATCGATCCACTATCACATATATGCAATCTTTTCCCTGTACCTTGGGTAACCTGGTGATAAAATCCATCGAAATACTTTCCCACTTTTGATTCGGGATTGGTAATGGTTGTAATAGACCAGCTGGATGATTTTGTTCAGTTTTATTTTTCTGGCAAGTCATGCACTCTTGGACATATTTCAAAACATCCTTCTTGAGCCCTTTCCAGGAATATCTTTCCCATATTTGTTTATAAGTTTTATAATATCCGGGATGTCCTGCTAAGGGGTTGTCATGATACTCCTTTACAATTTTTTCTTTTATTTTGGAATTGGGTACAAGGTAGATTCTATCTTTATATAGAATGAGCTCTTCAACTACCTTATACTCTGTTACCTTTTGAGTCGCCCTTATTTATTTATTGGTAATATTTCTTGAACAAGAGCCGGTTTGCTGTATTGTATTTTGGGTCATACCTTTGTTTCTTAAATCGACTCTTGATCCTTCAAATTTTTCCTGTTTATCATCTTTGTAGGCAAGGTTACTTAAGGTTTGAACCTTTGAACCCGAACCATTCTCAAAGTTCAAAGTTCAAACGGTTCGATATATCCAAAGTGTCTCAAAAAAGCAAGCTGTTGTTCTGTATATCTTAAACGTCTTCGAACTTTTGGTTTGAACTTGAACCCTTTTCTCAATAGTTCAATGGTTCTACAGTCCAAGGTTCAACATTCATTTCCTTCTAACAAGTCATGTCATGCAGTTACCTTGCGTAAATGATGTATCGTTGAACCATCTGCTCGTACTCTATAGCGAAGTTCAATGGTTCATGAGCTTAAGTTCCATATTTCCGTAAGTGAATCCTTTGCTCATCTATATGATTCAATTGGTATGGTTGAACCACACATTAAACCACGTCCTAAAGGTTCAATGGTTCAAAAGTTCAAAGATTTGGTGATTTTGGTCTCATCTATTCCCACGGCTTTCTAAGTCAAATTTAGCAGGAAAATTGGAGGAAAATATGTCAGAAACCCATTATGAAACTGAGAGTTCTAATTTGGCAGAGGCTACGGATAATCATTATACATCATGATGGCGCGTGAATAATACTTGCTATTAATGAAGAAGTCAGAATTCATGTCTTTTCAAATATTTTTGGCACGTATTGTTCCGAGCGATAATTATTCAATCTGGTTAGTGCCATTATTAACTAAGAACAAGCCAAGTTTAGCAAGTGAACATATTGTGCAACGCGGAGGAGAATAGCACCGGAAGTGTAAGGTTCTTGTTATTCAAATTTTTGCAGTGAATTCAAATATCTTGAAGGTGCTTCCAAGCCATCAAATGAAAGAAGCCCTACCACTAAGAGGTCCAGAAGAGTCCTCACAGATATTTTACCCTCTCGTGTAACCAGGTTGAGGACCAAAGGTAAAAGAAAGAAACAGGTTTCTGAAACAATAGTTGTTGATCTGAATTCAGAGGAAGATTCAGAAAAACCTATGGGTGACAAGGAACTAAGTCCACACAGAACAGAGGAAGTTGACACCGGGCCACAGTCAGGGGCCGTTCTAGAGACCCCTGAAATATTAATGATTTCAAATGTATCCTCTGATGGATTAAACCCTGAGAAGACAACCTTAGCCCCTGCACCAAAGTGGCTAGAGAGTTCTATCTCCGACAAGAAAAAGGTAATCCCTTTTGTTGTCCCTTTAGAGGACATGGTGAGTCAATGCTTAGGGAAAACACCTAAGCCTAAGAAGCTAAAGGTGACATCTAGAGTGGACATCGATCCAAGTACTGGAAACTGGAGTGCTGAGATGGCCAAACTAGTGACTGAGGAAGAAGTGCAAGATCCAACAGTGCAAGATTTCACTGTTGAGAGAGTGGATCTCGGTGCTGCGGATGTTCATCACCTTGAAGCATCAACCAAGAGGATAGTGAGTCAGAGTTGGAAAGATGAAAAGGATAAGAGGGAATTGAAGCAGACTCTGCATTCAATGGCAGAGTACATCAATGCTATACATAATCCCAACCCGCAGCCGGTTTCACAATTCTCCCTGTCTTTCGACCCTAAATCACCAGTCAACCAAAAGATGCTAGATCAGGTTCACAGAAACAAGATGGTGGCAAAGACATTTGACAGTTGGTTGGATAGCATTGAGCAGAAAGGAACTGAATACATTCGTGAACTCAAGAGCATATATGATCTGACTGCTGCCACCATTGAGGACCTTAAAGCACAGGTTGTTGTTTGGGTGAAAGATGAAGGTAAGTGGTTAAATGTAATAAACCAAATAGATGAAGTTCAGAAATATGGGCTGGCGAAGTTTTTGACAAAAAAGAGCCTGACTGGTTTGGACGAAGATTTATTATATGTGAATAAGAAAAATATTGAATGGAGGAATTCCATATCACGGCAAGGACGCTTTGAACTTACAAAGTTAATTAAGGAGATAACAGAGTTCACTCAATCGCTGCAACATGACTTGCAATGTATTGATGTTAAATACATAAAAGATGATGGAAAACTGGTGGAAGATGTCGATGCAGTAGTCCAATCTTTCAAAGATAAAATCGGCTTCGTCAAAGAAAATGACAATATTTTAATTGAGGATTTCTCCCAGATTTCTACAGTTGAGTCACTACTTTACCTCTGCATCGACGCACTTCCAGAACATAAAGAAAAATTTGGGAAAATGTGAAGGGAAAAGGAAGTTTGGAAGTCAAGAATGAAACATATAGGTATTCCCAACTTCCCAAGGATTCAGGAGTTCGTTGCAGCTTTTCAGGAGTGGAAGACTCAACGTGTTTCCCAGGCCACCGATGACAAATCTGGAGATGTAAATCCGTTGTCCCAGTCATGATCTTATTGGCTCATTTTCTTTATTTCAGTTCCTCTTTTATGTTATTTTCCGCAATCTTGATCTTTAAAATCACTTGTTATAAACTAAATCCCGTACGGGTCAGAGTTATGTTAACTCTAGGTTTGATTTACTCGAAGATATGATTAGGGCACTCATATATATAGCTTTTTAAAAAATCTTTTTAGATATTAATAGAGAGGTTGAGAAAGGAAAAAAGAGGAATTTTAGCTGAACTATTTTATGGTTTTACATTATGTGATGATTGTCTGAGAAATTTTTCATCTGTGAATGAGAAGAAGAAATAGTTACTGCTTACTTAGATCTGTGCGTCTGAGTGCTTGGAATTAGATTTTCTGTGTGAAATCTCCTTTCACCTGGTAATTGCTCTTTCTTTGGACAATTCGTCAAATGTGTTCTATTATTTATTGGTTCAACAAATTTATATGTATGTGTTCATGTATTTGAATGTATCAAAAGTAGAATCTGTGCATTCTATTACTCACTGTTACTGCATAAATTTACCGCATTCATAACATAGTTATGTATGAATGTCAGTTTGCCTTAAGCATTTTCTGGTTAAAAGTGCATTTGAATAGTTGAATAGATTAAATTCATTGAAAATCTTAAAGGAAGCTGTACCTAAATTTAGAGGGGAACTAATTTAAAAAGTTCACCCATTTGTTGCTTAACTCGTTTGTTCTTCAAAAAAGGGTATAGAGTCACAATAAAACATTTACAGAACAAGGACAAATCTGTTAGCCAACAGTTTTTGGCGACTCTACTGGGGATCAAAATTATTAATTAAAAGATTGGTCGCCTGAATATGAAGCAACAATGGTGCTTCCACATGAAAACATAATTCCTGTTCTGCAACCCAATCTTGGATTTCAAGACGAGTAGGAAGACATTATTGGCCAGTTGAATACCCTTGCTTGGCATACTCGTCGGAATAGTGAAGATTACAGAAGAGCAAGTAGAGTATTAGAACAAGAAGAGGAGTTGGTCGATAACCTGAGATTGTTGTTACTCAGGCAGAGAAGAAGATAGGCACAAAACGCAGCAAGAAATCAAATCCTTGAAGTGCAAAGAAATCAAGAACAGCACAGAAATCAATAACTGCCTATCTAGCTACAATATTTTAAGCTGGATTCTAGACCGTATACCAGGTCTTTGAGAAGAGAGGGAGTTGAAGATCCTACCTTTGAAGCACTACAAAGCCTTAATTTTCCTTATATCCCTACTCGTGCAAGAAGAGCTAGAAGTAGACCCCCTAGCCCCCCTAAACCCTCTACTTCCCCTGTCTGTCAAGCTTTAACTCTTTCAGGCACCGTTATCCCCTTAGCTATAAATTTTCTACCCATGGCCCAACCTTGGGGAGCTGCCATAGGACCCCTCAACCTAGGGGCTAACTTAAATCCTTTACCTAAAAATGCACAGGAAAATTTACCCAGATTCAATGGAGACGGGAAACAATCACCAGAAGAACATTTGTGTGCCTTTGCAGCAGCATGTAGTGTGTTAGGAGTACAACATCAAGATGTTGCCATAAGGCTCTTTGTGCAGACTTTGACTGACACTGCGGCACAATGGTTCTACCACCTAACTAATTCCTCAATTTTGAATTGGAATGATATGAAAACTGCTTTTGAAAATAGGTTCAAGAGCACGGAGGACGAACACTACCTCCTTACACAACTGACTCAACTTAAGAAAGAGATTCATGAACCTATGAGGGAATTTGTGGCTAAGTTCAATAGAATTGTGAACAAAATCTGTGCTGCTAAAAGACCTACTGGCGAGAATCTAAAATGTTTCTTTATTAATTCTATGCCTCCTGATATTAGCTTCCATCTCAGGAGAGGAGTAGTTGCTGACTTGCCGGCTGCACAAGTTTTAGCAGTCGGGTTGGAGGATGATCTCATTATGGCCGGTAAATGGAAGAGAGAGGTCCAGGTGCCAAATGCCTAGCCCTCATCATCTACGGATCCTGTAGTGCAAAAGTTGGTTAATGATATGATTGTCTTAAAGAGGCAACTACCTAAAACTGGTGCCCCCTTTCAACAACCATATCAAGATATAAGCAGAAGGAATTTGAATCAACAAGCAAATACTGGTAGAGCTTTACCCTTGACATCAGCACAGCCAAGGTTGGCTATTGAAGCTCCCCCTGGAAAGGGAAACATGTGTATTTTTCACTTGACTACAGATCATGATGGAAATTCTTGCCCAGAAATGCTCAGGTACACTCAGATGACTGCTACTCAAGATATGCTAAGGGAATCCACAGAAGAAGAAAGGAACTTTGACGAACCGGGTGGCTCTGAAATACACTTCCTTGAATAGTCTGATTCAGAAAGGGGGGGTGAAATATTAGTTACCCTTGAAGATCCTTCATGCGCCGTGCTCACCAGGAGTCAGAGGAATGTGAGATCCTTTAATACTCAAGAAGTACCTGGCAAAGGTAAGGAACCTTTAACTAGAACTCATGATGCTAATTTGAAGGTTCAAGAAACTAAACTATTGCATAGAAATGATTCAGATGCTGCTTTCGATATTTTAGATTTCTATAAGTCTGCAAAAATTCAAATCTCTCCTATTGAGTATCTCAAGTTGAAACCTACTGAACTTGACAAACTGGTTAAACATGTTAAAGGTAGTCCTGCACAAACTGAATCTGATAGTCAATTAGAGGTTGATGCTGAATCTCCCATTGCTCGACTATTTGCTTCCTCATCTGAGTCAGCCATGACTGCCCCTAAAATGACTCCCAATTCATCAACCAATGCTCCTTGTACTGATTTGAAACCCAATCCTTTCTATGTGTCCTTGTTTATCAATGGTCATAAACTTAGTAACTGTATTATAGATTCAGGAGCCTCTGAGAACATTATGCCTTCCTCTGTGGCTAAAGCCCTAGGGCTATCACTCACAAAAATATTTGGTAGATGTTATTCTATGGATGGAAAACAAGTTTCCTTGCTTGGGCAGATTAAAGATGCACGAGTCGCTCTTGCAGCTTACCCTGACAAAAAGGTGAAATTGACTATTTTGGTAGCAGATATTCCTGCTAGTTATGGAATGCTTTTGAGCAGGACATTTTGCAAGGATTTGGGTGGACAAATCAAACTGGATTGGTTAGAGGCCACAATCCTAGTTGGGAAGTAGAAAGTGAAGCTGGAACCTGAGCCCAAGTGCAAGTTCACTGTCTACCCCTCTGATGATCCCAAGGCCCAGATTTTATTTGAGGAATGTGAATTTGGCAACTATTTTCTCTCCTCTGAACAGAGCTATGAGGTAGACCCCAAAGAAGAATTAATGCAAAGATCTGTACATTCTGATGACCTATGGGTTATGGAATTTGATGGCAGTTGTGCTACTGCTGGTTCAGGGGCTGGGGTTGTGTTGATCTCACCTGAAGGTGAAATTTTTTCTTATTCTTTTAAGCTAGAGTTTAAAAACACCAACAATACTGCGGAATATGAAGCTTTACTGCTTGGGCTTTTTGAAGCCAAAGGAAGAGGTGTAAAGGTACTTAAAGTGAAAGGTGATGCTGAATTAATTGTGAAACAGGTAAGTGGGATCTTTTCTGTTAAAAATGAAAGATTAAAGCATTACAAAAATAGAGTATGGGATGAGATTGAATATTTTGATGCCTTCTCTATCGAAACAATTCCCAGAGACCAGAACTCTTGAGCAGATTCTTTAGCAGTATCAGCTTCTCTCCTTTTACCACATCCGGATTTCAAGAACGATTCTTATAGAATAGAAATGGTATATCGTCCTAATGTCCCCAACAATGCTGAAAACTGGCAAGTTTTTGAGAGTGATAATCAGATCAGAAATTTTTTAGAGAATGCTGAAATGTTCCTGGGGACTTATTTTGAAGGTTCTGAAACAGAGTGTAAAGAATTCAGTCCTGACCCTGGGATTAATCCAAAAGATGACATGATTCAGTTAAAAGGAAGTAAAATCCCTAAAGGACTGGTTTCTTTAGAACATTTGTTTTCTCGAAGAGATGAAGATATTAAAGGCAAACCTCCTTGTATTCTTGATAAAGCAGAGGATTATGAGAAAATAAATATTGGGAATGAAGCTGATCCTAAATGGATATCCATTGGTAAGTGCTGTTCTTTAGAGGAGAAAAACAAATTGATCAAATTGTTAATCAAGTATAAGGACGTTTTCGCCTGGTGCTATAATGATCTTAAAATTTTTAGACATGGACAGTTTCAACACCATATTCCTTTGAAAGCAAATGTAGCTCCATTCAGACAAAAGCTGAGGAATTATAATCCGAAAGTTGCTAAAGCCATTTTTAAGGAGATTGATAAGATGTTGAAAGCTAGAATTATCTATCCAATCCATCACTCCACTTGGGTGGCAAATATCGTTCCAGTACGCAAGAAGAATGGAGAAATAAGAATCTGCATTGACTTTAGGAACTTGAACCAGGCCAGCCTGAAAGATAACTATCCCTTGCCTGTGATGGACCACATCTTGCAGACAGTTGTCGGGTCTAAAATGATGTCTATGCTGGATAGTTTCTCAGGTTACAATCAGATAGGTGTGGCTGCAGAGGATCAACATAAGACTGCTTTCACCACACCTTGAGGAACTTTTGCTTATAATTGAATGCCCTTTGGTTTGATTAATGCGGGAGCAACTTTTTAGTGGGCAATGGATTCATCTTTTAGAGATCTAAAGAACAGAATTATTGTTATTTACCTTGATGATCTAACTGTTTTTTCCAAGAATGGAGAAGATCACTTGAAAGATCTGGAGACTGTCTTACAAAGGTGCCGAAGCCATGGCATCTCACTCAATCCCAAGAAGTCAGTTTTCTGTGTGACTAAGGGAAAATTGTTGGGGCACCTAGTCTCAAAAGATGGGACCAGAATTGACCCAGAGAGGGTCAGGGCAATTCAACAGCTTTGTCTCCCTTCAAATAGGACTGGAGTCAAGTCCTTCTTTGGTCAAATCAATTTTCTCAGAAGGTTCATTCCTGACTTTGTTGAGATTACAAAACACATCATTGGAATGATGAGCGAGAAACAACCATTTAAGTGGAATGAAGTTGCTAAGAAGGCATTTGAGGATATCAAGGAAGCGATTGCAAACACTCCCACTTTGGTAAATCCTAATTTTCAAAAAGATTTTATTATTTACTGTTATGCTTCGGAACACACCATGTCAGGTATTTTGTTACAGAAAAATGAATTGGATGAAGAGGTTCCCATAGCTTTTATGAGCGTTCCCCTTAAAAAGCATGAGCTGAAACATTCTTTAGTTGAAAAACAAGCTTTTGCTGTGGTTAAAGCTGTTAAACAATTCAGATATTATATACTCCATTCTCATTCAGTTGTGTTCGTTCCAAATTCAGCTGTGAAAAGTATCTTAACTCAACATGACGTGGGATTAAACAATAGAGCAACGTGGGTTGCTAAAATCCAGGAATATGATCTAGAAATTAAGCCTACTAAACTAATCAGGGGCCAGGGCTTATGTAAGTTAATTGCTGAGAACAAAGAACAAGAAGGAGAAGGATTCCCCACAGTCTTATTGGTAAGCTTACAAGACCCATGGTTTTTAGATGTAGCACATTATCTTACATATGGGGATTGTCCTAATCACTTATCTCCTAAAGAAAAAAGAAACCTGAAACTAAAGGCGGCGAAATATGTTATTTGGGGGGATGTCCTTTACAAGAAAGGATTAGATGAAACTTTCCTAAGGTGTGTAGATAAAGAGCAGCAGGATAAGCTCTTGGAAGTTTTCCATAATGAAGCTTGTGGTGGACATTTTTCTTCTTCAATTACAGCTTTCAAAATCCTCTGAAATTGTTATTACTGGCCAGGGATGTTTAAGGATGCGTATAGATGGGTGGCTAACTGTGAAAAATGTAAGATCTTTTCAGGAAGGCCACAACTTGTAGCTCTACCTTTGAGACCCGTTGTTGTTGAAGAACCCTTTAAACAATGGGGGTTGGATTTTATTGGGCCTATCTCACCCCCCTCAAGTGCAGGGCATACCCACATCTTAACAGCAATAGATTATTTCACAAAATGGGTTGAGGCAGCCCCTGTAAAAAGAACAACTTCTGAGGTGGTTTGTAATTTTCTCAAAGAAAATATTTTGGTACGATTTGGTGTCCCCCAGAAGATCGTAGTGGATAATGCTACCAGTTTTTCTTCAGTTGAAATGACTTCTTTTTGTTATGAACATAGTATATCTCTCTCCCATTCATCAGATTACTACCCCCAAGGGAATGGACAAGCTGAGTCCAGTAATAAGAATCTGATTGCTATCATGAAGAAATTGGTGAATGACAACCCCAGAGATTGGCATAAGAAGTTGTATGAAGCACTCTGGGCCGACAGAATAACTCCAAAAAGAGCAATTGGAATGGCTCCTTTTGAATTAGTTTATGGAATAGGTGCCCAATTATCTTTACCTCTAGAGCTATCTACAGCCAAGCTGCAAAGTGTAATCGAGGATCTATATTTCCAAGATTCCCTGGAGAAGAGGATTATGTATTTAACTAAGATTGAAGAAGAGAGAAATGAGTTGGTTGACCGAATTACTGTACATCAGGCCAGAGTTAAAGAAATTTTTGACAGGAAAACAAGGCCTAGGAAATTTATGGAAGGAGATGAAGTATTACTGTGGGATAGAAGAAGAGAACCAAAGGGTGCACATAGCAAGTTTGACTCTCTTTGGAAGGGACCTTTCAGAATTCATCAGGTATTGGGTCCAAATTCTTTTAAATTGGAGTATCCTGATGGAGTTACTTTACCCCTGTCCTATAATGGACAGGATCTCAAGCTATATCGTCTGTAAAACAGTGTCCCCTGTTTTGTACATAGTCTTCCCTTTTGTTTGGTTTTGTGTTTTTCTTTTCCCGTTTTTGTTTTGTTCCGTTCCGTTTCCTTTCTTCTCTATTTTTCTTTTCCTGCGAAACCAGAGCTTCTGAGTTCTCTGCATTTTGCCATAAAATGCAGTCCCCAGTCACAGCTAATGTTACCTTTTGAGTCACCCTTATTTATTTATTGGTAATATTTCCTGAACAAGAGCTGGTTTGCTGTATTGTATTTTGGGTCATACCTTTGTTTCTTAAATCGACTCTTGATCCTTCAAATTTTTCCCATTTATCGTCTTTGTAGGCAAGGTTACTTAAGGTTTGAACCTTTGAACCCAAACCATTCTCAAAGTTCAAAGTTCAAATTGTTTGATATATCCAAAGTGTCTCAAAAAAGCAAGCTGTTGTTCTGTATATCTTAAACATCTTCGAACTTTCAGTTTGAACTTGAACCCTTTTCTCAATAGTTCAATGGTTCTACAGTCCAAGGTTCAACGTTCATTTCCTTCTAACAAGTCATGTCATGCAGTTACCTTGCGTAAATGATGTATCGTTGAACCATCCGCTCGTACTCTATAGCGAAGTTCAATAGTTCATGAGCTTAAGTTCCATATTTCCGTAAGTGAATCTTTTGCTCATCTATATGATCCAATTGGTATGGTCGAACCACCGCATTGAACACGTCCTAAAGGTTCAATGGTTCAAAAGTTCAAAGATTTGGTGATTTTGGTCTCATTTATTCCCACGGCTTTCTAAGTCAAATTTAGCGGGAAAGTTGGAGGAAAATATGTCAGAAACCCATTATGAAACCGAGAGTTCTAATTTGGCGGAGGCTATGGCTAATCATTATACATCATGATGGCGCGTGAATAATACTTGCTATTAATGAAGAAGTCAGAATTCATGTCTTTTCAAATATTTTTGGCACGTATTGTTCCAAGCGATAATTATTCAATCTGGTTAGTGCCATTATTAATTAAGAACAAGCCAAGTTTAGCAAGTGAACATACTGTGCAACGCGGAGGAGAATAGAGCCAGAAGTGTAAGGTTCTTGTTATTCAAATTTTCGCAGTGAATTCAGATATCTTGAAGGTGCTTCCAAGCCATCAAATGAAAGAAACCCTACCACTAAGAGGTCCAGAAGAGTCCTCACAGATATTTTACCCTCTCGTGTTACCAGGTTGAGGACCAAAGGTAAAAGAAAGAAACAAGTTTCTGAAACAATAGTTGTTGATCTGAATTCAGAGGAAGATTCAGAAAAACCTATGGGTGACAAGGAACTAAGTCCACACAGAACAGAGGAAGTTGACACCGGGCCACAGTCAGGGGCCGTTCTAGAGACCCCTGAAATATTAATGATTTCAAATGTATCCTCTGATGCATTAAACCCTGAGAAGACAACCTTAGCCCCTGCACCAAAGTGGCTAGAGAGTTCTATCTCCGACAAGAAAAAGGTAATCCCTTTTGTTGTCCCTTTAGAGGACATGGTGAGCAAATGCTTAGGGAAAACACCTAAGCCTAAGAAGCTAAAGGTGACATCCAGAGTGGACATCGATCCAAGTACTAGAAACTGGAGTGCTGAGATAGCCAAACCAGTGACTGAGGAAGAAGTGTAGGATCCAACAGTGCAGGATTTCACTGTTGAGAGAGTGGATCTCGGTGCTGCGGATGTTCATCACCTCGAAGCATCAACCAAGAGGATAGTTAGTCGGAGTTGGAAAGATGAAAAGGATAAGAGGGAATTGAAGCAGACTCTGCATTCAATGGCAGAGTACATCAATGCTATACATAATCCCAACCAGCAGCTGGTTTCACAATTCTCCCTGTCTTTCGACCCTAAATCACCAGTCAACCAAAAGATGCTAGATCAGGTTCACAGAAACAAGATGGTGGCAAAGACATTTGACAGTTGGTTGGATAGCATTAAGCAGAAAGGAACTGAATACATTCATGAACTCAAGAGCATATATGATCTGACTGCTGCCACCATTGAGGACCTTAAAGCACAGGTTGTTATTTGGGTGAAAGATGAAGGTAAGTGGCTGAATGTAATAAACCAAATAGATGAAGTTCAGAAATATGGGCTGGCGAATTTTTTGACAGAAAAGAGCCTGACTGGTTTGGATGAAGATTTATTATATGTGAATAAGAAAAATATTGAATGGAGGAATTCCATATCACGGCAAGGACGCTTTGAACTTACAAAGTTAATTAAGGAGATAACAGAGTTCACTCAATCGCTACAACATGACTTGCAATGTATTGATGTTAAATACATAAAAGATGATGGAAAACCGGTGGAAGATGTCGACACAGTAGTCCAATCTTTCAAAGATAAAATCGGCTTCGTCAAAGAAAATGACAATATTTTAATTGAGGATTTCTCACAGATTTCTAAAGTTGAGTCACTACTTTACCTCTGCATCGATGCATTTCCAGAACACAAAGAAAAATTTGGGAAAATGTGAAGGGAAAAAGAAGTTTGGAAGTCAAGAATGAAACATATAGGTATTCCCAGCTTCCCGAAGATTCAGGAGTTTGTTGCAGCTTTTCAGGAGTGGAAGACTCAATGTGTTTCCCAGGCCATCGATGACAAATCTGGAGATGCAAATCTGTTGTCCCAGTCATGATCTTATTGGCTCATTTTCTTTATTTCAGTTCCTCTTTTATGTTATTTTCCGCAATCTTGATCTTTAAAATCACTTGTTATAAACTAAATCCCGTACGGGTCAGAGTTATGTTAACTCTGGGTTTGATTTACTCGAAGATATGATTAGGGCACTCATATATATAGCTTTTTAAAAAATCTTTTCAGATATTGATAGAGAGACTGAGAAAGGAAAAAAGAGGAATTTTAGCTGAACTATTTTATGGTTTTACATTATGTGATGATTGTCTGAGAATTTTTTCATTTGTGAATGAGAAGAAGAAACAGTTACTGCTTACTTAGATTTGTGCATCTGAGTGGTTGGAATTAGATTATCTGTGTGAAATCTCCTTTCACCTAGTAATTGCTCTTTCTTTGGACAATTCGTCAAATGTGTTCTATTATTTATTGGTTCAGCAATTTCATATGTATGTGTTCATGTATTTGAATGTATCAAAAGTAGAATCTGTGCATTCTATTACTCACTGTTACTGCATAAATTTACCGCATTCATAATATAGTTATGTATGAATGTCAGTTTGCCTTAAGCATTTTCTGGTTAAAAGTGCATTTGAATAGTTGAATAGATTAAATTCATTGAAAATCTTAAAGGGAGCTGTACCTAAATTTAGAGGGGAACTAATTTAAAAAGTTCACCCATTTGTTGCTTAACTCGTTTGTTCTTCAAAAAAGGGTAGAGAGTCAGAATAAAACATTTACAAAACAAGGACAAATCTTTTAGCCAACATACTCATTATGTGATACATTCCCATCAAGAATCTCACTAGCTTGCGGATCTTTAGCATACTCCACAATAATATCATTTTTCCAATCCCCTGCAATGCTAGTTATGGTGTTTAAGTGGAGTCGTCGAGACAATGCATCTGCTACAACATTATTGGTTCCTTTGACATACTCGATATCAAAATCGTAGGCTTGGATTTTGCTCACCCACTTCTGTTGGCGATCATTGAGGTCTTTTTGATTCATGAAGAATCTTAGGCTATTATGATCGGTTTTGACATTGAATTTTCCACATACCAAATACTGTCAAAATTTGTTTAGAGCATGCATAATAGCCAACATTTCTTTATCATATATACAGTAATGTTTTTCTGTGTTTGTAAGCTTACGGATTTCAAAGGCTATGGGGTGTTTGTTTTGCATAAGCACTACCCCAATTCCTTCTCCCGAAGCATCGCATTGTAATTCAAAGGGTAAGGTGAAATTTGGAATAGCTAAGATGGGACATGAACTCATTGCTTCTTTTAACTTCACAAAGGATTGTTGTGAGGCTTCATTCCATGCCAAAGCTCCCTTTTTGGTTAAATCTGTTAGGGGAGCGGCAATTTTGGAAAATCCTTTGACAAAGAGTCTATAGTAGCTACATAGACCCACAAATCCCCTAAGTTGAGTCCAGGTCTTAGGTGTTGGCCAATCTTTAGTAGCTTTAATTTTTTCCTCGTCCACGCTTACTCCTTCTGCACTGATTTTATGACCTAGATAAAGGATCTCTTCTAGGTTGAATTCACATTTTGAGGCCTTGGCAAACAAGGATTCAGATTCCAAGATACTTAGAATTTCTTCAATATGCTGAAGGTGCTCTTCCCATGTCTTGCTATAGATAAGTATGTCATCAAAGAATACAAGTAGGAATTTCCTTAGTTGCTTACGGAAGACATGATTCATGCATGATTGGAAGGTGGTAGGGGCATTTGTAAGGCCAAAGGGTAAGACTAAAAACTCGAAATGCCCATAATGACACCTAAAGGCTGTTTTGGGTATATCTTCCTCCCTCATTCGGATTTGGTGATATCCTAATCTTAAGTCGATCTTTGAGGAGTATCGGGCCCCATGGAGCTCATCTATTAATTCATCTATCCTAGGTATTGGGTAACGATTCTTTATCTTTTTTTTGTTTAGAGCTCTATAATCTATACACATCCTCATAGTTCCATCTTTCTTTTTTACCAATATGACCGAGGATGCGAAAGGGCTACTACTAGGTTGAATATATCCCATTTCCAACAATTCCTTAATAGTTTTTTCAATTTCTTCCTTAAATTTGCGGGGATGCCTATAGGGAGTGGTAATTATTGGTTTGACACCAGTCTCCAATTCTATAGTATGCTCAAATCCTCTCTTTGGGGGAAGGCCTGGTGGGATGTCTTCAAAAATTCTCTTATGTTTCCTTAGAATAGGTTGAATATCTATGTGGATTGCTTGACTTTGAGGAGAAGATCTATCCAGAATCATACATTGTGCAACCCATTCAGCTTGGCTATGCCTAAATATTCTTTCCATTT
This sequence comes from Cunninghamia lanceolata, assembly GCA_027924645.1. Lineage (NCBI taxonomy): Eukaryota > Viridiplantae > Streptophyta > Pinopsida > Cupressales > Cupressaceae > Cunninghamia > Cunninghamia lanceolata. Next base: position 5,025,771 of record BSBN01000908.1, on the reverse strand, counting down.
TCTTACATGAAACCATTTTGGGGGATCCATTAGGTAATCCTTTTAATGTGACCTCTTGTCCATTGTGTTGAAAACATATTTCCAAATTTGGATGATCCATGGTGAAACGTCCTAAGGAGTGTATCCAAGGGGTCCCTAAGATTACATCATTTTCTAGATTTACAACATAAAAATATTTTTTAATGGTATGCTTTCCAAAAGTGATTTCTAAATTGGGAATTACTTGGGTGCATTGGTCTATAGATCCATTTGCTAGAGCTACTTTGAATCCCTTGAAGTTTTTGGTTTCTAATTTCCTTTTTGCCACTAGTCTTTTGTTAATAAAGTTATGTGAAGCCCCACTGTCTAATAGGGCAATTACCTTTTGTCCTTTTAGGGTGCCTCTAATTTTGAAGGGTTGGTGTTCATTGTTTTGAGAGATGGCAGCTAAGGACCCATGTTCTTCTTCCTCCATTCTTGCCTTTTTACTAGGGTTTCCTTTTGTCTCATCATCAAACGTTACTTCTATGTTATGCATTCTACTTCCCTTATCACATATGTGTCCTTGTTTCCATGGTTCTTTGCATTTGAAGCATAACCTGTTCCTTTTTAAGTTGTCACGTTGGTTTTTGAGGTCCATTCCTTTGCAATGGTGTCCACGCTCCCATGGTTCTTGACAATGATAGCATGGTTTTCCCCTTTGGGATTCCTTTTTATGCCTTGCATCTCTATAATGGTATTTGGAATGGTGGTTAGTGCTCTTGGATTTATCTTTTGTAGGTGGGGTATCCATACTTAATGCCTGTTGAATGGCATCCTTTAGTGTTGAAGGATTGAGAGCACTTACCAATCCCTTGATAGAATCTGTTAGTCCTTGGACAAATAGGTATGTTAACCTTCGTTGAGATACCTCAGGCACCATTACCGCAAATTTTTGGAACTCGGTCACGTATTCTTTCACGGTTCCTTGCTATCTTAGGAGTGTCAGTTCTCAAAAATACCATTCGGGATGCTCTTGATCGAATCTTTGGATGAGTTCTTGTGTGAACTCATCGTAGGATGTTATGTTTTGATGATTTTCGGTAATGAGACTGTGATGCCACCAATCATGTGCCACCCCTTCTAAGTGGAAGACGACAAATGTTATTGCATTCCTTTCTGTCATAAGGCTAAGTGTAAAGTATGTGTCCAATGTTTGGACCCAAGCACGTGCTATTACCTTGCCGGATCCATCAAATTTTGGGACATTCATCTTACTAATTCTTCCCTTTAGGTCTTTGTCAGGTTTTACTCTTTTTTGGTTTGGTTTGTCATGTCTTTTGGCATCACAGTAATCTTTAAAAGAGACATCTTTCTTAACAGCAAAGCTGAGTTTTGAGTAAGCTTCTGCTAGTTCTTCTATGCTATTCGCATTTTGATTGGTTTCTCCCTCATCCTCCACCTCTCTTTCTTGTGCTAGAAAAGAGGGTCTAGTGGGTCGAGTGATTGAGTCTTTTATGGAGTTATTATTTTCAGAATGATTTGAATGAATAGCTCTTTCATCATTTGTATTACTATTGTTAGTTAGATTTTGGATTGCTTTGAGGAAGAGTTGAGTGTTTTTTTCATTTTGCTCCATTAAAGCTTGTGTGAATGTTCTCAAGTCATTGTTCCCTTGTTCACCCATGGTGTAGTTAGGTATAGAGTTATTAATTGAAGCTAGTTTCCTCTTTTCTCTTTCCAAAGCTCTTTGAGCCCTTTGACTATTTTGCATCAACAATTCTTTCACAGGATGGAAGGATTATGCTCTGATACCATTTGTAATGTCCCCTTCTAGATTTGCCCTAGATTAAACCCTACAATCACAATTATGATACATTAGGGTTAGGGAGATGACTTACAAGTAGTTATTTCTTCATTATGCTCTTGAATAGAACTCCTGCAATCATCACATAGAGAACACAAGTACAATATATATACATATAAACTAATGCCATTGTTAGGGTTAGCTGCAAATATATCAAACTCATAATTCAATTCCAACACTATCGAGATAGGGACATGATAGGTTTCACCCAGCCAACCCATACTAAGCCCAAGAGCAGAACTTTGGCCCTCCTGGCTTTGGTGGCAAGACTTAGACATCCACCAAAGTGGGGTACTTAGTAGAATGCTGGTCTTACTTCCCTATCCATGCCTTATCACTTATAATTAATAACTCATCATGGTAGGAATGGTATGGGGATCATAGCGGAGTTCCAAGTTTATCCAATCTAAGCCCAAGAGCGGGACTTTGACCCTCTTGGCCTTGATGGCAGGGCTTTGACATCCATCCAAGGTGGGGTACTCAGATGGAAACCTTATACCCTCTTACCTATGTCTCCTTCCCTTCCTCCATGATGAAGTTCCATATATTTTATATCTAAAAGATATTGAATGCATAATAAAACAATATCATATACTATATTATTATCTCATATTCTATACATGATTCATTATACATAAGTAATGTAAATTGCAAGGGATATTAATTCTTGATTGCAACTATATTATCAGACTTACAAATTATTATTAATATATGTTACTCTGATTCTAAGTTCTTTGGTTGCTGCTCTTTCTGCAGATCTGACTAAATCTCTGAATACTATAGTTTGCCTTTTATCTCTTACTTCTAATACTTTTAATATTTTCTAATGTCTTCTTCTCTGTATTGAATACTATAATATCTCTGCTGCTTTTTCCTCTCTGAAATGCCCCTCAACAATGATATATATATCTCATATTTGAATGAATGCATCACTTCCAATGGTGGCGTCCTTCCACCAAATCGCATCTCTTAATAAATGGTTTGTTTATCCTTATGGAGTGCTGCATTAATTTTGATTATTTTCTTAAACAAATCACCGCTTAGGAGACGCTTTGTCTTATATGTTAGATAATAATAATATTATGATATAAATAATTGCTGACAAGTATTGATGCATATATTCAATCGGGTTTATGACATAAATCAGGGTAGTGCATCCTTCATAAGGTCCAAATGTAGCATATAGTTGATGGTTGTCTCAATGATCTTAGTAACCCAACAGTGATGTGTGTTTAAGGAGGAAACAACCTTGTTTGGTTTCCATTGTGGCTGTTTTGATGGAAACGCCTTTAAGGTTCATGAAGCAAAGTCTATGGAATTACTTACAAAATAGTGACAAGTGAGGACAATATTTATGTAGAAGCATCATGCATAGCCTTTGAAGGTTGTATGAGCAATAAGAGCATATTCAAGTGGCTAAATCATGCAACATAGCAACCATCAAGCTATAAAATAAAACACTTCTACTGGAGGCAACAAAATAAAAGTACTCACAATTGAAATAACCTTTAAATATCATGGTTAGGAGATATTGACTGTGCTTCTACCACAAAATACATAGATAACAAACAACACACAGCTAGACATCTGCTGAACATTGGCCCACAGCGACCTTAACTCTACATAACTATTTCATCAGAATAAATATTGCCTTAATATTGTCACCCAAAAGGCCACCTTTGCTTGATTTCAAGAACTTATAAATATGAGCTACATTATCACCGTTGATCTCAACGTACATCATAGAACTGCAATATAAATACTAAAAATCCAATAAGCATACCAGATAGGCTAGTTATTACAAGATTTTTTCTTATATGACGGATGAATTCACATCAATAACAAAAAAGAAAAACCACAAAAATAACAAAATAGGAGTGATATGCTGACCTTGTTAATCATTGGGAATTCTGCTTTAAAACGAGTACAATTTTGTAATCAAGTTATCCAAAAGAACTTTGGCAAAGCTTTGGCAAACTACTTACTGGTAGAGAAAAATATGAAAAATATGACAGTTTGAGACACTAACTTTAAATGATGAATTTCTGCACTCCATTGCATAAAATTTTATTGAAAAAGGAAAGTACCATGTAGTTGAATACAAAAAACTCCTCTTACAAATTTGCACCTATCATCTGCAAACAAAAATCACAATGCAAGCACGTGCATAAGATTCAGAGGCACTAAATTCAACATGTATTTACACGAGCATGACAAATTTAAAGTGGTTATATAATGCTTACCAACATATCCCTTATCCTTTGAAAAGTGCCTGCATTCTTGTTCTTCAAGTTCCTCTCTAAGGTTTCCTTTACGGAGTTCATCTTGAGTATCTTGGCCTTCCTTCCTGAAATGAATAATTGTTAGTATGTTTTATACTATATTGCTAATTTATAAATAGAAGTAATATTCGATATGTATTTTGTTTGGAAGTTCATCAAAGGCACACAAAAAAATTCTAAATCCCTTTTCCAACACAAGCAATCAACTCACTTCCATAGAAGAGTCGAGAACGAAGCTCTAAGATTGTAGGGTGAGAACGATAATAAGATTTAAAAATTTCTTATTCTCTCTAGTAATATATCAGAAGAAGAATTTGAAGGAGCACATGCAAGAATACATGCCTTTGAATTGCTTTTGAGGATTTGTTATAAGAAGCAAAGAATGTGTTTTAAAACTGTCCATGACGATAACTGAAAGTTTACCACAATCAGGTAATTTAAAAACCTGTTGAGAGAAATGTTTCTCAAGTCATCCAAATTAGTAATGGTAGGCACCAATATCTCGGTAAATCGATTCCACAATGTAAGAGACAGTTCTTTCATTCCAAAATCCCCATCTGGGTTCATAGTAGCCAAAAGGAAGAACTATGGATATGCAATCAACTCCTCTAAACAAGCACCTCCCTTCTCAGCAAGTACCTAAAAACAATTCAGTGGTGTGAGTTTCAGATCAAAGCCATCTTTACAAATACACAATATATCCAGAAAAAAGTTACAAATGATTACAAATTCAATGAAACACCAAGGCAAATCCTATAAATCATCCAAAACATAATAATGAAGTCAAGTTACTAGTTATGTGGTGACCATTTCTTGCAAGCCTTTCTAGGAAAATGAAGCTTACATTACATTTAATTCATTTTAGCCATAGCTGTAGAACTCGTCGAGGGGGGCGTTGTTGAGATTTTGATGTTACATCTAATATGGTTAGTAGTTTTCATTTTACAATAAATAATGGTTAGTAATAGTTAATAAACAAATAATCTTAAGTTAGGACTTAGATGTTAATTGTGGGAATTTCCTGTATGAAGGTTGAATACAATAGTTGTGTGGTTGTTGCACAAGTAAACTTGATAGGCTTTATAAGCCATCATACAAACAATGTAATTATCATGAATGCATAATATAGTTTTTATATTGCTATTTCTATTCATCATGGTGTAATAATCAGTGGTTCAGTGCTCTCCATTTTCAACAACAGCGATATGATTAACTCTTCAGTCTCTTTACAATTGAGGAAGAACTAAACTTTAGCTTACCAAGAGTCGACTGGGTTTGAGAACACTATTCAATCTTTCAAGAACATTGTCATCAGCAATAGAAAATTCATCAACCAAGAAGAAATGCCCATTCTTCATCGCTTGCACAAGTGGTCCATCATGCCAGAGAAATAAGGATTGCCAATCTTTATGCAGCTGAACCAGTTCCTGTATGGTGTGCTCGAGAGTATCTACTTCATCTTTTTTTGTATCATAAAGCTTTGATCTCTTACCATTATCTTCTGATAAAACACTTGATTTAATACTATCCAACACATGCTTGATGGTACCCAAAGTGATATTAGCATCCTCAACATTAGAAGACAAGGTCTGCAGCAAATGAGAAAGAGAGGGCCCAATTAACAGATATTAAGCCACCTGGAAACCTTTTTTGGTCACTCCAAAATTTCAATAATCTTACAAATAGACTCTAATACATACAAGAAAACCACATACTTTGCATTCATGGAACTAATTAAACAATTTTGATGTCTTGATTTTCCACATTTTTTCTTGAAACTTGCCTGCAAAATGATTTCGTTCACGTTCTGGTCGAAAACCTAGGACTTGCACCTAGCCTCATCCATTTGGGTACACCACACCCAAAGAGTTAGATGTGGTATTTTACCTAATTTCAACACTATCATGTCTCCAAGGGATTTGAATTTGGGACTCCTCTTTGTAAGTTATATGCTTTTATCATTTGAGCTCAACCCGTTTGACATACTTTCTTCTTAATGTAGATGGTTTATTTTTAAATACAAATATCAATTGAAAATAGTACCTATCTTTTTATGACCATATTTGATGTGTTGCCATTCTCAAAACAATTTACCAAAAACTCACAACCAAAAAAAGGTAAACACTGCTAACTTGTGTCCTTGAACATACTTCTCTCTATCTAATAATGCTATTTATTGTGTTCCCATTTGTAGTTACCATGTGCCATTTGAACAACTTGTATCATAGGAAATCAAGACCATGGTCACTTAAAGTGTGAGGGCCAATTTAGAGAATACTAGCCATGAAGACCTATTCTTAAATGCATTGGTGTGGAGACAATGCTCCACACTTGCTTTTATAGATAGAAAATTTATTTTGTGATTATATTTTAAAGATGCAGATTTGCAATCAACAAAACTATGAAAGCTAATCTTGGAAACATTGTCATGGACACATTTTGGTCCATCACCTTTAAATATGTCTTTGCAACAACAAAGCCATCCCACTCGCCTCTAGAAAATTAGTCAGGAGCTTGTGAATGTCTAATAACTGCTCCTTACCCAAAATTGAGCTCCACAACTATTTGATAACACAAACAATCCTCAGATAATGCAATAGTACTCCTAATAAAAAAAATCTCCTGCTCGGTCCTTAAATAACATGCCAAAGCTCCAAAAGCTCTGTAAGGTGCACAACATCCCCCAAATGTTCTAGAACTGTGCAATCACTGGCCAAAAATTTGCCTTTGCCCAACAAGAATGATGACCAATTGTACAAAAGTGGGATGCAAGGAACTTCCATGAAGCTTCACTAGCATAAATGATAGCAAAGGGAAGTAAGATAATTTTGTGGTGAAAAATTAGCTAGTGTATCCAACAAGCTACTCTCCCACCACAATACAATAGATTTTCACTCATAAAATATAGTCTCATTTAAAAACAGAGTGCTTGGCATTTGTGGTTGGTGATGCTAAGGACTTCCAAATCTTCTTTAGGGGACACTAGATTTTCATGAATAGAATGGTTTAATGCTTTATACTTAGCTTGTAAATTTAATTTGCTTGCAAATAAGACATTAGTTGTATGTCAACCTCAAATAATTAGTATAGATAAGATGAAATATCCTTTTAAGGTATTACCGCATGGTGTATTCAATAATACAATCTTTTGCAATGATCCATCTCATTGCGATTGAGTTATGTTTTAAAAAATTAAAAACTGTGTGATGTTGAAGCTATGTAGACAAAATTGTGTCTATAAGAGTCACGTGTGCAATGCAAAGACAGGACATACATCTGAATATTCAAATATGATCATAATGATTTAATTATAGATTTTGAAAACCATGCTAAGGGATATGGTTTAAAACAATTGATGAAGATGAATTATAGAGAAAAAGAACTTGACAATCTCCAATTGAAGTTGAACATAGGCTCAGTTTTGTCAAAGAGGCCCATCAATGAAAGAATATATTGAATGCTAAAAACATTCTAAAATCATTTAATATATAACCATTCAGATTGAGTTTGTGTCTATGGCAGTGAAAGATCATTTAAAATCTGAATGGTTATTGTCACTTAGATATCATCAAAGTTCACAATGACATTCACATCTATATTCTTAGACAAAATAACCTCATTAATGCACACAACCACTACAAAATCACTAACCCTCACAGTGACTTGATTCCCATTCCTTGTCAAAGAGACTAGATCCTCATTTTGATGCATAGTTAGACTGATCTCCATTTTTTATGACTACTACCTCCTTAATGAACCTAACACAATGGCTTTAATGGCAATGCAACAAGCCAATATCCCCGAAACAAAACCATTATCTCTTTGTTGCACTCTTGAAACCCTAGATCCCAAAGCATAATGATTTGAAACACTGTCCAAAGGCTAGATTGTAAGGGTTTTGAATATGAAAACTTCTATTGCATAATGTTGCCTCCATAATATATAAAACAAAGCTCTACAAAGCAACATTTCAAACTAAAAATGCATATCAAGTTCACAAAAGAAAACCATAACCCGTGGGAATAAGGGAAAGAGCCTTCAAATGGACAAAGAAGACATTGATATGCAAGAACATGAAGAAAAAACACTCCCTTATTTGCCTTCTGCAACTTAGAAAAGAAACAAAGCAACCCCAGGAAGATGGAAAAACATAGAAAAGAGGCAAAGGAAACAACCAACCATGCAAATGAAGATTGAAAATGCTTAGAAACGTTGCCATGAAGCTACTCCACGATCGCAGCTAAATGAAACTTATATAACTGCCCAGAAACATTGAAACCTTCCTCTTCAAAGCAACCAACAGCAGAGAAGGCGTCCATCTTGGAATGGTAAAAGCAACAAGTAAAGTTTTCCTCTCAAAATTGAAACTTTCCTCATGAGCCCATGTTGTTTCAGTCCTTTTGCCCCAAAAAAAAAAAAAAAACCAAAAATTTCCCACGCATACATGGAAACCCACACAAATTTTCCTCCAAAAATAAAAAATTTAACTTTTTATAATGTTTTAATTCATAGTTTAACTTTTTATGACTAATTATTTAGTCATTTTTATTTGTGTGACTAATTATTTAGTTGTGTTTTTTACTCGACGATCAAATTAGTCATTTATAACTGTGTTGCAAAAAATTAGTAGAATTTAGTCATTTTTAGTTGTTGTGACTAAAAGTTTTAGTCACGTAGTCATTTATTTGCCAAATTCTACTAGTGACAAGGCAACTTCTCTTAAAAAAAACTTTAGTTTCAACTTTCTTCAATTCAATCTCAGTTGCAGACTTAAGGGGAGATTTCAATGTTGTTTCAACCTCTAACTTTGTTTTACTTCTACCCGGACATTACTAATAGAGAGCTATCTATTATTGAATTCACTAAGGTATCCTTGGTGCAAATAATTTTCATGGTTTTGTGATAAACATGGCATTCGAGTCACGACTTTGGTTTCTATGAGTAGTATTGCAATGATTACATAAGGTAGGTGCAAAATAGGCAGGGAATGGTATTCCATGTGTAATCTATGACATAGATGTTGGGCTAGTAAGGCTTTAAGGTTGGACATGTTGAAACTAATCTAATGCATTCCTCGGTTAAGACATAATTTCAATTGTTTTCTAAAGAGAAGTTTGCAATTCCTTTGTTGTTTATGGGATTTTTTATTTTATTTTAAAATTCCTTATTTTGTGTTGGGGGAGAATTCTGCGTTCACTAACAAGTACTACATTAATTTACAAAGATAATTCTCTTACCCTATGTCCTCATGCAACTGCTTAAGTTAATTTTCTACTTAAATTTAAGGAGTTGGAGTGGCCCCATGGAAATTTATAATTGTGGAAAAAAAATATTATAGAATCTTTCCCTATTTTTGTGGATCCACTATTGTTTAGGAATTACAAATAAGCTGTGGAAATAAAGGGGGGGATGGAAATAAGCAGCCACTGCATAATGAAAATATGCCATGTGGTTGCATATATTTCCTTCCCTCTTTTTTAAAAAAAAAAATTCTTCTAAATTAACATAATTAAGATAATTTATTTTTTTGTTTTCTATATAATAAAAAACTATATTTTAAGATAATTGCTTAAAATAAGCAAAAAAATAAAATATCACGGGGTTAGGGGAGAGGGACCCATAGTGGGTCACCCTAACTTCACTCCTCCACCTGGCATGCCACGTCATATGAATTAATTTTTTTTTGCCTTAGCCACGTAGATGATGACGTGGACATTCTAAATATTTCATTTTGCATGGTGGAAAATTGATTTGCCATGTGGACGACACGTGTCTTTGGTGAGGTCGCATTTTCAGCTATTTTTTACTGCTGACTAACGACCGAACACAACATACCCTGATGGTGAGAAGTGACATTGTCAGTTGTGCTTGTGATGTTGTGTGGCATCTAAGCAACTCGTCACCTTTTCATCACACACTCTCACATTTATGAAGGAAAGTAGACACATTTACTCCACTTCTTTATGCATTTCGTTGGTTATCATGCCTTGGCTTTTCACAACTATGGAGCGTTCAATGCTCCCATCCTTCACACTCAACAAACCCTTTGACACCATTATCGACTCTTCTCTCCGCATTTGGTCTTTACCTTTAGCATCGAAATTGGGTCACCTTGGCACTCCAAAGAAAGGTGCATTAGCGACGACTCCACTAGTATCTCCTTCTGCTCATGGCTTCGCTCATTTTTCCTTTGACCCTGGTAAGGATTTTTCATCCTGGTAAGGCAATGATCTTTATAGATTGAAAAAAAAAAGAGGATTTATGTGCTTGTTTTCTTTCATTTTTTGCTTTTTGTGCTCGTTAATGAAAGGTTGTTTTCATTTTCTGTCTGCTTGTAACGATTAGGCTTCGATATTGAAATGGGTTTTAATTTTTAAATGGGTTTCAAAATGGGTTTTTTCCATTAATTATTTTCTGTCTGGTTATTTTTATTTTCTGTCTGGTTCTTTTCATTTTCTGTCTGGTTGTAGTCATGAAAAGGGGTTATTGTTTGTCTGGTTGTAGTAATGCAAATCCACTGGTCTCTCCTTCCACTCGTGGCTTCGTTCATTATCCTTCGACCCTGGTAAGGATATCTTATCCTGCTAAGGCAATGATCTTTCTAGCTTGAAAAAAAAAAAGAGGATTTATTTGGTTTTTCTATGTTTTTTTCCTATGGTTTATGCATGCAATCTCTCGGTTTGTTTGTTTGTTTTTTTTTTGTTTGCAATGGTATTTCTCCCATATATTGCTATCAATGGTCATAAATGGAAGGTTCTTTTCGTTTTCAATCTGCTTGGAATCATTAGGCTTTGGTATTTAAATGGGTTTATTGTTTATGCATGGGTATTGGCCTTTAATGGAAGGTTCTTTTTGTTTTGTATCCGGTTGTAATCATGAGGATTTCGTATTAAAATAGGGTAATTTTTTATATATGGGTATTCAATTAATTTTTTTTTGCAATGGTATTTTTTCCATCTATTGCTATCTGTAATCGTAAATGGAAGCTTCTTATGGTTTTCTCACTGTTTGTAATCATGAGGGTTCGATATTAAAAAGTGGTTATTATTTATCCATGGGTATTCAATTAATTTATTTTTTTCTTTGTTTGCAATGGGATTTTTTCCATCTATTGCTTTCTATAATCATAAATGGAAGCTTCTTATGATTTTATCAATGTTTGTAATCATGAGGGTTTAGTATTAAAATGGGGTTATTATTTATCCATGAGTATGTTGAAGGCACAAGACAACTGAGAGGGGGGGTGAATCAGTTGTATCAAAAACTTTAACTCTTCTTAAACACATTCACATTCACATTCACTTACTTTAACTTCTTTATTTGTTATAGAGATTAAACATGAAATGCAAAAACAAAACTTAAACACATCAACACCATACACACATGAACACCAAATTTTTACATGGAAAACCCTAAAAGGGAAAAACCACAGTGAGTGTTAGCTCACAATATAATGTAGTAACAATATTGAATAACAAAAGAGGCTTACTGCCCAAGGACTCACTGTCCAAAGGAATGCTCACTACAAATAGGGCTCACTACCTGGAGGGGTGGCTCACTACCATGAACTAATGTAATAACATCTACAACATGCCTGAGTTTAGTTCCATTGAAGCGCAATACAAATCACCTTTGCTGCCCTTACTACACACACTCTCATTTGTGCATCTTTGCATCTTCACATCCCCCACTCAACACACAAATTCACTACATTTATTTATACCTATCATCAACCTTGGAACATACATCAAGGTCGGCAATACAATCTACAACCTTTGGAACAATCTCCAAGGTCGGCAAACATACATAATTCAAATTAAGTCTGGACCTAAACAAACTTGCAAAGCAAATGAATTAAGAAAGAACACTTCACAGCTTAGCTCGAACCCAAATACATCTTCACATGCTTCAACATGCTTCTACAATCCATAAAACACATCTGCAAAGAGTGTTAGCATCCAAGTCAGCCTAACTTGTGCAGACATCAAGAATACTTAGACACACGCTTCCAAGAGCTCAATCATTGCTTACAGATCAAGCACAAGCCTTTACCAAGATCTATAGACATCCATAAACAACATAAGATCACCTGGGAGCTGACAAATTTAGCCGCAATAGATCTCACTTGAAGACAACAAATATCACTTGAACAAATCATAGACTGCCCACAACAAACATTGTCGAACTCTACTAATCAATAACTTGATTTCTGGAGTACAAAATCACAAATTCTTTGGAATGAAGATAGCTTAGGACCTTATAAACATATGTCCAAAACTGCAAGACCAAAAACCAAACTACGGAGAAATGTGGAGTAAAATACTTTCTCTCAGTTATACTGTAAATGCTGCCAGGCACAGTCTTCAAACTAGTGAATAGAACTTCTACTGCATAGTGATCTGGACCACCAAACTCTAGATTTAGCATCTTCAAAAATGTCTCTAAATCATATCCAAATCTCATACTCCGGTCTTCAACACAGAAGAAATGTGGAGCAAAACTCAGACAGTATTCAGTAAGCTAGAATACATCTTCACAACTTTGTCTTCAATATGGACCAAATTTTCTCAAAATTAGCTATGCTCGTTTTTGTAGACAACCCCTACGAAACTTGTCCATTTCATAATCTACACTCTAAGTTCACAAATCGAGACAAGATTCTCTTGGTCTCGTGCGAAGTTGTATGACATCCTAAACTTGTTCACAACATTCCCTCGAATCGACGCCTCAAAATTCATGCGAATCGGTTAGGTTGTAAACTGACCAAAATATCAATCTTGGTCATTTTTTGGTGTTAGTGAAATTTTGAGTCTTGACATGTAAGGTCGGCATAATTCACCACTTTTACATGTCTTTTTGTTCACTCATGTAAAGTCGGTAAAAAATGCTGCTTCTACATGGTTTTTCTTGTCCCACATGCCCGAGCGGCACTTTTCGCCACCATTGCATGTTCTTTTTAAGGTTGTTGCACGTGCATTGTCGGTTGTTTTAGCCGCTTTTGCATTTTTGGTGAAACACATGTAAAGTCGGCCGAAATCACCACCTGTGTGAGATCTTTAAGATAGTAAAACTCCAGTGGCATTAATTGCCACTCGTGTTGGCATTTAGATTGCGTCTTCGACCCTTTTTAATATGATTAACCCATTTTTTTCATCATTTCGTTTATTCCAAAACCTCTCAGTTGATTTGTGTATCCCTTCTTCGACCATTTGATCACACATTTTTGATTGCAACGGATTTTGAGTTGCATTTGGTGCACCTAGGGTTTCCTCCGTTTAAATAGGTAAGTGTTTTTGTTTGTTATTGTTTCCTTGTTTGAATCTTCCATTTCTTGTTATTTAAAACAAACGAACCATTGTCCTCCAAGGATTATTTTGTTTGTTGTTTTGTTTGGTAAAAAACAAAAGCTTAGGTTTTATGTCTTTCTTCCTTTTTGTGTGTCATTCATACAACCCTATTGTTGTTTAAACCCTTTTGGCCGATATTTTCTTATAAGTGTTCGCCAAGTTTTCGTCTCATAGGAGGATTTATGCCCGTGTGCTCACAAGATGTCATGACGGCTACAATTGCTGATCAAACACTTCCATAAGCTTACGAGCAGATGTGAAGTTGACATTTTTGCCGCTTAAGCCATTTTAAGAGTTTATCCAAACATAGTGTATGGGCGGCGCAATTCACCGCCGTTACACAAAACCTTGCAATTCCTATACCTTACATGCGGTAACGGCAATTTTGGTTGCTTTAACATATAAACATTTTTCCTATGATATGCAATGGCGGTCCAATTCACCAACCATGCATTTGCCTTTAGTTTCTAAATACCCTGATGTAAAGGCGGTGATTTTCTCCACCTTTACATGTAAAACATTTTTCCAAAAAAGAACACATGTAATGTTGGTAATTTTCACCGACTTTGCATGATAATGAAAAATTCCTCCAAACACATGCACAAGTGGCGAAAACATCCGCTTTTACACGTGTAGATACTTCCTCATGTAGGAGTGGTCATTTTGACCGCTCATGCATATTTTCCTAAATTTTTCCTAACACCGAGAAAATTCACCTTTCAGACCTGCTAACCCACTTTAGCCCTTGCCTCGATTTGTGCGCACTCAATCCCTTCAACGCATGTTTTCCTGTCCATGATCATCAAATCGCGGTTATCCCAGTTTATCCATTTTTTCCCTAACTGCGAGATCATGGCCTTTTGCAGTTCTCAACTAGTGTTTGTGGCAAATATCAATCTCAGAGTTCTCTTCAGAGCTAATGTTAGAACCATCTCCGTCGAAGGCCAAAATCATGAAGTACAAGTACCAAGGTGTCTTTCCGGTGACAGCAGTGCAGTCAAATATTGATGAAATCAGAGATACGAAAATTGGACACGTGGACATGGCAAAATTTGTAGATAGAACAAAACAGTCTAATCCTTCTAGGAATATGTAGAAAATCATTGATAGTAATATTCATTTGGTTACATCATTTCTAGTTTCTGCACACAATCCTGAATTTGTTCTTCAAGTGGCCGTCATTACAACAAAGACACCAAAGTTGTGACAGATTCTCAGGGGAATGTAATCATGAGACTGGATGCAGAATTCCTCGACAAAATCTTCATGTGTCCACCTATTGAAAACATTGGACAGATTGACTTTGCTTAGGACCAACAGGATTATGATAAGGATGTGGAAGCTGCCAGAAGGTACATCAACAACAAGTGGTTGAAAATCCCTAGAAGTAATTTGACTAGATGGCCAAAAGACCTTCACAGGACTAACTTTGTAGAGGAAGTTTGTGATTTGATTACTCTCTTGAGTCGCATCAGAGGACTCCCTTCTGCTTCCAAATTCCAAGACTGGATGTACACTTACATCAAAGTGATTCTTTGAGGTACACAGAAGATATTCTGGGGAGAGCAAATCAGTAATGCATTGCATGAACAACTGGTAAAGGTCAACACCACATTCAAATTCTATATGACCTCTTATCTTGTCTATGTTGCTGCAAGCATGAGAAACTTTCCAGGTTTGACTTAGGTAGGAGATAGGAGATTGATCCCGGTATATGAGTATTACCCTCAAATTACTCTGAAGGGATTGATTCATCATTTCTGAAGGGTCAATGATGCATTCTTTTCAGTGTTCATGTGCTTATGGGATAGTGAACTTGTTCAGAAAAGGGTCTCTGATGAAGCTTGGTAGGTTGTGAATTCTTTTGGTTGCTTATTTTTGCAACTTCCCACTTTCACATATCTTCGGGTAGGGTATTATCCCGGTTACCTTTATATTCTTCCACGATATCCTAGTGACCGTATTGTTCTTATGGAGCTATGTAGACAACTGATTGTAGTGCACAATAAACAGATGGAGCTGAAGAAGTTGGGGATAAAGTTCCCTATTGAAATTGGAAGGTATTCGGTTCAATCAGCCAATAAAGCAAAAATAATTGATTCTAAATTACAACTGGTCACCATGAGGACTTACAAGAAAAGAGACCATTTTGACTTTAGAAAAGTGCAAGATAAAATCAAAAGGAAGTCAACCTTCCATGTACCAATGGTTGAAGACATATGGGCTGATCTTAGGACACAGAATGAGATCAGAACGCTAGACTTCTGAAGACTTCACCTGAGTCAGATTGAAGAACTAGGCCTCATTGATATTCCGAATGGAATGGAGGATGACGCGGACATTCTAGATCCCAAATACAACACAAAAAATGTTGAGGCTTCACCTCTTCCAGAGGTGAAATGGTCAGTCAAAGAAGAAACATCCATAAGGAAAAGGTTTCAACTAATACTGGCCAACACCAATGTGTGGTTGGAAAGTAAGGGATTAAATTGAAAGAGTTCCTCACAGGGTCAGAGGCCAAAACACAGGAGTAGACAGGCAAGAAGGCTGAAAACAGAACCAAAAACAAGAGTGATGCCTCTTCTTCTTCTAAAATATGCAAACCAAAGATCAAGTTTGTATCCAAAGGGGGAAAGAAGAAGGAAACTGTAGAAACTTCCAACGTCACTGAATCAAATGTTGAAGATACTAATGTTGATCAAATGGAGATTGAAAATGTTGGGGCTGAAGAGTAAAATATTCAGAGTCCTAAGGATACCCAACAAACAAAAGTATCTGATGAATCTGATAAAGAAGAGGAAATTGAACAAGGCAAAGATGAAGATACAGAAGTAGAACAACTTGATGATCTGCCTCAATCTCCTATGAAAGATCTTCCCACTGGAACACAAGTTTCTACACCTCCTCCTCATACTCCAGTTTCTGGTAGTTTCCCAGTAGTTTCAAATGTTCCCCTTTCACCAATTTTTGTTGTTTCTTTTGATAATACCCCTGCTTCTGTGAAAACCAGTTTTGGGACCGTGTTTGATTCTTCCGGTTCCATTCCTAGTTTATCTTCTCCATCTTTTGGCATTGGTGAGCAATCTATTTTAGAGAATCTTCTGGATGCTTCAGGAAAGGTTGCTGATACAGGTGTGGTTTTTACCAACACCAGTCCTGTTGTGACTATCACAGGTATGAACATGGATCTAGTAAAACAAGTGGTAGACTCATCTCCGATTGTTGGCACTTCTGTGCTTCCCCCATGGTTATCTGCATATACTCCAAAGAGGAAGAAGCAAGCTATTTCACCTGATGAGATTGATATTGAAAAACTTTTGCCCATAATAGCAAAGAATTAGAAGAAGAATCCTAAGACTGTTTCTAGGCTTGTCAATGAAAAAGGAATCAGATATGCAGAAATTGCTAAACCACCAGAAGATGCACCATTGACACTTTTGATATGAATAATTATGCAATTTCAAGGGTTGAGTTGGGCAAGCTAACTCATGAGGGCATAAAGGCATATTTTCAAACCACTGCCAGCACTTTACTTGAAAAGTACGATGAAGTCAAGAAAGAGAAGGAACAATATAAAGCCAAAGCAGAACAACTTGCTGCTCTTCTTCAAAAGATAGTAAAGTCATCAGAAATGGTAGAACCCATGGTAGTGACGGTAGAAGATCCCTTGATTCAGAAGGTTGAAAAAGTACAAGCTAGGGGAAGAGTGGTAGGAGATATAGTGGAACGCCTATTAGCTCAAGGGCGAATCCTACTGAAAACCACTGTGGAAAGAAAAGAGAAGATGGACAAAGCTAAAGCTAAGCCGGACAACCTGGTAGATTTTACTTTCACAAGAGCTGCAAGATCAAGAAGAGAGCCTGGAAGAGTGGATAGATATGAAAAAGATTAAGATAAAGAATCTGATCACCATTGGGGTCATTACAGATAGGGAATCATATCTTAAGACCAAGGAGACTCTGGTCCATCGCATCCACACAATAAAAGGTCTACTTGAAGATCTGTGTCAAGCCTGAGAAGCCAGTGAAGATAGTGATGTCACACTTCTACACTGGCTAGAAGAACTTCCATGCACCCTAACAGGGGAGGATCACAAGTTTCTCTCAGCCGAGGAGATGGTAAGTTCCTTTGAAGAGATGGTCCAAAGAAAATTTGAAGAAGAGGCACCCTCAATGCTTTCAATGGATAATCTGTATGATCAACATTCAACTTTAGAGAACCTGAAAAATAATCTAGACAAACACGAAAAGGCAATAAAGGCGGTAAGAGACTTAATTCTCCGAGCCCGCACCATCTCAGAAAACATAGCGAAACCAGATGCATGCGAGATGGCAGCCATACAGGCTATGTACCAGAGTTTTCTAAAGAAGAATGATAGAGGAAGCTAGTGCCTTAGTTTATTTTTCTTGTATATGATATATAATTTGAATTTTGTTGTGGACATTTTCACATGTAATCTTCCAAATGTAATTACATGTGAAACAAAGGAAGTCCCAAGTCAAATAGGACTCTTTTGTTGAATAAGTCAAAGTAGTTGTAAATTTCCTATTTTTAGTCCAGGCTCCTCCCTATAAATAAAGAGGGCCTCTATTGAAAATGATATCTTTTAGTTATTAAAGCGTAACTCTGCCAAATTGAAGAGCATTTTTTGAGATTTTGTGTTCAAATTGTAAATCAAGTTTTATCAAGTGAATAAGAAAGCAAGTGATCGTTCAAACTTTGTGTTGAAATAACTTATGTTGTATTGGAAATTGTTCTTATGTCCTTTTCCTAATACTATCTTATCTGTTTGATCAAATGGTAGTGTGAGTGAGAATAATCTGGGAGATGTTCTAAAGTTGATTGTGGAGACTTTGTGCTACAACAATTATCTTTAGTTTGTGATTTAGTGTTTTGAAGTGAAAGATATTGGAAAGGCTTTGAACTACTATTATATTTTGTGATAATTTATTTTGTCATAGTTTTCGGTGAAGACTTTGAGCTGCACCTCATTCTACTTGTTTTTATGTTATAAATCAGCAAAAGAAGCAACGATAGACTTTGTGCTCTCGTGGATTTCTTGTTTATTCAGTTTGTATCAAGGAAGTGCTCTTTTATTTTATAAACATCATCTCTGAAAAAAGAGAAATGGATGAAATGGACTCACCCCTGGATTAGTATTAATTTTAAAGTAATTTATGAAAGTTAATAGGGAACCACCCCTTGATGAGAGGAGAGATTTATCTCATTACACTGTGGTAGATATAACTATTTTGCCTTCAGTTAGTTGAAGAAAAAATATTCACTTAATAGTTTTTGGTGACTCTACTGGGGACGGAACGCGCAACTTGAAGTGTCATGCTCTGAGTTGAAGCACTTTCAATTATTTTCCATTTGTTGCAAAATTTTGTTGAGTATACTACATTCTGGCATATTCACGGTATACCAGAAGCAAGAGGGCTCAAGGTATTATTGATCTTGTATTTGAGTTGATGCAGCAAAATAATTTTGGTCTTTTGCCTCTACGACCTCGCCTTCAGCGAACCAGGAGTTTTCCTCCTACCAACTCCAGGTCTCTGATACTAGGTGAAACTTCCATTTCTAGTGCTAGCAGAGTTTTGTCTGTCCCTACTCCACAAAGGTTTGTTATCCTACCTTTCAATCAGTGCATCATGGCAGCCCAAGGCCCTTGGGGTAACACTTTTGGTCCTCTAAATTTAACCCCATCTTTGCATGAATTACCTCGTAGTTCAAGAAAGAATTTTCCCAAGTTCTATGGTGACGAAAAGGTTCACCCTGATGAACACATTGCAACTTTCTATATAGCTTGTGGTGTAATAGGCATGGAACATGAAGACGTAGCAGTAAGACTTTTTGTAGAAACACTACAAGGTGCTGCTGTGGACTGGTTTTATCATCTTCAAGCTCAGACTATAACCAATTGGAACACTCTCAAAACCAAGTTCGAAGCTAGGTTCAAACCCATGGAAGATGCTCATGCCTTGTTAGTACAGCTAACACAAATGAAGAAAGAGTCGCATGAACCCATGTGAGATTTCATCGCCAAGTTCAATAAGCTGAGAAATAGGATTCCTACTGTAGGAGTCAATGACAACACTGAGAGGGGGGGTGAATCAGTGTTGTGTAAATTCTTCACTTTTTGCAAACTTTACAAGACAAGTAGAAAGAAAGACATTAATGATCTGTTGATCTCATATGCACAAGACTGATAGTGAAAGATGTGAACCAAAAACTTATCAACAAAACACAAATATGCACACACAGAGACAAATTATAACACATAAATTTCTGGAGTGGAAAACCCTCTCAGGGTAGAAAAACCACTCATGAAGTGCCTCACTGGCTTAACTTTAAAAACTTCTTACAAAGCCTCACTGGTTGAATATTATGTCTCACTAACAATTGAAAGGTCTTACTGACCTACAAGCCTCACTGGCATACTGTGTGCCTCACTGGCAACAATGTTTAGAAGCACCATCTTCAAGGAGCACCAACCCCCAAAATAGAACAAACTGAAACAAGAACTCAGAGGGTTTCTCTGTTTCAATACAAAACATTTCTTCTGTCTCATGTATCTGTCAAATGGCCATTCTTTTTATCAACTCAAATCATATACAAACTCAGATATTCAAAATCAATCCTATGTACTGCATACTCTGTATGTTTCTTCTCTTTCTTATTAGTCATTACGTCAATGCACCTGAAAAACAATTTTATACAAATTGAATATCTTTTCACCTTTCATCTTCTGTATATATCATCTCTGTCAAATTATGAAGTTGCAATAATACCAAAACTCTTGATGTTCCTCTTCTCTGCAAAACAACATCCATCCGTTTCAATTCTAAAAACATATCCCTCCTTCTTGAATGACTAATCATATTCCTCTATCTACAAAAACCATTTTACTGAAGAATATAGATCTTCATATTTATCTGTGCATAATTAAAGACTTTTTAATCTTTTCAACAAGATCCTTCATCTCTTAAATGATGCTTCATATTCTTGCAAAAACACAATATCTGAATGCAAACAAAATCAATTTAATTTTCTTCTTTGTACAAATTCCTTCTCAAATTTACAAAACCCTTCAATCTTCTCCTTCACATTCTTCATCTTCAAAAATCATTTTGCCTTGTATAAAGTCTTCATAAAAAATCTTTTCAAAACTCTTGATCTTCTAAATTCTTGATTTTCTTTGCAAAAATACATTTCATGAAGAACCTGCATCTTATCCATCTCAAAAATATATTGAATCAATAATGTACCAGCCCCTTAAAAATAAAACCATCTTCTATAGAGGCTTTCTTTTCATCTCTATAAAAAATAAAAAAGCATTAAATCTGAATCTCCTCCCACACAAAAAAACTACATTTATCTCTTCAGTTTCCACGAGGAAGATTTTGAAAATAGAAAAAAAACTTCCAAAAAAAACTTTCCAAGAAAATCTATCTTAAAACCTTCTTTTTAGGGGCAAAAAGATAACCTTTCTAAAAAAATCATATAGAAATGACGTTTATTTCCCCTTCAAAGTTTAATGGCAAGGATCAGGGAGAGATTTAAATAGAAACCATTGATCACAAATTTTGCGCTTTGAAAAGCTTTAAAAGAAACTGTTGATTTGATTTCCTGCCCGATGAAGACCGAACCAAAAGGTTTGATATACCGATGGGGTCGGTCAAATAATGATGCACATACCCATAAGTGATGACTTAAGTCATCCTTGACCTGTTCTTTCCAGTCACTTTTAAATTAGAACAAAAAGAGCCTTTTTATTATGATAGGTAAATTAGAATTTATACTCCCTTATATAACCTTTATTAAGGTTTAGACCACACTCTGAAGTAAAGAGAATTTGAATCATGATGCAAAAGAACCTTATCAACTCTAATTAATCATCATCATGAATAGATCAATCAAAGAAGATAAATTGAACTCCATAACATAGAGATATCACCATTACTTATAAATCTTGAAGACACCCTGAATGAAATCCAAACCAAGTGAAACATGAAGGAACTCCTGACTTCTACCCCTGCAGCCATCATGATCATGTAAATTCAACATCATGACAACAACCTCAACTCTGCCATATACACTGAGAACATTGAGCTATGACAACAAACTAGAAAGAACTACACAATGAAGATATTAACTCAAACCCAAGAAGCATCAAACAATCAACAACACGATTTCATCTAACTGATCATCCAACAAAGAAGCACCTTAACCTTGTCTTGAGCACAACCAACCTCAAATGAACTGATCTTTCCTGCTAGTAATGTTGCATCATGACATGAATGAGTTATTCTTCATGACCTCTTATGAAACATCAAATGAACTCCATAATGAAGACATTAATTCAAACACAACCCACTATCACTGAACTCAGCACATCTGATCTTGACAACCTATTCTGACCTTATTAGGCATGATGTGTACTACAACATGATAACAAGATAAACACAAACACTTTACCATACTGAATTGTGATATAACAATAGAAAGAACACACAAGATGATGTCTCCTGCTCCTATCAACAACAATGGCAACTAAACATACTTTTGACATCAATGACAACTTATCACCATCACCTACCACCGCTGAGCCAACAACGGAGAATCTTAAGTGTTTCTTTATCAATACACAACTTCCTGAAGTGAGTTTTTTGTTAAGGTGGGCTGGTCCTGCGGATCTTGCCGCGGCTCAGATTTTGGCTACCGAAGTCGAAGATGACCTTATCCTTGTGGGTAAGATAAGAAGAGATTCTAATAGAAATAAAAGTTTCTCTTCTACTGAGAATTCTTACACAAGCACCACAGATCCTATGGTGCAAAAGTTAGCAAATGAATTGCTAGCTTTGAAAAGGCAAATGTCACAAGGTATGTCTGCCCCTCCTTCTTATCAGGACATACCAAGGAGGACATTTCCCAACAGTTCATATCAAGGCAATGCTGCTAATAATCAAGGGCAATCCAATCGTCTTCTGCCTACACAAGGGAAGCTTGCCATTGAAGTAGCGCCGGTCAACTCAGCAGTTGGCTATTATGAAGCTGAACATGATCATTCTTTCCAACCTGAGTTGGACCAAGAGAATGATGCTAATCTCTTTGTAGAAGGAGAAGAAGAATTAGCTGGCGACTCTACTATCAGTTTTCTAAATTACCAAGATGAAGCTAAAAAAGAAGGAGAAGTGTGTGAAGGAGCATATGCTATTTTTACTAGGTACCAAAATCAATCAACTTAGCAAGTTGATAAAGGAAAAGTGAGAAGAATCTCAACCAGTGATCTCAATTGCTAAACGGGGAACTCCACTGCCTTTCCAATCTAAGGACCCGGTGGGCAATAAGCAAGTAAGTACATCTAACAATCCTATATCTTCTACTTTTGTCCCTCAGACCAATACTACCCCTAAAAATCAAAATCAGAATGATGGATTTCCTTCCTCTGTTTCTAGTTCATTCCAATTATTTGATATAATAGATCATGCTAGGAAGACCAAGATCCAAATGTCTGAAGTTGGGTATTTACAAGCTAATCCTAAACAGTTTGATAGGTTAGCTAAATACGTCAAAAACAAGACCATCCCTACAGGACAAGATTTCCTAAAAGTTTCTCGTGATTCCTCAAAAAGCAAAACTACCTAAAATAATCTTGTCACTACTCCCCTTGTTGCCTCTGGCAAAATAGAACCTTTCTATGTTTCCCTATTGGTAAATGGTCACAAGTTGAGTAATTGCGTAATAGATTCAGGAGCCTCTGATAATGTTATGCTCGTCAAAGTAGCAAATGCCCTTGGCCTCACCTTAACTAAGACTTTTGGGAGATGTTTCTCCGTGGAAAATAAGCAAGTACCATTGTTGGGTCAAATCAAAGATGCCCAATTTGCATTTGTAGCCTTTCCAGACAAGAGGATTAAGATGACAATCCTAGTAGCTGATGTTCTAGCTTCCTATGGTGTTCTACTTAGATGTAATTTCTGCAAGGATGTAGGTGGGGAGTTGAACATGGATCTATCTGAAGCAAGGATACCTGTCAAAGGTGTCATGCAAAAGTTGCTTCCTGAGAAAGAGGCAAAATACATTGTTACCCAAATGGCAAATCCCAAAGCTCAAATTTTGTTTGAGTCCTCGGGAATGGGTAATTATTTCCTGTCCACTGAAGATGTTTCTAGTTCATCAGATGAGAGTTCATCAGGTAATAGCTCAGACCATTTAGATGAAGAATCAGAAGAGTTTTCAGATGAAAGTTTAGATGAAGGTATAGTAATGCCAAATTCTTCCCTCATTGATGAAGAGGAATCTTCTGATCAACGAAGTTCCAAAAAATCAAATTCTAATGAGGTCTGGGTTTTAGAATTTGACGACAGTTGTTCCTCTACCAGTTCTGGAGCTGGAGTTGTTTTGATATCCCCACAAGGTGATATCTTTCCTTTCTCATATAAGTTGCAATTTGACAATACCAATAACACCACCGAATATGAGTCATTGTTGCTCGGATTGGAAGCTGCTCATGCTAGATGTGTTAAAATTCTTCATGCTCAAGGAGATACCGAATTAGTGGTTTGTCAAGTGAGAAATCTGTATCAAACCAAAAATGAAAGATTGAGACACTATTGCAATCGTGTATGGGATTGCATTGAAAGTTTGATGCTTTCAATATTTCTGCGGTGCCTAGAAAGTATAATGATCATGTATATTCATTAGTTGTCTCTGCCACCCTCATGGTTCCTCATAAAGATTTCAAAGGAAACAAGTACACTATTGAGCTGGTCTTTCGACCAAGTGTACCTGATAATGCTGACCATTGGTAGGTGTTCAATGGTGATAATCAAATCATAGCTTTCTTGGAAAAGATGGATAGCTTTGATGAGCTCTATTTTGAAGGTAGTGAATCTCCACCACAGGAATACGTTTCTAAAATAGATTCACAAACCAGTGAAGAGTTTCTTCAACTGAAAGGGAATAAGATTCCAAAAGGTTTGGTTTCCCTTGAAAAGCTATTTGATAAGCATGACAGATATATCAAGTAGTGGCAACAATGGGATTCAAGTTCCTCTATGGAATTTGAGCAAATAAATTTGAGTTCAGAGGCAGATCCCAAAATGGTCAACATTGGGAAATGTTGCACTGCCGATGAGAAGTTCAAATTCATTACCCTCCTTCACCATTACATTGATGTCTTGGTGTACTCCTAGGATGATCTGAAATCCTTCAGGCCTAAGGAGATTCAACATGAAATTCCCCTCAAAGTTGGGTCGTTGCCTCACAAGCAGAAACAAAGGCAATACAACCCCAAAATATCAGGTACAATCCTTTCTGAGATTCAGAAGATGTTGAATGCAAGGATAATTTTTCCAATTCATCATTCCACCTGGATTACAAACATAGTTCCTGTAAGGAAGAAGAATGGAGAAATCCGTATCTGCGTTGATTTCAGGAATCTTAACCAGTCTTCTCTTAAGGATAACAACCCCCTACCCATCATGGACCAAGTATTGCAAATTGTAACTGGTTCAGAAATGCTGTCTATGCTAGATGGTTTTTCGAGGTATAATCAAGTGGAAGTCAATGAAGCAAATCAGTATAAAACTACTTTCGCTACACCTTGGGGCACATTTGCATATCACAGAATGCCTTTTGGTCTGATCAATGTTGGCGCCACATTTCAGAGAGCAATGGACCTTGCCTTCAGAGATGAGATGGGAAAGTTCATCGTGGTGTATCTTGATGACTTGACTGTTTTCTCCAAAAACTGTCATAATCATGCACACCATTTACGACTAGTGTTGGAACGCTGTCGGCAAAATGGTATCTCTCTCAACCCCAAGAAGTCGATTTTTGGGGTTACAGAAGGTAAACTTCTCAGTCACATTGTATCCCGAGAAGGAACTAAAATTGATCCAGAAAGAGTTAAGTCCATTCAAAGTCTTACTCTGCTTGCTAGTAAGGCTGCTGTTCATTCTTTCTTTGGAAAGGTGAATTTTCTGCGAAGGTTCATTCCTGAATTTGCAGAGAAAATCTGTCACATCGTCAACATGATGAAGGGTAAGGCTACTTTCCATTGGACTGTGAAAGGCAAAGCGGCATTTGAGGATATCAAGAGGGCTATTGCTCATGCTCCAGTTCTTGTTTGTCCTGATTATACCAAAGATTTCGTAGTATATAGCTACACTTCTAAACATACACTTTCAACTATTCTGGTTCAGCAGAATGAAGAAGGTGTAGAATCTCCCATATCATTTATGAGTTGCCTTCTCAAAGCTGATGAATTAAAATATTCAAACATGGAGAAGCATGCTTATGCCGTGGTTAAGGCTGTAAAGCATTTCCGGTTCTATATCCTGAATTCACATACTATTGTTCTAGTGCCTGATACAACAGTAAAGTCTATTCTAACTCAACAAGAGTTCGGCACTAAAAGGGGCAATTGGATTGCTAAGATCCAAGAGTTTGATCTTGATATAAAACCTACCAAGCTGATACATGGTAGAGGTTTGTGTCAGTTGATCGTTGATAACAGACCAAAAGAGACAGGGGACGAAGAAGAAGAAGTTGAGGATATGCCGACAGTTCTTTTTCTCACTACTACTGATGAGTGGTATTCAAATATCGCTCATTTTCTTACCTATGGTGAGTGTCCTACCCATCTATCTTATAAGGAGAAAAGAAATGTTAAGTTGAAAGTTGCTAACTATGTCCTATGGGACAATGGTTTGTACAAAAGAAGCCTTTATGGGGTATTTCTCCGTTGCGTGGATAAAGTGCAACAAAGTAGACTTCTGGAGTCTTTCCACAATTTGGCCTGTGGAGGACATTTTTCTGCACCTGTAATGACTCACAAGATTATGCGAGCCAGATATTATTGGCCCATGTTGTTTCAAGATGCGTACAATTGGGTGCGTAGGTGTGAGTTGTGTCAATAGTTTGTTGGGAAACCAAAGTTGGCTGCTTTACCTCTCAAACTAGTGGTGATTGAAGAACCTTTTCAGCAATGGAGCATCGACTTCATTGGCGCTGTGAAACCACCATCAAGTGCTGGACACAACTATGTTCTCACTGCGACAGATTATTTTACCAAGTGGGTGGAAGCCATCCTAGTTAAGCATGCTACTTCTGAAGTGGTATGTAGTTTCCTCAAGGAAAACATTATTTCCCGGTTTGGAGTTCCAAACAAGATTGTAGTAGACAATGCTACTTGTTTTTCTTCCTATGAGATTACTAACTTTTGCTACGAGCATGGGATCATTCTTTCCCATTCTTCAGACTATTATCCGCAAGGAAATGGTCAGGCGGAATCAAGTAATAAAAATTTGGTTACTATTATTAGAAAATTGGTAGATGAGAATCAGAGAACTTGGCATAAAGCGTTGTTTGATGCTTTATGGGCAGACATGATTACCCCTAAAAGGGCAATAGGGATGTCGCCATTTCATCTTCTATATGGTCTGAATGCGGAGATACCAATTACCTTGGAATTGCCAGCACTGAAGTTGGTAAAGGCAGTGGAAGATAGAACTTTTGATAGTTTTATTGATAAAAGGATCATGTATCTAACTGAACTTGAAGAGCAGCAAACTATGGTAGTGGATCGTATTGCTGAGCATCAAAGTCAGGTAAAGAAACTCTTTGACAAGAAGGCAAGGACTCGTGAGTTTCAGATTGGAGATCAAGTCTTGTCATGGGAAAAGAGGAGAGAACCAAAGGGAATGCATGGAAAATTTGATTCCTTGTGGAGAGGTCCGTTCACCATTCATTAGTTTTGTGGTGAAAATAGTTTCTTGCTAGAATATTAGGATGGAACACCATTCTTGCTACCTCACAGTGGGCAACATTTGAAACATTTCAATCCTTGAAGTATCAGATAAGTTCATTTGTACATTTGTATATTTTAGTGTTTTTATTTTTTATTTTTTGTGTTTTCGTTTGGTCTTTTGTGTCTTTTTCTTTTAAGCTTGACTCTATAGCCCAATGACATGGATGAAGGCACTTAGAGACTGGATTCTTCTCCCTTCGATCGTTTCAAAGTTCAATCGATGGAAGTTCCCCAGTTAGAGCCAGTTGTTGTTCTCAAAATTAGCTACACTCATTTTTGTAGACAACCTCTACGAAACTTGTCTGTTTCGTAATCTACACTCTAAGTTCGCAAATCGAGACAAGATTCTCTTGGTCTTGTGCGAAGTTGTATGACATCCTAAACTTGTTCACAACATTCTCTCGAATCGATGCCTCGAAGTTCATGCAAATCGGTTAGGTTGTAAACTGACCAAAATATCAATCTTGGTCATTTTTGGGTGTTAGTGAAATTTTGAGTCTTGACATGTAAGGTCGGCATAATTCACCACTTTTACATGTCTTTTTGTTCACTCATGTAAAGTTAGTAAAAAATGCTGCTTCTACATGGTTTTTCTTATCCCACAATGCCCGAGCGACACTTTTCACCGTCATTGCATGTTTTTTTTAAGGTTGTTGCACGTGCATTGTCAGCTGTTTTAGCCGCTTTTGCATTTTTGGTGAAACACATGTAAAGTCGGCTGAAATCGCCGCCTGTGCGAGATCTTTGAGATTGCAAAACTCCAGTGGTATTAATTGCCACTTGTGTTGGCATTTAGATCGCGTCTTCGACCTTTTTTAATATGATTAACCCATTGTTTTTCATCATTTCGTTTATTCCAAAACCTCTCAGTTGATTTGTGTATCCCTTCTTCGACCATTTGATCACACATTTTTGATTGCAATGGATTTCGAGTTGCTATTGGCGCACCCAGGGTTTCCTCCATTTAAACAGGTAAGTGTTTTTGTTTGTTATTGTTTCCTTGTTTGAATCTTCCATTTCTTGTTATTTAAAACGATCGAACCCTTGTCCTCCGAGGATTATTTTATTTGTTGTTTTGTTTGGTAAAAAACAAAATCTTAGGTTTTATATCTTTCTTCCTTTTTGTGTGTCATTCATACAACCATATTGTTGTTTAAACCCTTTTGGCCGATATTTTCTTATGAGTGTTTGCCAAGTTTTTGTCTCATAGGAGGATTGATGTCCGTGTGCTCACAAGATGTCATGACGGCTACAATTGCCGATCAAACACTTCCATAAGCTTATGAGCAGATGTGAAGTCAACATTTTTGCCGCTTAAGCCATTTTAAGAGTTTATCCAAACACAGTGTATGGACGGTGCAATTCGCCGCCCTTACACAAAACCTTGCAATTCCTATACCTTACATGCGGTAACGACAATTTTGGCTGCTTTAACATATAAACATTTTTCCTATGATATGCAATGGCGGTCCAATTTGACGACCAAGCATTTGCCTTCAGTTTCTAAATACCCTAATGTAAAGGCAATGATTTTCTCCACCTTTACACGTAAAACATTTTTCCAAAAAAGAACACATGTAATGTCGGTATTTTTCACCGACTTTGCATGATAATGAAAAATTCCTCCAAACACATGCACAAGCGGCAAAAACATCCGCTTTTACATGTGCAGATACTTCCTCATGCAGGAGTGGTCATTTTGACCACTCATGCATATTTTCCTAAATTTTTCCTAACACCAGGAAAATTCACCTTTCAAGCCTGTTAACCCGCTTTAGCCCTTGCCTCGATTTGCGCACACTCAAGCCCTTCAACTCATGCTTTCTTGTCCATGATAATTGAATCACGGTTATCCCAGTTTATCCATTTTTTCCCTAACTGCGAGATCATGGCCTTTTGCAGTTCTTAACCAGTGTTCGTGGTAGATATCAATCTCAGAGTTCTCTTCAGAGCTAATGTCAGAACCATCTCTGTTGAAGGCCAAAATCATGAAGTACAAGTACCAAGGTGTCTTTCCAGTGACAACAGTGCAGTCAAATGTTGATGAAATCAAAGATGCAAAAATTAGACACATGGACATGGCAAAATTTGTAGATAGAACAAAACAGTCTAATCCTTCTAGGCATATGCAGAAAATCATTGACAGTAATATTCATTTGGTTGCATCATTTCTAGTTTTTGCACACAATTCTGAATTTGTTCTTCAAGTGGCCAGTCATTACAATAGAGACACCAGAGCTGTGATAGATTCTCAAGGGAATGTAATCATGAGACTAGATGCAGAATTCCTTGACAAAATCTTCATGTGTCCACCTATTGAAAACATTGGATAGATTGACTTTGCTCAGGTCCAACATGATTATGATAAGGATGTGGAAGCTGCCAAAAGGTACATCAACAACAAGTGGTTGAAAATCTCTAGAAGTAATTTGACCAGATGGCTAAAAGACCTTCATAGGACTGACTTTGTAGAGGAAGTTTGTGATTTGATTACTCTCTTGAGTCGCATCAGAGGACTCCCTTCTGCTTCCAAATTCCAAGACTGGATGTACACTTACATCAAAGTGATTCTTTGAGGTACACAGAGGATATTCTGGGGAGAGCAAATCAGTAATGCATTGCATGAGC
Source organism: Cunninghamia lanceolata (assembly GCA_027924645.1). Lineage (NCBI taxonomy): Eukaryota > Viridiplantae > Streptophyta > Pinopsida > Cupressales > Cupressaceae > Cunninghamia > Cunninghamia lanceolata. The sequence continues at coordinate 4,995,873 of BSBN01000908.1, read as the reverse complement.
AACTGGTAAAGGTCAACACCACATTCAAATTCTATATGACCTCTTATCTTGTTTATGCTGCTGCAAGCATGAGAAACTTTCCAGGTTTGACTCAGGTAGGAGATAGGAGATTGATCCTGGTATATGAGTATTACCCTCAAATTACTCTGAAGGGATCGATTCATCATTTCCGAAGGGTCAATGATACATTATTTTCAGTGTTCATGTGCTTATGGGATAGTGAACTTGTTCAGAAAAGGGTCTCTGATGAAGCTTGGCAGGTTGTGAATTCTTTTGGTTGCTTGTTCCTGCAATTTCCCACTTTCACATATTTTCGGGTAGGGTATTATCCTGGTTACCCTTATATGTTTCCACGATATCCTAGTGACCGTATTATTCTTATGGAGCTATGTAGACAACTTATTGTAGTGCACAATAAATATATGGAGCTGAAGAAGTCAAGGATAAAGTTCCCCGTTGAAATTGGAAGGTATTCGGTTCAATCAGCCAATAGATCAAAAATAATTGATTCTAAATTACAATTGGTCACCATGAGGACTTACAAGAAAAGAGACCATTTTGACTTTAGAAAAGTGCAAGGTAAAATCAAAAGGAAGTCAACCTTCCATGTACCAATGGTTGAAGATATATGGGCTGATCTCAGGACACAGAATGAGATCAGAAAGCTAGACTTCTGCAGACTTCACCTGAGTCAGATTGAAGAACTAGGCCTTGCTGATATTTGGGATGGAATGCAGGATGACGGGGACGTTCTAGATCCCAAATACAACACGGAAAATGTTGAGGCTTCACCTCTTCTAGAGGTGAAATGGTCAGTCAAAGAAGAAACATCCATAAGGAAAAGGTTTCAACCAATACTGGCCCACACCAATGTATGGTTGGAAAGTAAAGGGATTAAATTAAAAGAGTTCCTCACAGGGTCAGAGGCCAAAACACAGGAGCAGACAGGTAAGAAGGCTGAGAACAGAACCAAAAACAAGAGTGATGCCCCTTCTTCTTCTAAGATACGCAAACCAAAGATCAAGTTTGTATCCAAAGGGGGAAAGAAGAAGGAAACTACAGAAACTTCCAATGTCACTGAATCAAATGTTGAAGATACTAATGTTGATCAAATGGAGATTGAAGATGTTGGGGCTAAAGAGCAAAATATTCAGAGTCCTAAGGATGCCCAACAAACAAAAGTATTTGATGAATCTGATAAAGAAGAGGAAATTGAACAAGGCAAAGATGAAGATACAGAAGTAGAACAACTTGATGATCTCCCTCAATCTCTTGTGAAAGATCTTCCCACTGGAACACAAGTTTCTACACCTCCTCCTCATACTCTGGTCTTTGGTAGTTTCCCAGTAGTTTCAAATGTTCCCCTTTCACCAATTTTTGTTGTTTCTTTTGATAATACCCCTGCTTCTGTGAAAACCAGTTTTGGGACCGTGTTTGATTCTTCCGGTTCCATTCCTAGTTTATCTTCTCCATCTTTTGACATTGGTGAGCAATCTGTTTTAGAGAATCTTCTGGATGCTTCATGAAAGGTTGCTGATATAGGTGTGGTTTTTACCAACACCAGTCCTATTGTGACTATCACAGGTATGAACATGGATCCAGCAAAACAAGTGGTAGACTCATCTCCGGTTGTTGGTGCTTCTGTGCTTCCCCCATGGTTATCTGCATATACTCCAAAGAGGAAGAAGCAAGCTATTTCACCTGATGAGATCGATATTGAAAAACTTTTGCCCGTAAAAGCAAAGAATCAGAAGAAGAAGCCTAAGATTGTTTCTAGGCTTGTCAATGAGAAAGGAATCAGATACGCGGAAATTGCTAAACCACCAGAAGATGCCACTATTGACACTTTTGACATGAATGATTATGTCATTTCAAGGGTTGAGTTGGGCAAGCTAACTCATGAGGGCATAAAGGCAGATTTTCAAACCACTGCCAGCACTTTACTTGAAAAGTACGATGAAGTCAAGAAAGAGAAGGAACAATATAAAGCCAAAGCAGAACAGCTTGCTGCTGTTCTTCAAAAGATAGTAAAGTCATCATAAATGGTAGAACCCATGGCAGTGACGGTAGAAGATCCCCTGATTCAGAAGGTTGAAAAAGCACAAGCCAGGGGAAGAGTGGTAGGAGATATAGTGGAACGCCTATTAGCTCAAGGGTGAATCCTACTGAAAACCACTGTGGAAAGAAAAGAGAAGATGGACAAAGCTAAAGCTGAGCTGGACAACCTGGTAGATTTACTTTCACAAGAGCTACAAGATCAAGAAGAGAGCCTGGAAGAGTGGATAGATATGAAAAAGATTAAGATAAAGAATCCGATCACCATTGGGGTCATTACAAACAAGGAATCATATCTTAAGACCAAGGAGACTCTGGTCCATCACATCCACACAATAAAAGGTCTACTTGAAGATCTGTGTCAAGCCCGAGAAGCTAGTGAAGATAGTGATGTCACTTCTACACTGGCTAGAAGAACTTCCATGCACCCTAACAGGGGAAGATCACAAGTTTCTCTCAGCCGAGGAGATGGTAAGTTCCTTTGAAGAGATGGTCCAAAGAAAATTTGAAGAAGAGGCGCCCTCAATGCTTTCAATGGATAATCTGTATGATCAACATTCAACTTTAGAGATCCTGAAAAATAATCTAGACAAACACGAAAAGGAAATAAAGGTGGTAAGAGACTCAATTCTCTGAGCCCACACCATCTCGAAAAACACAGCGAAACCAGATGCATGCGAGATGGCAGCCATACAGGCTATGTACTAGAATTTTCTGAAGAAGAATGACGGAGGAAGCTAGTGCCTTAGTTTATTTTTCTTGTATCTGATATGTAATTTGAATTTTGTTGTGGACATTTTCACATGTAATTTTCCAAAATGTAATTACATGTGAAACAAAGGAAGTCTCAAGTCAAATAGGACTCTTTTGTTGAATAAGTCAAAGTAGTTGTAAATTTCCTATTTTTGCTCTAGGCTCCTCCCTATAAATAAAGAGGGCCTCTATTGTAAATGATATCTTTTAGTTATTAAAGCGAAACTCTGCCAAATTGAAGAGCATTTTTTGAGACTTTGCGTTCAAATTGTAAATCAAGTTTTATCAAGTGAATAAGAAAGCAAGTGATCATTCAAACTTTGTGTTGAAATAACTTGTGTTGTATTGGAAATTATTCTTATGTCCTTTTCCTAATACTATCTTATCTGTTTGATCAAATATTAGTGTGAGTGAGAATAATCTGTAAGATGTTCTAAAGTTGATTGTAGAGACTTTGTGCTACAACAATTATCTTTAGTTTGTGATTTAGTGTTTTGAAGTGAAAGATATTGGAAAGGCTTTGAACTACTATTATCTTTTGTGATCATTTATTTTGTCGTAGTTTTCGGTGAAGACTCTGAGCTGCACCTCATTCTACTTATTTTTATGTTATAAATCAGCAAAAGAAGCAACGATAGACTTTGTGCTCTTGTGGGTTTTTTGTTTATTCAGTTTGTATCAAGGAAGTGCTCTTTTATTTTGTAAACATCATTTCTGAAAAAAGAGAAATGGATGACATGGACTCACCCTTGGATTAGTATTTAGTTTAAAGTAATTTGTGAAAGTTAATAGGGAACCTCCCCTTGATGAGAGGAGAGATTTATCTCATTACACTGTGGTCGATATAACCATTTTGCCTTTAGTTAGTTGAAGACAAAATATTCACCCAACAATACTTAATATCAGTAACATATTCTTATCATCTTCAACACTTATACAACATAATACAAAGCAACTAACTCATCACAATCAAGTAACAAAACAAGAGCACAGTTGACACTAATGACAACACAAACATATTGGCATCAATGACAACACCGATTAGCACATACTTGTAACAGGGTATTCAATTATTTTTTTTTTTTTTGTTTGCAATGGGATTTTTTCCATCTATTGTTGTTTGTAATCACAAATAAAAGCTTCTTATGGTTTTCTCATTGTTTGTAATCATGAGGGTTCAGTATTAAAATGGGGTTATTATTTATCCATGGGTATTCAATTAATTTTTTTTTTTGTTTACAATGGGATTTTTTCCATTTATTGATTTTTGTAATCATAAATGGAAGCTTCTTATGATTTTCTCACTATTTGTAATCATGAGGGTTCGGTATTAAAATGAGGTTATTATTTATCCATGGGTATTCAATTATTTTATATTTTTTTGGTTTGCAATGGGATTTTTTCCATCTATTGCCGTCTGTAATCATAAATGGAAGCTTCTTATGGTTTTCTCATTGTTTGTAATCACGAGGGTTCGGTATTAAAGTGGGGTTATTATTTATCCATGGGTATTCAATTATTTTATTTTATTTTTGTTTGCAATGGGATTTTTTCCATCTATTGCTTCCTGTAATCATACATGGAAGCTTCTTATGATTTTCTCACTGTTTGTAATCATGAGGGTTCAAGATTAAAATGGGGTTATTATTTATCCATGGGTATTCAATTATTGTGTATTTATTTTGTTTACAATGGGATTTTTCCATCTATTGTTTTCTGTAATCATAAATAGTTCTAGCTTCTTATGATTTTCTCACTATTTGTAATCATGATTTTCTTACTGTTTGTAATCATGAGGGTTTGGGATCATTCCATCTGTTGTTATCTATAGTCGTAAGTGTTTGTAGTCTGCTAGCTGTTGTTTTGTTTTGTGTCTCTTTATAATCACGATGGTTCTGTATTTCTTTAACTTTGTGGTGGAATGTTCAGTTCAATGCTTAAGGCTCTTTGTTTCTTTAACTTTGTACTGCAGAGATTCAAAAGATTCCAAATGTCAAAACTGGTGTTCAATGGTGTTTGTTGTAACACTTTATCTACTTTACGAGTAGTGTTTATCAATACAGCTAAATGGTTGTTTTATGTGTTTTGTAACACATTTATTGCTTTTAGAAATTGTAAAATTCTGTTCAAGCATCACCATGACTCTTTAATTTAAGTTACAAATTTTAGTTTACATTTCTAATTGTAGAAAATGGAATGACATGTTTTAATCTACTGCAAATTTTTTTAGAAGTGCATTTTAAGTTTATAATTGATATTATATTGAATACCTTTTAAAGCATGTTTACTTCAAAATTCAATCTACAATAGGTCCTCTTTTCATAGTGGGTCACCCTAACTTGACCCTAACTCCACTTGGTGCACTAGGTTATCTAAAATTTAAAAAGTTGCATCTACTTCTTGGGGTTATTGTTTATCCAGGGGTATTCAATTATTTTATATTCGATGATGTGGGCACCTAAATATTTTGTTATGTTGTTCATGAGTCTTTTCTCTTTTATCTATACACAGACAAACATGTGTGTGTGTGTGTGTGCACATAAAACCAAAAGAAACTTCCATTTATGACCACAGATAGCAATAGATGGAAAAAATCCATTTGCAAACAACAAGAACCAAACCAACATATTTCACACTATGTCCTAGTACTGAAAGATATTTTGCAATATTTGACACTATGTCTTAGTACTAAAAGATATTTTGCAATATTTGACACTATGTCCTAGTAGTGAAAGATATTCTTTAATTTTTCATCCACACATATCAAATAATTCATTCTTATCCTAGAGCATTAAAGCAGCAAGCAATAGAAAAATAGTTCGATAGGGTCAAGTAAGAACTTAGAGGAGAAGTCAACAGTCATTGAATCAACTGAGATGTTAGACTCGATTCTAAATAGAGTCAAGATTCTATATCAATTAGTAAATTACCAAATCGAGATATTGCATGCATAAACCATAGGAAAAAATACAGAAAAATATTCCCATTGCAAACTACAAAAACCAAACTGAGATATTTGTTTTGTCCCTTCATTTTCCTACTTCTACCCCTTGATTTTCCTACTTTGAGCTAACTACACATTTTACAAAAATTAACAGTATGTCTTTACTCTATCATCCACACACATCAAATAATTGATTCCCATCCTTCATTTGAATCAATCTGTCAAAAAACATTAAAGAAAATCAACCAATTCAGAGCAAATAAGCATATTAAACACTCTCACATATATGTATATATATATTACATTATGAATGTATATATATGCATATGCATATGTATGTTAATAGATATGCATACGTATGTATATATTACATTACGAATGTATATATATATATATATATATAGATATATGCATTTGCATATGTATGTTTATATATATAGTAATATATACATACACATGCATATATACATACTTGTGATTGTGTCTATGTATGTTTGTAAGAACATGTTTGCATATGGATATGCATCCACTATCAGAGGTGTAAGGCATTCCAATCAAGCTGTCAAAAAAAGAGGATAGAAAGTTAACATTTCAGACCACATAATCATTCAACCAAGTCAATCAACCTCTCCATTATTTCCTACAAAACCATTATGTATTAAACTTTGTATGTGTATAAACCATGTCAGTTGCATTTATGTTTTGCAAATCCTTGTAAATCATTTGTGTATGCCACCTAATATGAATAATAAAATACTAATGAAGTAAATCATTTGACTATTAATTGAATCATTTACAAATAATAGCTGGCCCCACTATGGTGAACTCCTATAGTCATGATCTAAATGCATGAAAATCAGGTATCAACTAGGACTACCTTTTAGTAGAGAACTAATCTACATGAACAAACCATTCTACTAGAGAACTATTCTCCTAGAGAAGTGCATTGGGGAGACTTGCTTACCCAAAGGCATTTTGGGTTGAGCTATGCTGTAGTCTACAAATCAAACTGATTTGATGATAACTACAACATAGCTTAACACTAAAAATGCTTTAGCATTATCAAGTCTCCTCAAAGTAGAGCCATCTTGAAGGCCTAAGTGACCTAGTTTCGGTGCCATCTGCAACTACCAAATGCAGAGAGTAGAGTCGGTAATGGTGTCAAAGGGTTTGTTGAGTGTAAAGGATGGGAGCATTGAACACTCCATAGATGTAAAAAGCCAAGGCACGATAACTAGCAAAATGTGGAGGGAAGTGGAGTAAATGCATCTGCATGGGTGTAAATGTGTCTACTTTCCTTCGTAAATGTGAGTGTGTGATGAAAAGGTGGTGAGTTGCTTAGATGCCATACAACATTGCGAGCACAACTCATGATGCCACTTCCCACCACTGGGGTATGTTGTGTTCAGTCGTCGGTTCCAGCGGTAAAAAACAATCAAAAATTTGACCTCGCCAAAGACACATGTCGTCCACATGGCAAATTGATTTTCCACGTTGCAAAACAAAATATTTAGGGAGTCCACCTCATTGCACACATGTTTGAGTATAAAATAAAAGCATATGACTGAAATGAAGACACATGTCATCCACGTGGCAAATTGATTTTCCATGTTGCAAAACAAAATATTTAGGGAGTCCACCTCATTGCACGCATGTTTGACTATAAAAGCATATGACTGGAATGAAGACATGCCATCTATAACAGTGAAGAATGTGAAGCCCATGTTGAACTTGATAGTTAAGTTGCACCACATTCATGCCCTCAACATATCATTGTACTCAAACAAGTTTTATGTTGATCATTGGATGTTTACTAAATGCAAATCATTGACATGCCAAAAACATATATGAATTCCCCTTTCATTAATTTGATTCAAAATACAAATCGTGGTATTACAAAATGAAAAAAAATGCCTCCCTAGGCTGCAATTTCAAACTTGTTTGTGTACAATGATTGGTTGCTACCAATCTCATTCAAACCATGTGGAAAAACTAGTGGACTCGAAGTGGCAGAGGTTGTTGTTACCTGGTTGCTTGACAAATTACTCCCAATCGTGTTCTCGTCCCTTGTTGGTGGACTTAGAGTGCTGCTCAAATGGGATGTGCTTAGGGCTAGAAAATGAGTACTGCTCACAATGGATGGGGTTACACTTGGAAATCGAACTTGCTGGTCACAATAGATGGGGTTAGACTTGGAAATTGAGTGTTGGTCACATGGGATGTGGTTAGACTTGGAAATTGAGTGCTAGTCACATGGGATGGAGTTAGACTTGGAAATTGATTGTTGGTCAAATGGGATGGGGTTAGACTTGGAAGTTAAGTGCTGGTCAAATGGGATGGGGTTATAGTTGTAGGATAGTTAGGGATATGAATGTTCACCATCTCTCTAAACAAGGCATGATTTTATGGCAAAGGGTTCAAGGGGTTTCTTAAATGCCTTTCTCTCTAGATCCTTCCTTGCCATTTCGAGCACTTTTTCCTTTTTATCCTACTCCTTTTGAATCCTTTCTTGCTCCTTTTTTAGCTCTTTCCCTGCCTTTGTAAAACCTTTTGTTGTTCCTTTGCTTTCCGTGCAATCTCTCTATCTAGTTTGGTTTGATCCTTCAATTCCTTTGCAACAACACATGCTGCCTTTCTGTCCTCAATTTGTTGCCTCTTTTGTAGTTTTATCTCCTAGATTTATTTCTTCCTTTGCTCTTGTTGCATTAATAGGTTCATGTAACCATTTGTTGTTAATAATTAGGACTACCAACTCAACCAAATTCCATTATCCCCTACTGTCCCAGCTTTTTCCTTCACAATATGAACTAACAGTTTCAAAAATTTGTTGATGTGTGGGTCTACTTGGGAACCCAAGGATTGGCTAGAATCTCCATGAATGCCATGTTCAACCTCATTGCAATATGCCTCGGTATCTTGGCTCAAATCTGCAATATCTGGGGTATCACCTTCTCCACACTCGGCATATTAATGTACCATTTCAGGTACATTCAACGTGGGTGGTGGAGAGGGGAAATAAAATGTGTTGCCTTCTTGTTGGGGATTCAAGTCATATCCTAAATTCATTGCTCGCTCCACCAACCATGATGGCTGGCTTGGGGGAGACGGAAGGCTAAGTCCATCCATGCTAGTCTCTTGTTGACTTTCAGCCATGACATCAAGTAGTTGACCCCCCATTGTAGGTTCAGCTGAATCATGAAAAGTTGTTTCCTCTTCCATTATTTCTGCTGTTGTAGGATTTAAATGACCATCAGCAAGGCTTGACAACAATGTGTTGGCAACTTCCACATTTGACACATCGACCCCACAAAGACTAAGGATGTTCTGCACTACAGAAGCATCATCATGCATGTTGAGCTAAAAAGTTTCGTTGGGGTGCATGTCCTCCATTAGAGAATCCGGATTGAGGGGCCATATACTTGTTTTTTTAAAACCAACAGTGATGTTTGAAACTATGAGTGCTTTCTGAAACGACTTGCTGCCCAATTCTGCTAATTCTGCTCTTTTTATTTCTATGTTAGGAAATTTGGCCAGCCATGCTGCTCTTTTTTATTTGAAGTATGACTAGAATGCTAAAAAAACACTCACATCCAATGGTTGTAATGTGTGTGAGGTGTGTGTTGGTAGTGTGAGCAAATTGATACCCAAAGACTTGGCTTCTTGGATGGTTGTCACAGCTACGTGGTTGCCACGACCATCAAATATGAGCAAGTGCCTATTTGTCAGTGATACTCCACTCAGAATTGATTGTGCAAAATGATGCAGCCATTTCATAAATAGCTCTTTCGTCATTCAAGCATGGGGCTAGAAAGCCATGCATGCACCCGGTTCATAGCAAGCAATGTAGTTTTTTAGCTATTTTTTACCTTTGAAAATATAGAAGCCCGATATGCTCTGTCCGACAGCATTAACACAACATAAAATTGTTACCCATTCCCTACTCTTTGGAATTATATATGAGACACTTCTGCTACCTCTTTTGGCCAAAACCCGCATGGCTTCATTTCTCCCAGCTTGAATTCTAGTTTGTCATAATTCCAAATTCTATGTGGTCTATATGGGTTGGCTTGATATGCTTTGGACAACATGTCATAGAATGCAACAACTACAATAGGCCCGAGGTTTAGAGATATGTCTTTATCTAACCCTTCCACTGTCCTCAATGTCAATTCGAGATGACACTTTTTAAACCCAATCCACCAGGACTTCCCAGGCAACCCATCCTTAAAAGGGTTTGGTCGTGTTTGGCAAATTTGCGCGACTTCTGCTTTGAGATTAATAATCTCCAGCCCATGGCCCACTGCTGCCATTTCTTTACACCATTCCACTATAAAACCCTCTTTAGCTGTTGTCAATACTGTGGGAGGACCTTTTTTGATGTAGTTGTTAAATTGCCTAACCAGTTGCTAAGCATTGTCATAGGGATTCCCCACTTTTTGGTTGCACTCCTTGTCGACATTCCATTATCCTCCACATCTTTCAATGTTGAATCCATATCCTCTTTCCTTCACTCCCGTTGAACTGAAACCTTCTTGCTTCTAGCAGCTGAATTGACTTGAATAACTAGCTCAACTGGTTGAGGACTGCTCTCGTTAGCAACTTGAGTGTCTTCATCTGGCGGGAATGTAACTCCTCTTTTTTTTTTTTCTGGAGGCATGGTTGTCTTTAGTCTCTTGGGGCCACAACAAGTCTGCATTTGAGCTTTGTTTTTCATCTGCACATGGCAACAAACACCTTTGGACATCAGTTTTGAAATTTGGAATCTTTTGAATCTTTTCAGTACAAAGTTAAAGAAACAAAGAGCCTAAAGCATTGAACTAGACATCCCACTTGCCTGTGTTGATTAGTAGAGAGGCCTGCAGGTTGGTGTAGCCTAACTATCAAGATCTACTTGGGATTCTACGTGACTGGTACAACAAATATGATTACTTGGGCATGCGTGTAGTGACGTTGATAGTGTAAACTCTCTACAGCAAGATAACAACATAGACCAACAATCAACTTTACTAATATTAATCACAAACATTACAACAATTGGCATTTCCTTTTCTTCATCTCTGTAATTGCAGTTTGTAACTTCAATTTGTAAGTTCAATCAAAGAGTTCACAGTGATGCTCTAAATAGAAGATGTGTGATGTTATATGTTTGATTTGATTGTTTCACATTCTAATGTATAATGTTCTATGTTTGATTTGATAGTTTCATATTTTGATTTATGATGATCTATGTTTGATTTTTCAGTTTGACAGAGAACTATTATATGTTGTATGTTTGAATTTACAGTTTGGTTCTTATGATTTCCTATGTTGTATGTTTTTTTATGGTTTGACATTTGACAGTTTCTGAGGACAACAATTTGACATTTGTCAGTTAGGTAATTCCATATCAATTGTATAATCTTGTCAACCTAGTTCAATATTCAATATTGTATAATCACATAGGTGATTTCTGTCAATGCATTTGGCATTTAGTATCTCTCTTGGATTTGGAGTTTAGTAGTGTTCAGAAGGTACACATCAATGGTTCTCAACACATGTCCTAAAGGATTCAGACACCCCAAACTAGTTGATTTGATCACGTTGGTTTTGGCATTCAATTGTGTCCAGAAGGTACACATTAATGGTTTTGAACACATCTCCTAAAGGATTCACACACCCTAGACTGGTTGATCTAATCACATTGCTATTAGGTTGATTCATTTCTGAACACATCTCCTAAAGGATTCACACACCCTAGATTGGTTGATTTGATCACATTGCTATTAGGCTGATTCATTAACTTATGCACATGGTCCTATAAGTTTTGGGAGTTTGTTTACAACTCTAGAAAGTAATGTGTTTATCCCACTTAAGTTGGCTTACGGGTAAATGCAAGAAGTTGTGTCCACTTAAGGTGGAAGTTTCAGAGTTAGAAAAAAATCCGAAATCGGGGAACCAAAAACGGGATCCCATTTATATAAAACGGGATCTCGTTTATAGAAAACACGATCCCGTTTTGCCTCGGGATCCCGAGCCTAGAACCAAAAACGCGATCCCGTTTTTTCCCGGGATCCCGAACCTAGAAGCCAGAAACGGGATCCCGTTTTATATAAAGTATTAAATTTTTTAAAAAAGGCAGAGACCCCATTTTCAACAGCGACAGGCGACAGGCGAAAATGGGATCCCGAGTTCAGAGACCATCCAGCCACCAAGTAAGTGGATTTTTCCACTTCTACAAATTACCCATGAATTGTTTTAAGTTTCCTTTGTTTGTTTTGATGTAAAATACAATCAAAATTTAAATTTTGAATTGTTATTTAGGGTTTAGGGTTTATGAAATCAGTAGTTGATTTTTGATAGTTTAGATGTAAAATACAATTGAAATTTTGAAACACTGTATCAAATAAAAGGTTAGAATTTGAACAAACTGTCAAAATTATGTTTAAAATTGAGAATTGAATAGATATATTTAGACATTTTAGCTGTAAAATACAATTGAAAATTTGAAAATACTGTATCATATGAAATGAGAGATTTTGAACAAACTGTCAAAATTTGAGTTCATTTTGAGTGTTGAATAGCTGTATTTAAACATTTTAGCTGTAAAATACAATTGAAATTTTGAAAATACTGTATCATATGAAAGGAGAGATTTTGAACAAACTGTCAAAATTTGAGTTCAATTTAAGTGTTGAATAGCTATATTTAAACATTTTAGCTGGAAAATGCAATTGAAATTTTGAAACGATTGTATCATATGAAAGGAGAGATTTTGAACAAACTGTCAAAAATTATATAGCATTGGGATGATATATATATTTGGTTTTTATAAAATTTACTTATAACAATGTATGTCATTGTATTTTAAAGGCATTATTGAATAGCTAACTATCATGTAAAAAAATTACAACAAACCATAATAAAACCAATTTATCACATCCAAAATGATGAAGCCATCATGAAACTTATGAAGTGTCAAGACCACATCCCCATTGTAATCATAAGAAAGACTTTTCCACCATACTTAACACCTACATATATACTTATTTTGGAGAGAAAGAAAGAACCCTTTAGTCCTGAGGCACCATAGTCTAGGCAGAATAGCAACAATCTATATAAGAAGAAACTTGTGATCGATTAAAATGATACAATAAAAATGGACACTTCCCAAGAGCTCCTCAATTTGACAAACTTCACCTTTCATTATATACCACTTAGATACAAGACATGACTCCCCTCTCCTTGTTGAGGACATGCTATAAACATCAACCTGTGAATAGAAGCTTGGACCCTAAACTCTCTAAGATAGTAGCTGGACACTGGACCTTGACATCAAAGAAGGCATATATAACCATGTCACCATGTTAAATATTACATTGATTTCTTCATGTGGTCTTATGGTGATCTATGCCTTGAGACTCCATCTTTAAAGTCATGCATCATCTTGTGGTTCACCTCAATGCCAAACCTATTCAATAAAAGCTACACAAAATGCACCCCCAAGTAGCCCTCGTGGTCATAGAAGAATTGTATAAACTCTTGGATGTCCAGGGTTCATTCAGACTATTACTTATCCTAAATGGGTAGATCTAATGTGGTCTTAGTTAACAAGAAAACTAAGGGAATTCATGTTTGCACTAACTTTTGAGACATCAAAAAAGGATCTACCCCAACTTAGATAACTTTTCTCTACCAAACATTGATATGGTCATGGATCTTGTGCATAGCCATATATATATAATTTTATCATTAATCTGGATATAATATGGACCAAGTTGAAACATTTGAGTTAGACATGGAGACACCTAGATTATGGAGCTCGGTCTATGTAAGAAAACACGTCCTATAGACTCAACACAAACTTATCCCTCAACCCTCTAAATTGTGACTTACATCATTTGATTACCCTGGAACACACTATAGACAACTCTAAATATATTTGGCAAAATATATTTTCTCCTAACAGAAACTTGTATATGTAGAAGTATCTACTACTACATTAGATTTGATATACTTCTTAAAAGGAAAGAGTTGGGACTTAGAACAACTAAATAGAAAACAATAACTAGTTTTGCATTTTCTAGGAAATAGGAAACAAAATTGAGCTAGAACCATCTTGACTAATTTATCTATTTCTAGCTAGATTGAACCCTAATTCTATATGCAATTCCAACTCTAACCCTAACACTAACTCTAACCCTAATCCTAACCCTAATTCTATATGCAATTCAAACCCTAACCCTTATTATAACCCTAATCATAACCCTAACCCTAACTCTACTTGTAATTGTAACTCTAACTCTAGCCCTAACCCCAACCCTAACGAGCTACTTGTAATTGTAATTGTATCCCTAACTCTAGCCGTAACCCAAACCATAATTGTAGCTCTAATACTTACCCTAATTTAGCAACCCTTGAATTCTAATTCTAACCCTAACCTCAATTCTAACCCTAAGCCTGATCCTAATTGAAACCCTAACCCTAACTTTAATTAATCACGAGTCATGCTACAGGGATTTCTTCTACATATTTTGTATGCATGTGTTATTCCCTTATTGCATGTGAGTTCACCAATTATTTGGAAGTCTCCTAACTAGGAGGCGGGCTTGTATTCAAGCCCTATAAATTTTGTGTTTATAGGTGTTATGTTTAAAGCTATATATGGAGACTTGTAATAGGAGGTCTTGAATTTGGTACCAATGATTGTGAGTTCCTTGTCTAGAATATGATGAACCTTTTGAACAAGAGAACCTTGTAGGTCTCCATGATGCATATGTTGAAATTTAAACTTGAACATTATCGTCATGTGAATGCTTTTAGCCATCCTACAACCTCCTATCACCCTTCATCCTCTTATAGGGATATGCCACACAACCTCTCCAAGTTGACCATGCCAAACCCAAAGTCACAATCGTAAGAGGTAAAGAATCTTTTGGCCCCATTCAAGTCCACTCCCTAATAGGAGTGATACAATGCTAATAGGGTTGTGAAGGTAATTAAGTTCTTGATTAGCATGTTGGGTGTATCTAAGCATAATGATGATATAGTTAGTCCTGATTTCATTAATCTTAAGATCATTGAGCTAGAGTACTTAATATATATGGTATAGTTTTGTTCAATCAATAGTGGTAGGGAAAATTAATATACTACAATGACATCAAACATAAACCAATAGGTGTCTTAAGATATATTAGTGGTAGGGAAAATTATAGTGGCCCTAACCCTAGAGTAATAAGTTGAAGTAGTGTTAGAATTACTAATAAACTAAAAAACTTTATCCTAGGTTGGTGGGACAAATTACACAAGCCTTACAAAGCCTCTACCACTTCCTTGACATTTTTAACATTGTTTGAATTTGATAGGAGGGATTTATGTCACCTCCTCCTCATCTTAATTCTCATAGTGGATAGAATCATCCAATTTAGCATCAAGACATGAAGGTTTATCTTCATTAAATCTTAGAAATATCCTCTAATACTTACCCTAATTTAGCAACCCTTGAATTCTAATTCTAACCCTAACCTCAATTCTAACCCTAAGCCTGGTCCTAATTGAAACCCTAACTGTAACTTTAATTAATCACGAGTCATGCTACATGGATTTCTTCTACATATTTTATATGCATGTGTTATTCCCTTATTGCATGTGAGTTCACCAATTATTTGGAAGTCTCCTAACTGGGAGGCGGGCTTGTATTCAAGCCCTATAAATTTTGTGTTTATAGGTGTTATGTTTAAAGCTATATATGGAGACTTGTAATAGGAGGTCTTGAATTTGGTACCAATGATTGTGAGTTCCTTGTCTAGAATATGATGAACCTTTTGAACAAGAGAACCTTGTAGGTCTCCATGATGCATATGTTGAAATTTAAACTTGAACATTATTGTCATGTGAATGCTTTTAGCCATCCTACAACCTCCTATCACCCTTCATCCTCTTATAGGGATATGCCGTGACACAACCTCTCCAAGTTGACCATGCCAAACCCAAAGTCACAATCGTAAGGGGTAAAGAATCTTTTGGCCCCATTCAAGTCCACTCCCTAATAGGAGTGATACAATGCTAATAGGGTTGTGAAGGTAATTAAGTTCTTGATTAGCATGTTGGGTGTATCTAAGCATAATGATGATATAGTTAGTCCTGATTTCATTAATCTTAAGATCATTGAGCTAGAGTACTTAATATATATGGTATAGTTTTGTTCAATCAATAGTGGTAGGGGAAATTAATATACTACAATGACATCACACATATAAACCAATAGGTGTCTTAAGATATATTAGTGGTAGGGAAAATTATAGTGGCCCTAACCCTAGAGTAATAAGTTTCGAAGTAGTGTTAGAATTACTAATAAACTAAAAAACTTTATCCTAGGGTGGTGGGACAAATTACGCAAGCCTTATCCTAGGGTGGCCCCATTGATATGTTTGAAGGAGATAGATTTAAACAAGTACTCACCAAGTTTCTAGCTTCCAATATATAATATAGTTTCCAATAACCACAAGCTTCATCTATGCTTTTTCATATGATCAATGTTGATCTTGGAATCTCCTTCCACACTAAGGGATATCTTGTTTAGTTTCCAAGTCATCTTGAGGCCCTGGATATCATGGCCCTAGAATCTACCATATTATTGTTCTTGACACCAAAATCATAAGCTTTAAGATAGGTAGAGGTTTTCCCTTATCATCTCTTAATAAACATACTCCTCCTACTAGGATCACCCTTGGCTACCCATCAAAATTTCAAGCTTAATCCATCCCAATGTAGGTGTGGACCAAAGGGTGTGAATATCAACATAGGTATCTCCTTGTTTTAACCTTATTCAAAGCAACCTTGGCCAATTATGAGCCTAATCAGTGCCTCTTCTAGCATGATCATATATTCCTCTTTACCCCAACAATCACCAAGTTCCCAAATGCACCATATTTCTTTAAAATAACTTCCAAAATTTGGGATGCATATTCACATTTAAGAAATACATGATGATTGTCTAGAGAAGTTTCCTTACTTAATGCACATTGAAATTTTGAAATATATATTGCCCATTGTATCAATCATTATTGAATGGTAGTCTTAATAGCTCTCTTACATTTTGAAATTTGTACATGCATGTATACATTATTTGTATGTTTTTAATTTAAATTTATTTCAAGTGTAATTTCTTGAAACATATATATATTCTTGATTTAATTTTAAATTTGTACTGAAGTTTGTATGTTTATATGTATATATATGCAGGTTCATATCTAGATTTTTATATATACATCATGAATCTAGATGATATTCACTTTGATGTTGAGGACTTCCTTAATGCACAAGATGATCCAGCCGCACCCCCACCCCCACCCCCACCCCCACTGCCAAATGCCCCACCTCTAGATGCCCCACCTGCAGATGACCCACCTCCACTTCCACCTCCACCCCCACCTGGAACTGACCAGGCTCGCTTGCGAGCCATAATAAATGAAAATGTGGATTCGATACAAGAAAAATTGAATTCCATTCGCAGTGAACAATTCATGCCACCTCACGTAGTACGTTTTGCATCTTTGATGCAAAACATTGTAGATTCTGTGAGGTCTATTGACTTAGATTTTGATGGATTCCGAAAATGGAGAGAGGAGAGGCGCCAATTTTATGCTGATGGCCTCTCCTATAAGACTATTTTGGATCTTAAAATCACAAAAGCTCATTTAGCACAATATTTTAGACATCCCATTACAAATGAACCTATTCCTGCAAATAAGAAAAGAATATCAATCAGGTGGTGTAGGCATGAAGGAATGTCTGCCAATTTTTGGGATAGATGGTGGATGGTGTTTGATTATCCACCTCATGCTAATTGTGAGGTTCCTTTATATTTTTTGAGAAAATTATATGTAGAGTTTGTTATGAATAAAAAACCCAATTACTTTGATTTTAGATCATTCCAGGGTGTTGGTGGTGGCATGCCACAACAGAGGTTGGGGGCACGGGTTGATCCCCAACGACAGGTGCCTGTTCAACCTCTTATTGACCCTCCTGTTGCTGCCATTCCTTCACCCTTTGAGCATTGTGCAGTGGTATCCACACTAGGCACATTGAGTTCACTCTCAGGTAGCCTACATGAGCAGACTTCTATGATGGTAGCTCGAGTTAGAGAGCATGGAGGAGTTGATGATGGAAGTGGTCCTAGTGCCACTCCACATGTGTCGATGCCTCATACATGTACGAGTTGCAATCAGTTGTGTTATGGACCTGATCAGGCAATTGCACCACTTCAGCTACACATGCATCATCTGATAATGTGGGCACTGAATTATTTGTTGATTATCTATTTGCTAAGGATCATCCCACTGATCATTCGACACAGGTATATATAGGTTATGTACACATGTTGAATTTAAAACAATTTTTTAACCACATGTTTTTAATCAAATAGATGATCAATTAAATTGTAATATTTTAACAATCGAATTGTTTGGTTTGTTTGGTGTAGATGATGGCAACAGGGGTCACAATTGATCGAATTAATTTTTCATCGACACCTGTTCATCTCGGGCACCCATTTGGGGTACATTAAATCAATGATTTGTAAATTTGTAAAATTCAGTCTTGATTGTGTGTACAATTAAATATTTATGAACTTATTTATGAACTGGTTCAGGGTTCTTCCACATTGAATCCTCCATCTCAGGGTGTCTCGAGTGCTCCTCCATCATTGGGCATCTCACATGACACTCTTACAGTATGTATATTGTTTTAAAAAACTGTATATATACTTAAATTTAAATTCTATTTTGATATCAGTGTATCTAAAAACGTGCACATACATATTTAATATTTTATAAATATGTCTATGCAGGTTGACACAACTATGAGGATGGGCATTGTACCACACTTGGATAATCCAAGTTTATATCAGGAGTCGACTGCATTTCAGGTTGTTGAAAAACGTATTTAATAACATGTACATTGTAAGTCAATTATATATATGTTTTAAAACCTAATTTGTACACACATGTGCTAACTTAAATATAAATGACATTGTAGGAGCTTGTTAGTGACACGTTTCATGATCAACACACAACACATGCAGAGCAGGAGGACAGAGGAGATGGGCAACCTGATACGGTATAATTTAAAATTTAGATTATATTTAAATTGAACAATTAAAATAAACGTTGTGAACTTAAAGTAAATTTCTTGATATATATATATATATATATATATATATATATATATATATATATATATATATGTTGACATGTACATTCAAAATTCTTTTTTCTTAAAATATAGCTCGATACATGTCATGGAGCTAAGCCTGTAGAGACAGGTCCTGGAATAGAGGATTCACAACAAGTTCCTCTTATGGTATAATAATTTTTAAATATGATAGTTCTTATAAATTAAATTGAATTAAATCATTTTTAAAATCATCAAGTATATCTAATTTCAACTTGAACTTTCTCTTGTATTAAATAGATTGATTCAGAGCATGGAGACACAGGTCCAGGTGCACCAGAGCATGCCTCTCAGCCTCGCACGGTAATTTAATTTTATGATATTTAAATTATAAATTTAAAAATTGTCATTAAATTAGATTTGGACTAAGCATCTTACATCTAATTTCATATAAATCTTTCTCTTTTGCAGAGTGATTCAGGTCATCTGAGTAGTTCACATGGTGTGAAGAGGACTCTTGATGATAGAGATAGTATGTGATAGGTTATTTCAAACATGGGCTATGTATAATTTGACTATTTCATGGACTATTTGTTATATACTGTTTGTCATGGACTTTATATATATATTGTTGTTCACCTAGACTTTATATATTTGACTATTTCATGGACTATTTGTTATATACTGTGTCATGGACTTTATATATATATATATATATTGTTGAACATGGACTTCATATATTTTTTTGAACATGGACCTGGACTTTATATATTTGACTATTTCATGGACTATTTGTTATATACTGTTTGTCATGGACTTTATATATATATTGTTGAACATGTGGACTTTATATATTTTTTGAACATGGACCTGGACTTTATATATATACTGTTGAACCTCCCAGGGACTATATATTTTTACATGTCACACAATAAATGCAATCTTGTTGTAGTTCAAAATCATATACCTGTCAAAGTAATAGTCATGTAAAACCATCATGTTAGTTTAGGTGCATTCATATTCATATATACATGTTATCCATGCATACATACATTGCATATACATCATAAACTATAAAAGCATAACATCACATACATATGTATATACAAGCATCCCTAAATTTAATCATAAATCAAACACTAATCTAACCATGTGCATGAAGGAAAAGAAATGTAAACATTTGAGATCAACCATAATAAAATATATAGATTGACATCAATAGAAATAATCAATTGTCATATATAAATCTACAAGTGTCAGAGTGTTGATCTAGATTTGCGCTTAATGAAGAAATTGCATTGAAAGAATTTATGTAGTGATGAGGTCCTAATAAAGTTCCTCCATTCATTCACGGTATGCATATTTAGGTCCTGGTCAAATTTTAAGCAATAAAATGGTAAGCAAATCAAAACAAAGCATTAAAAAATGAGATAAGTTCATGAGGATCTCTCGCCTACTAGGAGGGATCAATCTCTCACATCTTCTCATCTAGAGATCAACTAAGTTATATTAAATGATCCTAGCATGGTTATAGTTATATTTATCCAAGTGCCTTGGTGCTTGAACATCTTGTGTTGAGCATGTAATTTAAGTTGTCTTAAGGGGTCCTAATTTACGATGTCTTAAGTGGACACAACTTCTTCACCAAATTGTTGATAAAAAAAACACGTGAACTATAACTTTGGAAATGACACAAATTAGGAATGAAGTTAGTAGAAATCTTCCCCTTTGGTAAATCACATGTGTAATAATGACACCCATCTAGCATTTAAATGTATTGAGTCTTTGTTCCAAAATAGTTTGCACATCATAATCATGGCCTCTTTCATTTCACTAGGAAAACTTACAATTGTGTAATCCTCCACATTCCTTAACTTTTTAAATCCACATTAGGACTAGCCCAATCTTTTAACACTTCAATTACATTATACTCTTGAGACCATTACCTTGCAACTATAACATTGTACCTCAAAGTGGGTTCAAGTGAATTCAACATTTATTTGAAAACTACTTCTCTCACCATTATTATAGTCTAATTTTCTACATTATTGATATAGTCTACATTTATGGTACAATGCCTAAAAGTATCTAGCAAAATATCTAAAAAGTTAAACACATCAAATTTTCTATCCAGCCTATGTAAGTAGGATGCTCTAACCTACCAACATTTGTGACTACATCTCCTTTGTCCTCTAGCTAATCTATGAAGAAATATTATATTAAATTAAATCCCAAGGCCTTATGTGGGTATCATAGAGTGTCCTTGCAATCTAATAACTTAGATTCCATTTATGCTTCTACATGTAAACTATTTATAGTTGAATAAACTCTCATCACTTTGGTTCTAGTTGACTTCTTATTTTGTTTCACAGTCTTCTCCACAATAAGATTCATATACATGTATTTGAGAAATAATCATGATAAATCAATTGATTTGATAAGTTGATTAATAAACAACTTAATTTACAAGACAAAAGATTTCATCATAGATTTACTTCATTAATGCAAAGAAAATTGATGGGATATTCCAATATTTTACAAAATGAAACCATTTATATTACCTTAATTATCTTGTCAAATCATTGAAATATACTTAC
Organism: Cunninghamia lanceolata; assembly: GCA_027924645.1. Taxonomy (NCBI): domain Eukaryota; kingdom Viridiplantae; phylum Streptophyta; class Pinopsida; order Cupressales; family Cupressaceae; genus Cunninghamia; species Cunninghamia lanceolata. The sequence continues at coordinate 4,974,375 of BSBN01000908.1, read as the reverse complement.
TATATCATACTCAAGGTGTCATTCTCTAATTGGACTAAGCTAAAGTGTTCTTACTATATCATACTCTAGGTGTCATTATCTAATTGGACTAAGCTTAACTTGTCAAAATAAAAAATAATAATAATATAAATCTATACCTTCCCCTAAGCTTGCCCAAGCTCATTAGGATTTGTCAACTTTAATTTCAAATCTTAGTGTAACTACTAAAATGAGAACTTCCCTTAGTCCTTTTAATATGATCTTTAGTGTCCATTAGGACTCAAGGGTATCTCCTGCTTGACATGTTTCATCCTATGAACACAAACCTTGGATGTGAATCAAATTTTAAAATAAGTTTAGGTCTGTAGGAACTTATAAAATCAAAATACTTTACATTGCTTGTTGACATTGAACGATCTATATATTATAGTATCTCATTAAAGTGAGAGATGGAAAACTAGTTGCAAAGGAGAGATGGAAAACTAGTTTCAATTTGGGGGTTGAAAAAGATGGTCAAGAGGGGGACTTGAACACATAGGATATGCCACCAAGAGTGAAACTACTGGTAGGAGTGTAATTCACACCTACATGACTATGATTAGGACTTATTTATCATCATCAAATTGTCATGTAGGCTTGATGTGATTTTAGTACTTATAGATACCAAATGTTAGGAGTTTCAAGCCACAAATACTAATTCCACATAACCTTAATGAGAGAAACTATGCTAAATAGTATGCAGAATCTATAATACAAAAGAAGAATAAAGCATAATTACAAGATAACACAATATGCACCTTGCGAAAACCCTTTTAGAAAAAACCTGGCCTCCAAAGGACTACAAACCCAATGTATTATCTCAAGAATGGGATTACAGAGATAATACATTTGTAGAGTTCTCCATGTAGAACTTCAACAAAATTAAACAACTTCTTGCATTTGTATTGTCCACTTAAGGTGGAAGTTGTATGCTAACTTTTTGAATGTCTTAAGGGGTCCTAATTTACGATGTCTTAAGGGGACGTCTTAAGTTCTCAAAATTTGGTGAAGTTGCCCAAGGCAACCAAATTGAACAATATAATAAATCAAATTTAACGTAAATTCTAAGTAGAAAAATATGGACATTTAACAAATAAAATACATAAAATAATAATTTTGATAAATTTAATACTGTAGAGTATAAAATTGTGTACATACACATGTATACAAATTTCTGTACAAAATGTGTAATAATGTAATTGTGTATGTACATATATGCCAACTCAAAATAATGTAAATACAAAATGTCGTTATATGCCATCTCAAGAAAATCCAAAACTTGAGGAGAATGTAGCAGGTCTTCATGCCACTTGATATAAAAATAATACAAGCAATTTATCAATATATGAGAATCAAAACATGTATTTTAATTTATATAAAACTATCTAGATATACACAATTTGTACCTGTATTTACAAGTGCCTCTCAAATTTTTGTTTCAAAGTATTTGATGAATTTGTGATGATGGCCTGAGGATATAAAAGGATAAATTAAATCAATTTCAACTAATAACGCACAAGAAATATCAAAACATGTATTTAATACATATTTAAAACAACAATATAAATCTATTTAACTATATTTACCTGTATTTACTTATTCTATTGTACCATCTCCATCCTCTCTTTTTTCCAACGCATCGATGATTGTCTCATGGTCTTCCATAGAAATGTTCCATAGCTCTTTATTTGTAGGTTTTCCACGATACCTCTCCAATTTTATATTTGTTGCCAACACCAAATGTGAGTAGTGTATAATCTTCTTATGTGTTTCATAATCTTCGAATGCAGGTAAACCATTCTTCCTTATTAGGTATTTCCGTAGCCAAGTGCCAACAACCACCACCGAACCTATTGGATAATAATAGGCATCATCAAAGAAATACTTAAATTTTGCTTAAGGGGATCAAAGAAGTTCTTAAAATATGCTTAAGGGGATCAAAGACTTGTTATCAAAATTTGCTTAAGGGGATGTCTTAAGGGGATCACCAAACCTGTTGGATAAGGAAAGCCATCATCATCTTCTCGAGGTGCTGTTAACTTATGTTTAGTCTCCACACAACGAGCCAACCAATATTCAGTTTCCTCTTCATTATTCTTTGGTGCAACAATAGCATACACATGTCCTGCAAAATAAATTTTGATTCAATAACTTGCACATGTCCATAAAATTTGACTAATCAACATACATGCATTTATATGTACACATAAATAAATAAAAGCACTACAAATTAGTAATCAAAGTGAAATAAAATGAAATGATTTGAATTAAATTACCTTCTTGTACAAGGTCTGAAACACGGTCATAATCGTCTGATACAAACAGTTGATCATTGTCTTCAATTGTTGTTTCACTTTGATTGTGTGCTTGTGCAAGTGTCAATGGTCTTTGTTTCCACTCTTCAACCCATTCTGTATTCTCACATGCTTCCCAATCTCCTGAAATACAAAACTGACAAAAACATGCAAGCTCCCTTGTCCAGATAGTCCATGTACTTGCATTTGAACTCCTAAATGAATGCCATTTAGTAGATCCACTGATTGTCTGGCAATCAAGTCTAGGTAGAATATTTTCTTCTTCAACCAACCAAAAGAATCGACGAACTGTAGAGTACTCGCTTGATCCAGGTGTACATAATCTTGTATTGCACCAATCTACAATCCCACGTGCATCTTTAAATTTTACTGCATCCTCAAATTTTAATTGTTGTCTAGCAAGAATTCTTTTAACACACGCACCAGCTCCATCATGTTCTCCTTTACCATGTCCAGCTTCAAAAAAATTCCACATATGTTGGACATTATTCTCCTTGTGAACCCTACATAACCAATAGAACATTCGAGCATTCTTGAACTGCCCCGTACAATTATCTGACCATATAAGATGTTCAGTCATCTGGATTCCTCTTTCTCTTAAATTTGTATAAAATATATTGAAACAATATTGAACAAACTCTGACGAGTGTAACCGGTTGTCACTCAAATAGAAATGATACTCCCTCAAAACTTTTCTATCATTCTCTATGCTATCATCTGCATGTCTATAAACAATATGAACAAACATAGCAACCTGCACTGAATTGTACTATTGTGATTGAATTTCCTCTTACGGAGCTAAAGTATAGTTTTCCGCAAAATCAACCACTGATAGTATAGTACCAACTGGAAATGTGTTTCTACATTCACGAAATTGTCCATCAAGCCATCGAGCTTGTTGAGAGTGCTTGACATATTTTGGTACAATTTTACTTTTAAATTCTGATATGAATGCATGCACACTAACCTTTTCTGTAATTAAATCACAACGCTTTCCAAATTTTTCATCTTTTAAAGAATATTCAACATTCTTAAATCTTTTAACATCCATTAATTGTTGTCCAAAATCATTTTCAACACTTTCATGCATACAAACTCTTAACAAAGAAAGATTGCCACAACTAGTGCATTGTCCAAAAATACATGAACTTAAATAAAAACCTTTTTCATTAGATCTTTCACAGAACAAATTTGATATAAACTCTTTTATTGCTTCAGTTGGCATATTAACATCACATTCCTGTATAATCATGTTACGATGTAAAGTACAATGTATATATTGAAACACATCATAATAATAACAAAATTAAACATGCGTTTTACAACAACAAGATATTCGTTCCTTATTAATCTTTACATACCATGGTTTGCATTTTTCAAAAGATCTTTGACTTATTTTAATATTACCAGGTAACACTAATTCATCACAAAATTTTCTATAAAATTCAGTTTGTGTTGTATCTAATAGGTGTTTTGGATGAGGATCGCGAACTTTGGACCCCACTCTTAATTTTAAAACATCTCTAGCATTAGACGATACCCTAGTATTATCATGCCAATATTTTTCGATCAAAGATCTGATTTCAACATTTAGTTTCATGTCAGATCTCGGGAGTCGACCACTAAAACTCCAACATTGGTTAATTGGATCATTTTCTATACTCTCTTCTTTTTGCCGCTCTTACTAATGTTTTAGGATGTATTTTTAGAATTCCACTAATATTGCTTACCATTCTTCTATTCAAAGTTGTTTTATTCACTATAGCAGTTGTTATAGCTTGTCTTGCTGCATTTTTATCTTTGGATCGACTATTACTTCCAATAGACTCAATGGCACTAGCAACAGTAGACATAGCATGTTTTAGTGATTGATCTTTTCTTTTTAGTTTAACAAAAATGCCTAACATTTTCATTACTTTTCTCATTTTCCACATTCTCATTAATTGCATCATTAGTTGACATTGAAATGATAGTTTTTTACGATAAAAAAATTCCTTGTATAATCTATTGGCATGTGTTCTTATTTGTCTCCAAGAAATTTTTCCAGGAAGATTATCCAAAACATCTCTTTCAATTTTGAAAAAATATTTCTCATTTTCAACATCACTTCCTAGATTTTCATTTTCATTTTCAACTTCAAAACGATTTTCATTTTCAACAACAAAACGGTTTTCATTTTCATTTTCATTTTCTACAAAAGGATTTTCGTTTTCATTTTCAAAAACAAAACGGTTTTCATTTTCATTTTCAACAAAAGGATTTTCGTTTTCATTTTCAACAACAAAACGATTTTCATTTTCATTTTCAACAAAAGGATTTTCGTTTTCATTTTCAACAACAAAACGGTTTTCATTTTCATTTTCAACAACAAAACGGTTTTCATTTTCATTTTCAACAACAAATGGGTTTTCATTTTCATTTTCAACAAAAGGATTTTCATTTTCATTTTCAACTACAATTTGTTTCAAATTTTGATCTCTACGAATATTATCAATCTCAACATTGTTATATCCAGCTTGTTTTAAATCTCCTATCAACACTATTTCCATTTCATTCAAAAGTGGATTTGAAGAAGTACCTGTATTTGTGCCCATTGAAACATTCTCCATAGCATTAATAGAGGGATTTGAAGACATACTAGGAGTAGTTTGCATAATCGTATTAGTTTCCACATTCACCTCTTGCAAACTTGCATCATCTATATCCATGGTCTCCTCAATATTTTTATCTTCAATAGTTGTGGAATTGGATGCTTCAGCATTGTTCATTGATTGAATCTTTACTCTTCTATCTCTTTGTCTTTTTGCCTCCTTCACTTTCTTTGCTTCAATTTCTTCAGGAGTTAATAGCTTCCTATCTTTCCTCTTATTACGACTTTGTGATCCCATGATTAAAAAATTTATGAAGCATGTACAAATGAATGTCAAAAACTTGAATGTGTTTCAAGTCCTTCAAAGAAGTACCAATTCAACAAAATTTCACTCAAATAACGTCTCCATGATGGTTTCTATCAAAATACCAACAATACTTCAAGTTGATGGACCTGCAAAAGAAAGAAATATGCCAAAGAATGCTGCAAGTGTCGCTGTCGGCCGTACTGTAGGGCAAATTGCAGAAATGACAGTCATAGTACAGTCTTCTTAAAAAAGGGGCAAATATAAAACGGGATCCCGTTTACTACGGGATCCCATTTTATTCAGCGTCGATGGACAAAGAAACGGGATCGCGTTTTATAAACGGGATCCCGTTATTCAAAATTTGAATTTCAGGGTCGGGTTTTGCTTTGTAACCCGCTTCGGAAAATGCTTTGGCGACCCGACTCTGACCTCTAGACCTAGTTTGACCTGCAACTTGAAGGCCCTGTCAATGTCACAACAAAATAGTGACTTTGGGCATATATTTAAAGGTCTATTTTACAGAATATTTTGACGAAATTAAAACCCATTATAGAGGAGACAATGTAGATTCTAAATATGTAATTTTTTTTACAATTAAATTAATTTTTCTATTTTTTAATCAATTTCTGATGAAATATGTTCATAACCTTGAATTATCAGGGTTTTTTAATATTTTAATAACTTTTTATTGAAATATTTTTTTGTAAAAAAAATTGTATGAAAACGTACTTTAGACAATTCTTTTCAATTTAAAAAAAAAAAATTTCAAAAAATGTTAAGTTTAGGTCATCTTATTCTTGACGTACAAGATGATTTTTTAAAAGACAAAAAATGACCAATAAGAAATTAATAACAAAAAAATTATTCAATAAAAAATTACAAATAAATATGGAAAACGTGCTTCAGTGAGTTACAAAGCTTTTCCCAAAAAGATTTTGAAAAATATGATTATTTAGGTCAAAATATGGATGATGTACACGTACATGGTATAGTAAAAAAAAGACTTTTAAACAGTGGTTTTTAGAAACGCCTATTCAAAATCAATTTCTATTATCTGGGTATTGAAAAAAATTACATATTTGGAAACTAGACTCTGAGTACTACATTTCATATTTAGTGACTTTTTCCAAGATTCCACCGTTAAGTGCTTCAAATTTTTAGGTCAAATGTGACAAATTCTGAAAATCAAGGAAAACACTTCCACTTTTTGGCCAAAAAGTGGACACAACTTCTTGCACACACCCTTACAATGAACACATGCATAAGCATTATAAACATACAATTGAGCAATCAAGAACAATCATCCACTTCATTCATTTAGATACAATTTCACATGAAGGCAAAGGAAACACATATCAAGAAGTTATTCAACATTCTGCATTTAGATCAGGCCTCATTTATGGCAAGTTCTTGGTTTACAGATTTGTCCGATTCATAATGTTTCACTTTCCCAATTATTCTACTGTCTAGTTTCTCAAGTCTTGTTTAACTATAGATGGGTCCCTTTTGTCTCCTAGACATAATATCATTCAAGACAGTTTCAGTTCATTTAAGGTGTAGTTTGGCAATTAGGTTGAGTACACATTTATTGGAGTTAGAGTAAGTAATAATGTTTGTGTATAATACACAATTTGCTTGACATGCACAACCTGTTAAGAGCCCAATTTATCTAGGACTGACCAAAATAAGTTATCAATCATTAATAATTTAGAACTGGGGGGTCATAGCATTTCTATGTTTTGGTTTGGTTATATTCATACTGCAATCAGTACAATTTAAAACACAATATTAACCTTTCAAGGGTTGTTTCGAATACATTTTAAACAAATAATCAAAAACAACATTTTTTTGAGCATCTCGCCACCTTTTTTTTCACACACTCTCGCATTAAAAGATATTTGTGTTTAAACTGTATTGTTGTTTGGTTTAAAATCTATGTTGTTTTGGTGTAAAATGTATTGTTGTTTAGCTTAAAGTGTTTAAACTGTATTGTTTCTATTTTTTGACACTTTAATATAAACAACAATACAATTTAAACAATTTAAGATAAAACACAATAAACAAAAAGAGCAATACAAAACAACAATACGGTAAACAATATAAGCTAAAACAATTAAAATAAAAACATCAATACAATTTAAAGACTTGAAGCTAAACATCATAAATTCAAAACAACAATATTGTTTAAACTTAAACAACAAACATGTGAAATCAAAACAGACATTGCAGTGATGTTGGAATATTGAACTTACCTGAATGTTGATAGAACTCTGCAATTCCAAGCCTCCAGGAGTCTTGTGTATGGGATGTTGGAAACTTGAACTAGGAAATATGGGGTTTATGTAGGAAAACTTGGAATTTGCTGTTTGTGAGTTGTGCACTCATTTGATTGGTTCAAATAGTTTTTATTGCACTTCATTTGAATGATTTGATGGATGTCTATAAATTTGAATTTGGTATTAAATATGGGAGGTGATTGATTTGGTTGAATTCTTATTTGCTCTGAATTGGTTGATTTCCTTTAATATTTTTTGACTGCTTGATTGGTGAGCCTTAAACCTTCAATGGTGTGAAATTAATGGAGAGTTGATTGATTTGGTTGAATGCTTGTTTGGGCTGTTTGTGTTGGATTTTAATAAATTACTATCCTCTTGTTTTGACAGCTTGTTTGGTGAGCCTTACACCTTTAGTTGTGGCCTTGTTTGCAGATATTAAGGAAAAGGGACGAGTAGATGGGCATTTATCAGTCTTTTGAGTGCACTTGGGCATTACTCTCTTTTACTTGGGACTCCAACTTATATATATGCGCCTTTTTTGGGACGGAAGTCCATGTTGGATGGGACACTTTATATTGACTAAATGTTTAAACATGTTTACTATAATGCAATTTGGAATTGAAGTTAGGTTGATCGGTGGTCATATACTTGGAAGATATGGATGTTTAGTTTTTAATATAAAGTCTTTAATGTGACATTTTGGGTTGTGTTGGATCCACACATGTACAAGTGCAAATCATGTTAGTTGCATTTATGTTTTAAAATCCTTGTAAATCATTTGTCTAGGCCAACTAATATGAATAAAACTAATAAGTAAACAAATGTGATGTGTACATTGATTGGTCCCCATATGTTCTATTTTTAGAAAAAAATTAAATATTTAATAGATACCTGACAACCATATAGTGGGTCCTGGGCAACTTCTATACCACATATAAGAGCTCGACCGACTATCGGCCCTCTCCCCTAGTGGCTCCACAAGTATCTCCCAAAAAAAAAAATTGATTAGTGGCTGCTAGGCAAAATAAGCTAAACAACAGCGGACATGCCCTTACACTGGAAAACTAACTACTTTGTTTATGAGGAGAATTATGTAAACCAAATAGCAACCCTCGAATCTCTAATAATTCTTCTTCGCAAGCCCTTTAAACTATCTCCAATAATTCTTTTTAGCAAGCCCTTTAAACTGCATGAGGGCTTGGTATTCAAAGGATTGGAAGACACGCCTTCGAATTGCTTTGTGTCACGTCTGTCCATAAATACGCTAACTTGCTATTTCGTTTATTCTACACATCATCCTCTTTCCTTCGTTACACCTCAACAACTTCTTTACTACCGTACTACCATCCTCTCTGTCCAAACTGGATGGCTTTTCAAAACAAACATCAATAATATCCACAAAAGGCGTGACAGCTAAACCCTGCACTGCATTAAATTAATTTTACCCTCGAATTTCGGTGCTATGCATGCGAGTTAATATGGCCCGTGTCTGTGTATGTGCCCTATTTCCATTGCTTTTTTCTAGCGGCCTTTTTTTGAATGAGATTGATAATACCTACTGGTAACGACAGAGGAAGCAAGCAAACAGTAGAACTATGAAGAGGATTTCCATTTCACGTTTCACGCGTTATTTTAATGCAAAACCCTCTCATTATAACGCAATGGCTGTTAACCCTTTATTGCTTGTACCACTGACATTGGAGAAATATTTAAGCACAACATTATTTCTTCTAATTATCAAGGGACGAACCCTAAAGCAATTATCACTACCAGTTTAAAGCTGCTTAACTGCGCTCCATTCCTTTCACCAGTGACGTCGGAGAAATTTTGCGCTTCAAGTGAATCTCATTGCAAAGGTATTTTTCTAATAGCTTCATTCTTTATGATTTTATTTTTGAAGTACAATGCGTGTGGCAGAGACGTGAAATTTTTTAGGTCTCCCCCATTGTTCATTTTTTTTATTTCAATTTTGGAATTTTTTTCTCCAAAAATAAAAACTGAAGTGTATATTTTTTTATTTTGAATCTGGTTTTTTGTTCACAGAATCCAACATAGGAATGGCCGAAATTGCAACAATTTCTTTTGGCTGCAAAGAGCAGGAACTCCCATAATCCCATATAGCATGGCTGGCACAGCGCACCCGAGTGGCAGGTAAGGATTTTTATGAATCCTTGCTTAGGTAATGAAGTTTGTTAGTGTCTAAACAAATTCATCCACTTTTCCACTCAATATTCATGCCATGCGTCTATCATAATCTACATTCTCAACACATCTCATGGCTGAAATGAGGATTGCATTCCATTTATGCGTTTTATTTCAGGATATGTTAAAGCACATTAATGCCTTAAGAAATTATATTTCCTGTACTTAGTGGACATTAAAATCTAAAATTTAGTCAATTTAAATTAAATTACCTTTGTAAGTTTGGGCGCTCCCAGCCTTCCCATGTCCTGGTTGCATCCCCGTTCACAAGTCATACCCGCTATCATTCCACAATCCCTGGTGTATGTAACCCATATTGTTATATTTACAGTAGCAAATGAATGTAAAGTATATCTCTATGGGCTATTTTTCACTTTCAATTGAATAGCTTCATATAAAATGTTCAAAAATTAGATTTGTCAGCTAATAAAATTTTCAACACTACTACAGAAAGTTATTACATTTGATACAAAATTCATGTAGTAATGGTAAATCCTGTTTCTAATTTTTTTCCGTAGCTTATGTAAAATAACAATATATATTTACTTTTCTTTGGTTGAAAAATATTTACTATCCAATGATCCATAGTATTTATTATTATTATTTTTTCAAACGTAATAGCTGTCATCCACAAGCTGTCTGTGGGAATAAATTTCAGGGCCTAAATTTGACGGTGGACCCTGCCTGTCAAGCAATTTTTTTATGAAAGTTATCCATTCAAAGGTGTCCTTAAAATACTATGACATACCTTAGTATAATTAAAATTATATATATATATATACACATCATCATCATCATCACAATTCTATATAAATTTTGACAGTCTATCCAAAATCTCTCCTTTCATATGATACAGTCTTTTTAAAATTTCGATTGTATTTTACGGAAAAAATGCCTAAATACGGCCATACAGCCATCAAATTTAGGCCTTGTGTGGGATGTATGGGTGAAAGTTTAACCATAAATTGCATAAACTATACGACTGTCAGTCTTGCAATTGGGAAAAATTTTAGGTGACAGTTCAAATAATAAAACTAGTATACCTATATTTAAAAAATATATCTAAAGTATGCCGAGAGATATCCTTCTCGAGGCGCCTTTAGATTTAGTTTCGCCCCCAAAATTTAACTGTCTGCCATTGCAAATGGGAGAAATATTAGGTGATCGTTCAAATAATAAAATAACAGTCTCCTCCCCACACATAGAAACAAACACAATATATATATTATACTGGAGGAATGGAATTAGAAAACAAATGAGCTCCTCTTACCATCCTCTCGCCAAGGTAAGAGGAGCTCATTCATTTTCTAATTCCAGTCCCCCATTTTGGACTGAAATGCTCCTTATATATATTATACTGGAGGAATGGAATTAGAAAACAAATGAGCTCCTCTTACCATACTCTCGCCAAGGTAAGAGGAGCTCATTCATTTTCTAATTCCAGTCCCCCATTTTGGACTGGGGACTGAAATGCTCCTTATATATATTATACTGGAGGAATGGAATTAAAAAATGAACGAGCTCCTCTTACCATTATCTTGCCAAGGTAAGAGGAGCTCATTCATTTTCTAATTCCAGTCCCCCATTTTGGACTGAAATGCTCCTTATATATATTATACTGGAGGAATGGAATTAAAAAATGAACGAGCTCCTCTTACCATTATCCGCCAAGGTACGAGGAGCTCATTCATTTTCTAATTCCAGTCCCCCATTTTGGACTGAAATGATGAATCTGGAAAATACTTTGCTGCCTTCTATCTTCCAAGCCAATTTCTCCAACTTTGCATAGATCTCCTATGTCTATGGATGTTTTCTGTCTCCTACACAAAAATCATGTATCATTTTATGCCCTTCAATCCAACTGCATCCAGGGATCTTTTTAATTCCTCCATCTTTTATCAATCTCCTTATCAAATTTAAACCTCACCAAACCTGCCCACTTCTGGATAGATGTTTGAGAGAAGAACACAAGTTGTGCAGCATTTTTAGGATCCAAATCAAAAAGCAGTGTTGCTGTAAATACTCCTAAGCCTATATTCATATGTGATCTACAGGCACCAAGAAAACACATCCATACAACCAGCACAGATTTAACAGGTATCTCAATGATACAGTTTAGGGTGTCTTCAAGATAGCCAGAACGGGCAAGGAGGTCAACCATGCACACATAATGATCAACTGTAGGTGTAATGCAACAAGGGTTACAAATGTGATTGAAGAATGTACAGCTCTCATCCACCAAACCTGCATGGCTGCATGCACCTAGAACACAAGCAAAGCTTACAATGTTAGGATATGTTCCAGAGTGCTTCATTAATTCAAAGATTTTGAGAGCATCCTTGCAAAATCCATTTTGTGCATATCCTGCAATCATTGCATTCCATGAGATGACATCTCTTTGAGGAATTCTGTCTAACAGTTCACATTTTTTGTCTATGATTCCACATTTTGCATACATGTCTATCAGAGCATTTCAAGCTATAATATCTGACAAGAATCCCCCTACCATTATGCTTTGAAGGATATCCATACCCTGTTCCAAAGCTCCCATTTGGGCACAGGCAGGGAGGATGCTGGCAAAGGTTGTGGAATTTGGATTTACAGCTGACAATTGCATTTGCTTGAAAGTTTCTAAAGCCTATTCAACAAATCCATTTTGTGCAATCCTGCAATCATTGCATTCCATGAGATGACATCTCTTTGAGGCATTCTGTCAAACAGTTTCTGTGCCTTGTCTGTGCTTCCACATTTTGCATATATGTCTATCAGAGCATTTCCAACTATGATATCTGAGAAAAATCTGCCTTCCATTATGCGTTGATGGATGTCCATACCCTGTTCCAAAGCTTACCATTTTGATACAGGCAGAGAGGATGCTGGCAAAGGTTGTGGAATCTGGCTTTACACCTGCCAATTTCATTTGCATGAAAGTTTATAAAGCCATTTCAACAAATCCATTTTGTGCATATCATGCAATCATTGCAGTCTGTTAGACCACATTTCTTTCAGGGATTTTGTCAAACAGTTCACGTGCCTCATCTATGCTTCCACATACATACATCTCTCTCTCTCTCTCTCTCTCTCTGTATATATATATATATATATATATATATTCAATTGCATTTGCTTGAAAGTTTTTAATGCCTTATCAACAAATCCATTTTGTGCATATCCTGCAATCGTTGCAGTCCATGAGACCACATTTCTTTGAGGGATTTTGTCAAACAGTTGACATGCCTTGTCTACGCTTCCACATACATACACATCTCTCTCTTTGTATGTATGTATCTATATATATAGAGAGAGAGAGAGGGAGAGAGGGGGGTGCGGGGGTTTAAAGAAGCAGCATCATGGTCTAATTAGCCGATAGGCTTTTATATGCGAGCATTATAGTGCTTGGAATTGTCTCACGCCGTAAAAAAAAATTCACGCCAGAATTTTTTTTAAACTCGTTGGTTGTTCCTATTGGTGTATTCCTTGAACCTCCTATGGGTGCAAGTGCTAGTTACTATAATCCTTTAGAATTTACGGTATCCAGAAAATTCTCCCTTTCATTTGATACAGCCATAAAAATATTGATTTTATTTGATTTTAAACTAGTATATTTATATTTAAAAAAATTTATCTACAGTATGCCGAGATATATTTTCCAATTTCTTTTGGTTTTTGGTTTTTATTTTTTTATTCTTTTTACGCCAAGAAGCGTTCCCACAGGCACAGCAGGGGTGGAGTTGAAGAGCTGAAAGATTCCAAGATTCCGTGTGACTGTAGGAACGCCTCTCGGCGTAATAAAAATCATACACAGCCAGATGACTATCAAATTGAAACCCATGCATGACTGGTGCACAATGGTGTACATGTTCACATGGGTGTACATGCATATTGGTGTGATTGTGGCTACTTGCCCATGTGTGTGTCCCACATGTCACACATGAATGCATGTAGATACAAACGCATGTTTATAGATACACAAGTCAAATATTCAGATTCCTGTGTATAGATACATTAGCTAAATTTGATGGCAGTCGTATTTGTGCATTTTTTCCCTAAAATACAATAATTTTTTATGAAAGACTGTATCACATGTATGGGGAAATTTTTGGCAGACTCTAAAATATTCTTAAGTATTATATATATATAATATTCTTAAGTATTATATATATATATATATCTCTAGTGTATGCTATTTCCTTCTTTCACCATGGTATTTTAGAGTACTATATATATAGTATATGATATTTCCTTCTTTAACCATGGTATTCCTTAGCATTTGAAGGGCAAGTTTGAATGGATAACTTTAAAAGGGATAAAATTGTATGTCCTGCATTGTTGTAGCACTTGATTTGACCTATTTGGTGCGTGAACTGACTCCCACCCAGCAGCCATCAGCCATTTGCTACTTCTGATCACCACAACCTTCCCATTAACTTATGCACAATTATCTCTTGAATGATTTCAAATTGTGATTAATTTTCGATCACCAGAACCTTCGTAAAAACTTATGTACAAAATTCAATAAAGAAGAATTTATGCACAAATTGTCTCTTGAATGATTTCAAATTGTGATTTTTTTTAGCTTATATTGTGTGGATGAAATTTGAAGTTCCTTGTAGTTTTCTATTGCATCATGGTATGAGGTAGGTGTGGCTCCGCTAGCTCACTCATATACATTCAGATTCATGTTCATTGATCATTGATAAAAATTCTTTTGAAATATGCATACAAAATGAATGTCTGGTTCTATGTGCTTTTTCTTCTGAGGAGTTTTTTTTTTTCTCTGCATGGATTGAATAGTTTTCTGGAAGGAAGCTTTTGTTTGGACACTGTCAAAGTGAGCCTAACACCCTTATCATTTTGTCATATTTTGCAGGTTACTTAACCTTATGAAGCGAATTGGCCTATGTAGGTACCTCATCTTATGATGAAAATTAGTCCAGCTTCAATATTGAATTGCTCGCATAGTGGGTTGAGTCTTACACTGTTGTATTTTGTAGGTTACTTAAACTTCTGAAGAAAATTAGAAAATTATTACTCTGTCATGGTGTTTGGTCTGGTTTTCTGTGTTTCTTTAACAGTTCCTTTGAGGACTGTTACTATTCTTTCTTGTATTTTTGCATTTCTTCAATACAAAAATAAAAGGTATCTTTATCTTTTGAAGAAAATTGGTTCATCTATTGCATTGGATTGCATACATCTTGGTTTGTTGTCAAATTAATTGCTGTATTATAGAGGATGTATGCTTGTGTACACTCGACCATTGGAGTGAATGACCCTGAATGACCCTGCTTTTCACGATTCTTGCAGCTGCATTCCCCATCTTTAGTTCCAGCATTGCTGTTACTATAACTATGAAGTCTGCTTTAACACATGTGAAGGGAAATGCAAGGACTGTCCTAGGTATATTACCTTGTTTTAGATTTAAGCTCTCTATGACCAGTTTGGGGTATCCCGTATCTCTGTAGACCATTTTTCTCAAGGAGAGGATTGGATGGATTGATATGCCATCCAAGTTAACTGGACGGGTTTTACACTACTAAACTTGATGGGTTTCCACTTTCCAATAGAAACAAATTTAAAAAAATCTTGAAGTTCTAGAAGTATAGCATGACAAGGCATTTTTTTCTCTTTCTTGCTTTTGTAACATGGTACGAGTATTAATTCTGTAATTCCTGCATGTAATTCTAAAGCATGAACTTTACAGATGGCTTTGAAGAAAGTTCTGGAGGGCACCTAATAGTGAATATTAGGTTGATGTTGAAAATACATGTAATTCTAAAGCATGAACTTTACGAATGGCTTTGAAGAAAGTTCTAGAGGACATCTAATGATGAATATTAGGTTAATGTTGTTTGCTGTTGTATAACATTAATTTAGTATTTTTTAAAGCTTAACTATAATCTTTCATTCTGGGAGTCATTTTTTTGTAGAGGACACCTAATGATGAATATTAGGTTAATGTTGCTACATTAGTTTAGTATTTTTTTTTTTCTAAATATAATCTTTTATTTTGGGAGTCATTTTTTTTAATCTTTTGAAACAAACTTGTTTTCTCATTCAATTTCATTAAGTATTTGTTTTCTCGGGCATCTGCTGGAGTCCACATAATAAAATGTGTGGAAGAATGGTTTCCTGAATTGCAGGTGAGGATATTCATTCTTTTTTTAAGGATATGCACTCTTATTAATCAAGCAAATTTTCATATTTCACTTCTTATTTATGCCATGTGGCTATCAAAATCCAAATTTATTAAATTAACGATTTTAAAAAGAATGAAAACAATAACATGGGGAAATCAGAATATACCAATATAGGGCTTACATGTGTGAATTCTTGTGTTTGGGTTTACCTAGAATGCATGTGATGCAGGAGCATCCTGGGCAAGTAAGCGATCCTGCGTCACCAAAAAGATGCTATTTCAGTTTTGGATTGAGTTTTGGTGTTTCAATTTGGTTTTGTTGTCGCGGATGTCTTCATGTTTGGTGAATTGAAGCTTCGTGACAATTGTTCGACGAAATGTGACAATTGTTCGACGAAATGTTCGCAACCATTATTTGCAAAGTCTTCGCATATTGAATACATTCCTCTGGAGACGTTGGAATGGGCAGTGCACTAGAGACCCTCTATGGTCAGGCCTTTGATGCAGGACAGAGTGACATGTTTGGAGTATATATGCAGCGTTTATGGATAATACTGTTCTGTACAGCATTGCCTATGACTCTTGTTTACATTTTCTCCACGCCCATTTTAAAGCTGCTAGGACAGGATGCTGACATAGCTGATTTGAAAATTTTGTACGATGGATGCTACCACAGCTGTTTGTCTTTGCATTCATCTTCTCAATACAGAGATTTCTTCAAGCACAGAGAAAAGTCGTGGCCATGGCTTGGATTGCCTTGATTGGATTAACAATCCGTTTTTCTGAGTTGGTTATTAATATTCAAATTGGGGTTTTTTTAATTGCTCCGAGCTCACTCACAATCAAGGTGTTCTCATGATTGGAGATAGTGTCGTATGGTGCAAGGACTTTGGCTTGATTATAGCTAATGCAGTTCAATGCCAGTTTATAATTGTAGGAAAGACCTCCTAGGTCATTATCAATGTAGAAGCTGCGTGGAAATCGTCTGGGATAATAATCTGTCCCAGCCAATTTTATATTGTTTAACTTTAAAGGATTATATGATAGTAAAAGTTGCAACAGTTCTATCGACTGCAGGAGATACATCTAGAGTCTATTTTTCAAGTGGGTCTATTGTTGATCAGTATCAATCTATATATGTGGTTGATTCGGCAAAAATACAATTAAATGGCGTAGGTGCAGATTCTGATTTAGTCTTGGGGCCAGAAGTAGAAATATGCAGTGAGACGACGCTCTAGGTGACATCGATGACACATCCATGGGCCTTCAAATCCTTAGACTCCATGGATACAATGTATCTTCAGATGTACTGAAAACATTCAGCGACGAAAATGGAGTGTTCTTTTGCTTCATGGGCAAAACACAGCGAGGAGTTACAGATATGCTCAACGTACATCGCTGCTCCCAAGTTGCATTCCTGGGAGAAAAGATAATGGAAGAAGCGAAGCTCTGTACACAAGATATTTAACAAATGCTCTGGAAAGTGTGGGGGCTTTTGACGAGTGGACTCTCAAAAAGGACCTTCAGGGAGGGCGTAGAACAGGACAAGGAGGCCGTTGCCCAAGGATATGAAGCGCCACAGGCTGCGGCTGGGGTATGAGGACAGAATTCATATTAAATAGTTGAATTTTATTTGATGTCTCTTCATCTTCTATAGAGGAAATGATGCAGAGAAGGGAATCTCCCCTTATACAAGACCAAACTCACACCGACAACATTCTGCCCAAACTCAAAATCAAAATACAAATTGCTAGCAACATGTGATTCAATTTTATTTGGTTCAAATCAACAGGATTGCAACAAAATTACAATGCTTACATTGCACAACATGGGCCTCAATGGCCTCTGCCCTTTATTTTTCTATACACAGGCTCCTTCCGAATCAACACTCCAAACTCATCTGCCTCTTCTCATGGTCATTCTCATACCTGATACACACTAGCTGCTCCAAATCCACTACCAGACTTTCATCTGCCTCTTTTAGTGAAGTTTTGTCTTCTCTGCAACTTGGTCATACTTTATTTCTGCAAACTATGGCCACTTTTCCATGTATAACTCTTCTCTCCTCCTCAGATCTTTCTATGTTGACGACTATTCCTCTTCTGGTCATACTTCCTCCTCTAATTCTAACACCTATTCTCACTCTTCTGGTGAAAGCTATGGACTTAATTCTCTATCCTGCTGCGCCTGGTTTTTTTTAATTGCCTTTGCTACCTTTTGTTTTTATCTCTTTCTCCTATCGATGAGGAGGCAAAAATGACATTGAATGCCCACTGCTGCAGCAGCTAAAGTGACGCCCTCTCCTTTTCTCTCCACGCTGGCGCTCACACTTTATTTCCTTGTTGGCATTTCATATCCTTCGCTTTAATCCCTTCCAGGGATGCGCACAGCTCCATACAAAAGATGTTAAGCATGCCTCAAGTGAGGCGTTTCTCTTTTTTTCTCTTCCTGCCTAAATCTGCCAGGAAGAGAGCAATTTGGAAGACCTCAATGAGGCCCCTCTTAGACTTCCCGATGTTGAGTTTTGCACTTTTTCTCTTTACAGTGGACGGTTTTACTTCTGCCTGCAGATAAGACAAAATACGTGTCTCAATGAGGCATCTAATCTGCCCACGCAACATGTTGCATAAGCTAGTATTCATATTTTTAGGAGTAACTGTTATAAGATCATAAGTTAATATGATTCGGTCGCAATGTTGATCTTCCTCTGGACAGTATTCTTGTTGGAATCTCATGTTATTTTGCTCACCATTTCCAGCCACAAGACTGGCCTTTTCATGAACATGAATGGAGGAGTTAAAACACAAGTTGCAGCACTAACAATGGTGAGGAGAAGGAACATGTGGCCACAATCGTGGTACAGAGAAAGCCATGCAACTATGACACTCCGTGGCTCAAGATCATATGCTTTTCTTGCTGCTTTTACATTGTGTGTTGCAGATCTGCTATTATCAGGACTGGCTTAAGGCTGCCTGTTGCACCAGAAGTATACTGTATGCAGTACACCCACTGTACTTGCTCTCATCCCATCTGCCGATTGATGATGTCTCTTGTGCATTGTCTTTGAATAAGGATACCAGTGATATCCAATGCATTTTCTTCAACAATATACCCATTTCATTAGCATCGGTGTGCTTCAGGACACTTGAAATATAGGCAGGATGAGCTATGGCATCCTTGGGCTAAGTCTGTTGCAGAATCGTTGCAAGTTTACGCTAGTCCTCAATTTCTTTAATCTCTGTCTTGCTAAACAGGCCTTTTTTCTCTAAGTCATCCAGCTCTAGAATCATGTGCTCCAACTTATACTGAACGGTGTCCACCATCTTCTACAAAATCCAACTAAGTTTTAAGTCGGATATCGTGAAGCAATACAATGTTATGGCCGAATAAATATGCAACTTCCAATACATCTCTACAAAACTGATGGTGAAAACTGAAATTATTTTTGTGTGACGCAGGATTGCTCGTGCGGCAGGGTGCTCCTGCATCAGGAAATATGTGAATTTCATATAAAAACAAAGACTGAAACTTGGCATGGGGTCACGGCCCAAGAGTGAGTGTGGGATCGGCCAGAGAGTTGGAGAAAACTAGCAGGGAATGCAAGTTAAGACGCCTGAGAGTGCAGAGAGAAGAGAGAGGTTGGAAGCCTTGCGAGGCTGTGAGACTGTGACGACGTAGATGTGTTTCAGAGAGATGGTGATTGTGCAGATTTAAGTGATAGGGAGTTGGGAAAAAACCATTGAAACCCAGACATTGTAATAATTTACAAATTTATATTGTTTTGTGAATAAAATCAGTTATTTGTTTTGCTGAAATCAATTTGGAATTGTGTATTGCTGTTTTGTGAGATTGGTTTTGGCATGAGGAGTTTTTATCATTTTCATCAGCATGCAGTTCTGTAACGTTACAATTAAACCCACAAATTTTGTCAAAGGTTATCATCTAATTCTTTTATGGAAAACCCTCTTTGAAGACCATTGAGTCACTTAGCTCTATAGTACTATAGACATATCAATTCCGCCTATATATAATGCAGTGTGTATGCATACTACCCAGATATATAATGCTTACTACCAGACTACCAGATATATAATGCTTTCATCATTTTTAGGTCAACACTGATAATGCTTGGGAACACTTTTTATTGTTCACTTACATATGATCTTACCTAGGGGAAAAGACCCAATAGGTGAGATAGTTCCAATGGTTGAGATGGTAGCTGTGATATTAAGGCCCAATATTTTTTGAAGTTTAGTACTAGTAGTTGTGACTTTAAGGTTGTTAGTGTTACTATAAGTACTAATAATTGAATGAAATGTGCCTTTTAGATTTAAAAAGCAACCAATCATGTGATGCCAAATCAGCGCACCATCAAAGGAGGTCTTAATTCACACTTATTGGTCCACCCTTTTTTTGGGCACTATTTGACACCTCAACAAAAAGCATGCTGATGTGGCATCATATTTGATGATGTGGCCCTGAAACCTTAGTTATAAGCAGGGGCATTGCCAAGTAAGCTACTGTAAAAATTTTGGAGTGATTTGAAATTGCCATGTATGATTTTGAGAGGCGTGAAGTTAGGGTGTACAACTACTGGGTCCTCTCCCCTATCATTGGCAAATGCTTTGTATTTAAATTAGGGTGGAGTCTTGGTCAAGTTTGAGATTCTTTGAGCAATGTTTAATTTAAAATTAATAAATGGGAATTTGATGAGGGGCAAGCATGGAATCATTGAGAATTTCCACCTGTCAAGATCACAGGATGATGAATGGATTATCAAGCATAGTATTAAGTACAGTACTAGTAAAAGCACCAAAGGTGCTATCAAATGGTCCATAGACACAGATATTCACTAAATAGTATACATTTATATTTTTATTTCAAAGTCATTACGTGGTGGATAAAGTTATAAATACTATAATTATTTGTTTCATTATAAATCTTTATTAAGTGTTTTATAGTAGGAAAAAAGTTTCTCTAAAGAGGCAATCCATACAAATATTTGAAGTTAAATAAAAAATCATTAAAAATTATTAATCCTAATTTTAATTTTAATAGATAAATTTAATTAATACAAATATTTGAAGCTAAATAAAAAATCATTGAAAATTATTAATCCTAATTTTAATTTTAGTAGATAAATTCAATTTTTTTTTACAAATAAAATTAACGGAAAATATTAAATGAATAACCACATGAATTAAATCATCAACAAACTATCAAAGAACTAAATTATGAACAAACCATTAGAACTATGACCTCTCATTTAGCAAGAAGTGGCATATCTACTAGTGTCCCAAAGTTATCCCTTAAATACATTTTAAGCAATAAAGACATTAGGTGAACCACATTACTTAAATAATGTAGGATCATAAAAAATCCATGTTACTAAATTCCTTCCTAAAACAATCTTAAATAGTTTGTCATCTCACTTTTCAAAGAAGAGAAAAAAATGTCAAATTACATAAATAGAGTCTACAGTTCCATGTGACTACCCTTTAATTCAATTTCAAGAATTATCAAGTGTGACTACCTTTTAATTCATAATTGTTGTTGAATTTTACATGTTTTGCCTTTTTATGTACTGATAAGACATACCCAACAAGATGCCACATAATTGACATTTATCACGTCATTTTGCCCACAAGCTTGGGCCCTAAATCAAATAAAAAGAAGCAAGTGCAATGTCACACTTCCCTACCCAAAATTTTAAAAATAAAATAAAATTATATTATGTCAAGAGTGCTAAAAATCATATAAATGAAAGTAAACATACATAATTAATGTAAAGTACTCATAAAATCTCCATTGTTAACCAAAGAAAATAAATAAAACTCAAAATACGTCGAAGTAGAAGAGAAGGCCTTTCATTATTTTTAAGTTATTTTCTTTTTATTTTAAATTTTAAGAGTCTATAGTTTCAAGAATTATCAAACATGACTACCCTTTAATTTAATTTATCAATTTCAAGAACTATCAAATGTGACTACCTTTTAATTCATAATTGTTGTTGAATTTGACATGTTTTGCTTTACTAGGTACTAAACTGATAAGACATACCCAACAAAATGTCACATAATTGACATTTATCAATCATTTTGCCCATAATCTTTAGGCCCTAAAGCAAATAAAAAGAAGCAAGTCCAATCCCACACTTTGCTATCCAAAATTTTAAAAATAAAATAAAATTATATTATGTCAAGAGTGTTAGAAATCATATAGATGAAAGTAAACATACATAATTAATGTAAAATACTCAAAATATCCATTGTTAACCAGAGATTAGCCTTGTTATTTTATTTAGGTTAGTTTTTTTATAAGTATGTAATTTTTGTAATTTAATAGGTTAACTCATGTTATATATTGTAACAGTTTTAATGTATTTGAAGGTTATAATTTAATTGATGAGAATGATGGTATGTTTTTGTTAAATCATCTATCAAGTTTTAAATCTTTTGGGAGTGTAATTTACTAATATTAACTTGAGAAGTAAAAAAGGAGAACAAATAAAATAGCTATTATTCTTGTAAATTTGATGACTTGGTATGATCCGTGGATTGATTAGGAAAGATGACCATCATATGAACTATCTTATACTTGATAATGCAAAATTAAGAGTTTAAATGGCATTATTTAGCGAGTTCTTCCAAAAAGCTTTTTAAATCAAGTTGTAGCAATGATTATGATTATGATTATGACAATGCTAAGATTTGGCCTTACTACATGTTTGAGCCTCGTGTACAAAAGGACAGTAAAAAAGGCAATGCTTAATCTTTTCAGGATTAATTCCATGAATTCTTTCTTTTGACTCAAGTTCATGTGATTTTTTTTTTATTGATTTTCAGTTTTTTGATTCTCTATTCTCTCACAAGGGAGAAGGGTTACTATTACTTCATTATACTTGTGTCAACATACTGTTCTTGGAATTTATTTGTGAAAATTTTGTAACATAATAAAACCTACCGAAGGATAATATATTACACAATATCCAAATGCTTTGGCTTCCCAAGACAATATTTTAACATCAACATTCAATAATCCAAAACCAAAAATATTTCATAAATAATGTTTATGATTTGAGATTACACAAATGTACTAGTAAACATCATGAATGTTGTTTTTAGTACAACTATTTATCCTCTTATTTGCTACTTCAAACCATCAAAGAAGAAAATAATTATTGAAAACATCCCTTATAAAAAACTTAAGATTAAACCTTATAAACAAACTAAATGCCTTAACACTAAAATATTTGATAAACCCTAATTCAAAATAAAGAGAAGAATATCAAGCATTGATGAACATGGTAACAACCTTTGTACCTCCAGAGACTACATGTTTTACAAGTTGTTGAGGAAGAGTGAGCCTCACAGTTGTTTGAATCTCTCAAATACTAATGATGTTCTTATTGTGGCTAGCAAAGTAGGTTACCTCGTTGGCATCTTAAAGATGTCATTGATAAATTTGTCCATGATTTCCATGGCCTTGTTGGAAATACTAATATTGGGGTTTACTTGTTTGAAAATTTTAAACAAGTAGATCTTGTAGATCTGTTTATTCTTTTTATTTTTCTTATTACCTTTCTTGTCTTTAGCTTTTTTGGGGATTTTTTTTTAAAATTTTAATTTTAATTTTTCTCAAATTTGCTTAGCCATGGCCTTTTTTTCTTCTTCGTCTTTCTTGCCATTTATAAGCACTACAAAATTTATAGAGCCAAATTAGAAATTAAATTTAGGTTTAAACTAAAATAAAAATTATGGACTATTTCAAAACTCTTCTATGTTCTTTATATTTATTTTTTATTTTTTATTTTTATATTAATGTAAATAAAAATTAAATTGTATATAAGAAAACAACTTACTAAGAAAAGAAATATGAGCAAATTGTATATTAAAATATATAGTTTGATTTGTGAACTCAATTTTAAAAGACTCAAAAAATTTCAAACTAGAATTCAAATGAAACAATTAAAAAATTTATATTAAAAAATAACAAAATAACTTGTAAACTAAATTATAATTAAATTTAAATAAAAACTAAAATAAAATTTAAATAAAACTAAACAAATAAATTTAATTTAATACATCTAAACTAAATTTTAAATTAAAATTCATTTCATCATTGTTATGATCCATATCTAAATATTAAACAAATTTTTAAAAAATAAATTTTAGTTTAAAATAAAAATAAAAATAAATTACAAATAAAAATTTATAATTATAATTTAAAAATTCTAGAATTAATTAAAATTTAAATAAAGCTAAACTAATAAATTTAATTTAATACATGTAAACTAAATTTTAAATTAAAATACATTTCATCATTGCTATGATCCATATCTAAATATTCATATCATGGCTACGATCCATATCTAAATATTAAACAAATTTTAAAAATTAAATTTTAGTTTGAACTAAAATAAAAATAAATTACAAATAAAAATTTATAATTATAATTTAAAAATTCAAGAATTAATTAAAAATTATATTTAAAACTAAATTGCAATTAAATAAAATGAAATTAAAGTTTAAACTAAAAAATTGTTAATTTAATTTAAATAGAACTATATTTAATCAAAATTATATTTGATTAATAATGATAAACTTATTGAATAATAAATAAATAAGTAAATACATTTCAAAATATGAAAAAAAGGAGCAACTCAAAGAAGGTGAAATTAGCAATGCGAATTAGACAAATATGATTCGCATGCCCTTGGTGCTCTTCTCCATGACCTGAAATTAGAGTGAATACTAGAGGAAAAAAGGTGAAGGCGATTCAAATTGTAGTGGGCAATGTTAATGTTGAAGTTTCAAAGGATATTCCTTGCATCAAAATTTTGGATAACTTTCTTAATTCGAAGATTGAGAAATTGAAAAAATGCACCAATTGTTAAATTTGTTGGTATTTGCTCATCCTTAGATAAGATTAAATCCCGGATCGAATAGAAATGGATGGGGCTCAACCTTGAGGTGAGTTTTTTTGCGTTAGGGCTTTTTTTGAGGTAAGTTGTGGACAAGGAGTCCACTCCCATATATTCAGAAACCAAAAAAAAAAAAACCCACATGACCCAAAAGGGTGTGCCTTAGAAATACATATTCATCGTTTTCTTACTCACGACCATCTTGACATTGCCAACTGGCCATATGAAGATCTTCAATGGTTTGTCTGATTGCTTTCCTAGTCTCCCCCTTCACAACCTAAAAGAACCTGTATACTTGCTGATCGGTCTACTCCTCTAAGACCTGCAACAAACTCCAAGTTGCAATTTGCCCACCACTCTATAAACTAACTTCCCCAAAGCGAGGAAATAAGCCATCACCCCTGCTAAAGAATCAAACTCCCAAGACCCTAGCAAGAAAGACACACCCGAAAGTCTGAACATAAAAATTAGAAAACCATCCATCTGCAAATGGGCCTCTTCCCCACAAAAACACGAAGCTTACCTTTGGCAATCCTAAAAAAACAAAGCTTACCTCTGGCAATCATTCCCATCTCGATCTAAGAAATCTTGTAGACCAAACCAACTGTACGAATTAGTTGATAAGTTCTAACTCAAGCTGACTAACCCTTGGTTGGCCAGGAAATCAACCACCATGTTGGCCTTGTGATAAACATGTCTAATCATAAAAATTGAGAAACTCCTCAAGCACTCCCAAATCCACTCAATCCACCTCTATAATTTCCAATTTGGAATTCTCTTCAATCTTATTGCATTGATACAAAGAAGGGAATCTCCTTTAATATCAATACTATCAAGCC
Source organism: Cunninghamia lanceolata (assembly GCA_027924645.1). NCBI lineage: Eukaryota > Viridiplantae > Streptophyta > Pinopsida > Cupressales > Cupressaceae > Cunninghamia > Cunninghamia lanceolata. The sequence continues at coordinate 4,948,769 of BSBN01000908.1, read as the reverse complement.
ATTTAGAGCAACATAGCGAAACACCCTTGAATAAAGCCTCGAACTCATCTTCGTTATTAGTTGCCTTTCCGATCTTCCTCGAAATAGCCCATAGTAATTTCCCTCTTTCATCTCTTACAACACACCCAATACCAACATCACCTGGATTGCCTTTTGAGGCATAGTCAAAATTTAGCTTAAGCCTCTTGGAAGAAGGAGCAATCCACTTAACCTGTGACCGATCTGCTTTCTTGGGGCAATCCAAAATCATTTGAGGAGTCCTTAATAATAGCCAATGCTAGAGCATAATATCATCCCATGAAGAAAATTCCCCATCCTTCATCACCTGGGTATTAGCACTCAGAAGTTCACATAAACTGGCCTCAATCCTCTGAATAACAAAGTCCACAGTCCTTTCCTCATTATAAAAGACCCTCCTTTTCCTCTCTTTCCAGATATGCCAAAGAGGGAGCATAGCACCATAATCCAGCCCAAAGTGAACCTGTACAACCTTTGCCAACTGAGAATAAAGTCCAAAATGCTATTTTGTCTTGGTCCCACCCAATCAATCCTCCCTTGGATCCAATCCCAGCATTGAGATAGAAAAGGGCAACCCACCAAAAGGTGATCAACATTCTCATCCACACCTTTGCAAGGAGAGCAGTAGCTCGGGCCTTGAATACTTAAGGAGCAAAGCTGCTTGCCAGTCAATATGCGATTATGAGGTGCAGTACAAAAGAGTGCCAAGAGGCCCAAGAAGGCCAATTAGGATCGCTATGCAAAGATTGTTGAATCTAGTAAACAAGATTTGTAGTGTACTCATCTGACCTAGATCCGCACCAGAAAATGGAATCGCCTTCTCCATTCAAATATACTTTCCTTTTTCCTAGTTCCAAGATAAAGGCATGTTTGAAATATTGAGAGACAAGAAGATGCTCTATACTTTTCCAGATGAAATCCCTTCCAGTGTCTGAATAAGCAGATACCAAATAGTCCACCACCTTGGAGCCTATGGAAATCTTCAACTCTTCTACCTCATCAGGATGGCCTACCGCCTCTCTCATAGGAATGAACCCCTCCCACAATCCCATCGTTCACCTTCCATGACAAGTGTTCCACGATGATCGACCTACAATCCCTGACAACGTCCCAAACGACAAACTTGCCCCCCGAATTAGCGATGGTTAAAATTTTGCTTGGATCGATGTAGTCAAGGTATTTGCTTTGAATAACTTTGCACCAGAGTTTCTGAGGCTCCTTATAGAACTTCCAAACCAGTTTTGTGGCAAGGACCAATTTTGCATCTTAATTTTCCTAAGACCAACACCTCTTGCCTTCCTATTCAAGCAAGCTTGGTCCTAGTTTATCAATGGTATCTTCTTCACATTCTTTGCACCTTCCCATAAAAATTTCTTCCAAAGACCCTCCAAAATCCCCTGTGCCTTGTGTGTAAGATGGAAGCATGACATCACAAAAACTAGTATAACATACAAAACTGACTTGATCATGGTAATTCTCCCTGCAATGTTAATCATTTGCACTTCCAAGAGGAGATACGGTCGCGAGATTTGGACACCATATCATCCCATAACTTGGACCTACTCGCACCATTGAACAAGGGTGCCCCAACATACGTAGAAGGAAAACATCCAATCTGAAAGCCCAAGAAGTTGGCAATCCTCCCTTGAACAACAACCTTGGTGTTGAAAAAAAAATATTAGACTTCTTGTTGTTCAAAAATTGTCCCGAGACATGCACATAGTTGTCCAAGACTTCCTTGGTTCCTTCCGCCTCCCTCACGGAAGCTTCACCCAACAAAGCATGGTTGTCTGCGAACTGAATGTGGGTGAGGCAATCAACTCCTTCCATCACCCGAACCCCTTTCCACTTGTTCATTCTTTGCCATGCCTTGAAGGATTGCCCCATGGCCTCAGTTATCATTGTGAATAGAGCTAGAGACAAAGGGTCTCCTTGGTGGAGACCATTAGTGGATGCAAAAAAATCCACAGAGGGATCCATTGACAGATATGAACTGCAATGTAGAGATACACTTGAAAATCCATTGCAACCAAAGAGAATCAAAACCAAACTTCTTCACAATCAATAAAAGAAACCACTAGTTAACTCTATCATAAGACCTGCTGACATCGATCCTGATGAGCATGCTTTTTGATTTGTATTTCCCAATTGAGTGAATTGTTTTGTTGGCTAAATAATGCTATCCATGATATCCTTGCCAGGGGTAAACCCATTCTATTCCTCTGAAATCACCGAGGGCAAGACCAGCTTTAGACCGCTTGCTAGCACCTTGGAAAGGATCTTATAGATGGTATTGCAAAGGGAAATGGGTCAGAAATCTGCAAAAGACTTGCATGTGTCCTTCAAAATCAAGGCGATAATGGTATTATTATTATCTTTGATGAACCTTTTTTTAATCCTGAAGTCCTCCACCAACTCCTAGACCTCCCTGCAACACTTTTGGAAGAATAATGTAGTGAACCCATCCGGCCCATGCACCTTATCAGGGTTTAATTGAAAAGTTGCACGTTTCACCTTCTCCATTGAAAAAGGGGCTGTAAGCATTTGGTTCTCATCATAAGTGACACATCTCGGGATGCACTCCAAGATAGCCTCCATCTCTTTAGAATCCATGACTCCCTTTGGAGCTAAGAGGGAGCTAAAAAAACCAGTGTCCTCCATCTCACTCTCCTCAACAATCTTTGCAATCCTACCGTCAGGGCCTTCAATATCCCTCACTCGGTTGAAATTCCTCTTGGCTTTGGTTGAGGCATGAAAAAATTTTGTGTTCCTATCTCTGGCCGCCAACCATGTCTCCCTAGCATTATCCCTCCTAAACTCCTCTTCCTGAGCCATAACTCCCTGTGCTATGATTTCAGCTTCTTTTCTAATTCAAAATCCTCTGTGAACATGCTAAATCAGATAACTTTTTCATTCAACGATTCCAACTCAGCCTCGACCTATTCCTTTTCTTTGAAAATATTTTTAAAGGAGGCAACATTCCAGTCCTTTAGCCTTCCCTTAAGGAGTTGGAGGCTCTTCATGAAGCAAACACTAATAGTACCGCTTATCTCCTTGCTGTCCACCTGGACCACTTTTCCATCAATCCTAACAGCAAAGCATCCCAGAGCTACATGATCTCAAAATTTAAAATAGCCTTTGTTGGGGGCAATGGAAGGCAAGAAATCCATGGTGACTAGATAATGATTAGACATAGAGATAGGAAGAATGTTAGACTCAAGGAGAACACCCACTTGGAGCCAATTAACAGAGAATGAAAACTGATCAAGGCACTTAGAGATAGATGTGAAGCCAATCCGCCTATTGGTCCAGGTAAAGGCCCCATCATTAGGAACATAGTCGCAAAGAGATTGCTGGTCCACAAACTCCCAGAAGTTTGAAACAACCTTGCTAACCCTACTAAGCCCTCCACTTTTCTCTTTCAGGTCCAAGATAGCATTGAAGTCACCACCGAGGACGATGAGAGCATCTCCCAAAAATGTAAGTTCTCTAGAGAGAAGCCTTCTCCTTTGTTTTGGTCAGACTATAGATGTTGAACAAGAAGAAGCTAAATGAATGACCAAAGGGATGAACCTCAACATACATCCATGAACTCTCTTTTCTCAAATTGTCAGTGAAACACTCCTAGAATTCCACAAGAAGCCCAACCCTCTATCTGAACTAGTTGCCTCCTGAAAACATCCATCCCACAATCTGCAGTACTTAACAAATTTCACCCCTTCCTCTAAACTGATTTTAGTCTCCTGAAGCAAAATTATATATGCCTTCTGAATTTCTAAATGACACCTAACGAGGTACCTCTTGTCAGGAGCATTCAAGCCCCTGACATTCCATGAAAGAGTCTTCATTGGATTCCAAGGGAGACATCCCCTCCCTTGGAGCTGGTCATATATGATTTTATAGTGGGGAGATTCTTCTCCACAACCTCATCCTCCCTCTTTTGTTTAAGAGACTTCTTGCCGTCTTCTTGCCTGACCTCTTCCCATTGCCCATTTCCATTGAAACTTACTGGCTGATGCAGCGAGGATTGATTATCCCTAGATCATCCTTAACGGAGAAGTCACTGTCATATTTTGAAGCCATCAATTTGCCTTCCTCAAAATGTTTTGGCAAAGGCTCTGAGGATACTGCATGAAGCACAACCCCTGCCTCCAGAGGCCCTTCTTCCCTACCATCGAGCACTCAACCTTCTGGCATGTCTGCCACTTCTTCACCCTGACCAACACAAACCTTTGCACCAATGCTCTTCTCTGGGGAGGGCAAAAGTTTCTCCACATTTTCCCTAGACCGCCCGTTCCATGGAATATCCTCATTTTGCTTTCTGATTTCGCGAGCCATAATGCGAGAAGGCAAAGCCATATCAAGCGACTTTTTTGGTGTCCATCTCTTCCTTGGATCCACCTGTTAGAAATGAAAGCAATACTACTTAACAGAAATCTGATTCAAATATAAATTTATGCAATCTTTAACTATGTATTATCAATGGAGATTGTAACATGAAAAAGAAACTATGCTTCACAAAAATACCAAATCAGAAAACTGAACACACAACATAGTGTTTAATGTGGAGAAAACCCTTTTGGGTAAAAACTCCACACAGGAAAGAGGTCCAATATTTGTATTAATCTGAAAATAATTGTACAATACAACACCACCAATCTCTCCTTCAATCTTCAATCTGACAACATTCTGACAACACCTGAGTATCTAAAACCTATATTGCAACAACAAATACATGGTAAAATATTTATAGAAGTGCTCTCACACCTCCGTAGGCATTCGATTTCTCTCTCATGAGAATCTCCAACCTGTAAACATTAATTGCCATCTTACAAGCACCTTACACTTGTCCAAAAAACAACCATGCAAGGTTGGGTGCCCAAGACTAAATTTGGCATCTTACAACATCTTATGATGCATCATAACCGTCATAGATTCCACCAAAGAGTATATTTCCAAGATAGGAACCTTGGGCTAAACATAGCAACTTACAACTCATTAGTATTCTTCATATGCGTCATAGTGTCATAGAATCTTATTACAACTTGCAGCTATCATAGATTCTTTACATGCATCCACCAAACATTATGATGTGCATCATACATGCTTAAAATAGTATATTCTCCCAAGGTGGCAACTACACTTATTTAATATTGAGTTTTACAATTGCCAACCGTAAATGTCACTCCTTAATTACCTCCAGTGAATCCGAAATTACCACTGCTGGTAAAACTACCTCATTCGCTTATGGGTAATTACAAATTACAAATAATAAAATGGAATAAATACAATATTGGGATTTACAAGGTTAATGGCACTTTATCCCAACATTCTCCCACTTGACATTATACATTGTAAATCAACCCATAGGAAATCAAATGAAAATAATTAGGCACTAGAAACAAGGCCCATGACCTCTCTACACCACACGAACTTCTCTGTGCTCACATGTTTGATCAATGAATCTGCAACATTCTCCTGAGTGTCTATCTTCTTCAGCTCAATCTGTCTATTTGCAACCAACTCTTGAACAAAGTGATACTGAACATTAACATGCTTAGTTCAAGCATGATACATAGGATTCTTGGCCAAACAGATAGCACTCTGGCTATCACAACCAATCTGAATGATCCTGCAATCAAAACCAATACTTGTACACAGTCTCCTTAACCAAACTGCCTCCTTAGAGACATGGATAGCAGCTATATACTCTGCTTCTATGGTGAACAAAGCAACTATGGGCTGCCTCTTACTCATCCAACTCACTGCTCCTCCAAACAGAGTAAACACATAGCCACTAGTGGACCTTCGAATATCCAAGTCACCTGCCCAATCTGCATCAACAAAACCCTATATGTCCAAAGATTTATTAGCACTATCAGTACTAGAATAAACCAAACAATAATTAGGAGTATCTGCAAGATATTTAAGCACTCTCTTCGCATAATTCCAATGCTGTCTACCAAGGTTAAACATAAATCTGCTCGAAACTCCCACTGCTTGGGCAATATCTGGCCTAGTGCAAACCATTTCATACATCAAACTCTCTACAACACTAGCATATGTCACATTAGACATATCGTTAAGATCATCCCCAGTCTTTGGACATATATCTAATGAAAGCTTAGTACCAATGGGTAAAGGAACTCTAATTGGGTTATAGTCCTGCATATTAAATCTCTACAAAATGGTATTCACATACTTTGTGACAACCAAATCTTTCTATTATCTCTGTTCCTCCAGATCTCCATACCCAGAATATACCTGGGAGCTCCAAGATCCTTCATATCAAATGTACCTGAAAGTTGGGCTTTAAGCTCACTGATCATACCCTTAGTATTGTTGAAAAATAACATGTCATCAACATACAATACAATAACCAGTATAGAATCATCAATATAATGAATGTAAACAATGATCCTCCTCGCTTCTAACAAAACCCAATTTCAAAACAAATGAATCAAACTTTTGATACCACATTCTAGAGGACTGTTTCAAACCATAGAGAGACCTCTTTAACCTGCAAACCCAATGTTCTTTTCCTTTTACCTCAAAACCTGTAGGCTATTACGTATAAATTTCTTCTTCAAGATCTCCATGCAAGAACACAATCTTAACATCCATTTGCTCAATCTCCCAATCATAAGCTGCAACAATTGATAAAAGAAATCTAATAGAAGTCAACTTAGCAACAAGAGAGAAAATCTCACCAAAATCAACTTCCTCTCTCTGGGAGTAGCCCTTGGCTACCAGTCTAGCCTTATACTTCTCCAATGAACTGTAGGCTCCAAACTTCTTGAAGACCCACTTACAACCTATGGCCTTTCTTCCGTTGGGCAAACGAATAAGATCCCAAGTGTTACAAGAGTCTAAATCCATCATCTCCTCCTGCATGGCTAACTGCCAAGACTCACTATCATCTAAAAGAATAGCTTCCCTGTAGGATCTAGGCTCATCGTTAGTACTGAATAAAGCAAATACACAATGAAAATCTGGTGGGCTATACCCGTCAACTGGATTTTGTTGTCTTGTGGATCTCTTCAAGGGTGGAGTAAGAGTCTCAACTCGTTCTTCTACATGATCACCTATACCAACTTCTTCTATAACAACAGATTCATCTTCATCAGAACTACTTGCATCTTCTCCTTCTTCTTCACCCCCTATTCCATCATCCTATTCTTCCTGAGGTGCATCTTGCTGCTCTAACTCAAAGTGCACTCTCTTTACATTTTCATCTTTTTCTTTTATCTACTCAGGTTCAAAAATAGCTCTAAGTTCCCTAAAAATAACATCTCTAGAAAAGATAATCTTGCGGGTTAGTGGATTCCAAAGTTTATAACCTTTGACATTATCACCATATCTAATGAATGTACACTTTCTAGCCTTTAGATCCAACTTAGATCACTTTTCCTTAGGCACATGAACAAAAGCCTCATAGCCAGAAATGCTTAAATGTGAAACAAAACATTTCCTACCTATCCACACTTCATAAGATGTCGAATCAAGAGCCTTACAAGGAGATCTATTTATCAAGTAGCAAGCAGTACACACAACCTCTACCCAAAAGCATTTATCCAACTGTGCATCACTCAACATACTTTTGGCCCTTTCCATGATTGTTTGGTTCATCCTTCCTGCAACACCATTCTGTTGTAGTGTATACAGAGTTGTCTTTTGTCTGATAATACTTGCATGCTTGCAAAACCCATCAAATTCCTTAGAGCAATATTTTGCTCCATTGTCAAATCTTAATATTTTTTTCTTCAAACCTGATTGGTTCTCTACTGAGACTTTGAATTCATTAAACTTAGTGAAAACTTTAGATTTGTGTTTTATAAAATAAATCCATGTAAATCTGGACACATCATCAATGAAGGTAATAAAATAACAAGATTTTCCAATAGATTCATTATCCACAGGTCCAAACACATCCGTATGAATAATTTCTAATTTCTCTTTTGCTCTATTGCTTGCTGAAGGAAATGATTTTATGTTTTGTTTACCAAACACACAATGTTCACATAAATCAAAGTGCTCATCAGAATAGGAGAAACCATCCAACAAATTTTTATTCCTAATAGTTTTCAGTACATTATTGCTTGTGTGACCCAATCTACGGTGCCACAACATACATGTATTTTTAGTACTGGCCTTAGATACATAGGAGGCATTACAAATTGTAGTGGCTTCAATCTTGAATAGGTTTTGTTAATCTCTTCCCCTTCTCTACCACCAAGTTCCCTCTCACCAATTTGTAGCCATGCTTGTCAAAAGTCACATGCATTCCAAAATCATTCAGCTTTGAAACATAAATCAAATTTCTAGCGAATCTAGGAACATGATAAACATCAGGGAGGGTTTTAATCCTCCCATCACTAAAACACAACAATACCTTGCCTTTCCCAACTATTGGATATGTAGAGTTGTCTCCAAGGTAGATATTACCTCCATAATATTTCTCATATGTGGAGAACCATTTCTTATGTGAGGTCATATGAAATGAGCATCCTAAGTCAACCAACCAGTGATCATTAGAAACAACATTACATGCATAAATTAACACATCTTCACTTGCATTCGAGGACTTATCAGACCATTCTCCCATTGTTTCTTTGGGTTTTTACACTCCTTCACATGTCCCCTTTTACCGTAGTTCCAACATTTAAATTTTTTCTTCTTCCCAGGAGTCTTAGATCGGCCCTTGGACTTGTCCTTAGCCCCTTTCTAATTTCCTTTCAATCCTCTTTCCTTAGACCTTACCCTGACACTGAGAGCATCCCCTAAACTATTCAAACTCTTCTTCCTCAGATCTTGTGATAGTAAAACTGCAACAAGGGCATCCAACTTGGGATCTACGAGGTTAGCAGTGATAGCCAGTATAACATTCTCCCAAGACCCAGGTAAAGAACAAAGAAGCAAGATACATTTATCTTCTTCACTAACATCAACATCTACTGATGCAAGCTAACTCAACAACAAATTAAAAGAATTTAAATGCTCTGTGACTGATTCACCCTCTTTCATTTTCAAGGAAAATAGTTTTTTTTAAAATAGATTTTATTTACCATACTCTTGGCTTGATATATCTCATCCAATCGATTCCATAATTTATGTGTGGTCTCTTCCTTTGCGACATTCAATAGGACAAAGTCTAACAGACACAAACAAATGGTTTCTCGTGCCTTCTTATCCAGTCTAGCCCATTCATCCAGAGAGACATCATCGGGTTTCTTTTCTTTTTGGATAGCCAACCATTGGTTTCTTTCTTCCAACAATTCCTCCATTGTCAGATTCCACAACTCATACCCTGTTCCGTTGAACTTCTCAATGTCCAATCGAGAGGTTGATGCAACGGTGGATGCAGCCATAATATCAACACAAGATCTACAAAACAAATGCAACTAAATCTCCCACTATAGCTACAGCTTCCACACTACCACCCAAGAGTCAAAGCTGGCAAGGATCTGATACCAAATGTTAGAAATGAAAGCAATACTACTCAACGGGATTTTGATTCAAATATAAATTTCTGCAATCTTTAATTGTGTATTATCAATGGAGATTGTAACATGAAAAAGAAACTATGCTTCACAGAAATACCAAATCAGAAAACTAAACACACAACATAGAGTTTTACATGGAGAAAACCCTTTTGGGTAAAAAACTCCACACAGGAAAGAGGCCCAATGTTTGTATTATTTTGAAAATGATTGTACAATACAACAACGTCACCAATCTCTCCTTCAGTCTTCAATCCGATAGCATTCTGACAACACCTGCGTATCTAAAACCTGTATTGCAGCAACAAATACATCACAAAATATTTATAGAAGTGCTCTCACATCTCCCTAGGCGTTCACTTTATCTCTTATGAGAATCTCCCACTTGTAAACATTAATTGCCATCTTACAAGCACCTTACACTTGTCCAAAAAACAACCATGCAAGGTTGGATGCCCAAGACTAAATCTGGCCTCTTACAACATCTTATGACGTGTCCTAACCGTCATAGATTCCACTAAAGAGTATCCTTCCAAGATATGAACCTTGGGCTAAACATAGAAACTTATAACTCATTAATATTTGTCATATGCATCATAGTGTCATAGATTCATATGACAACTTGAAGCTGTCATAGATTCTTTACATGCACCCACCAAACATTATGACGTACATCATACATGCTAAAAATAGTATATTCTCCCAAGGTGGCACCTACACTTATTTAATATTGTGTTTTACATTTGTCAACCGTAAATGTCACTCCTTAATTACCTCTGGTGAATCCGAAATTACCACTGTCGGTGAAACTACCTCATTCCCTTATGGGTACTTATAAATTACAAATAATAAAATGGAATAAATACAATAGTGGGATTTACAAGGTCAATGGCACCTTATCCCGACATTATCCATCATTTCTCCACATTATGGTTTCTTTTGCGATATCTGGATCAAAAGAAAGGATTCTCTTCTATTTCTAATTCATGTACCCAAATTCCATCCACTGATTCCAGAAATAAGAGTTATGGCACATCCTTGATGGCCAAAACTTTGATTCTGGAAAAGAAGTTCAAGGCCCCTTCCCCAAGGTCCACATCAATCACTCTCCCCAAACAGTCTTTGATCTTATACAAGCAGTCCCCAGACTAGTAATCTAGAGGAAGATTATACATGCAAATCCACAGGGGACCGCTCGTGGGGTTCATGGCCCTCAGATTGAAGTTAGGAATCTATTTTTGGACATAAATAGGACCGCCTTCTAAATTCCAACCAAAGTCCTGCAAAACCTTATCTCTGTTATCCTCATCTTTGAAATTGGCCATGAAAAAGCCTTTTGGGAGAGTGAAGACTTTCCCAGCATCATGCCAATTATGCCAGATCCACTTTTGAATCCTCTTCATGCTCCATTTTCAGCCCAAGACTCTTCCGATGATAGTCGTGCGGGCAATCTCTTTAGAATCCCTAGCGATGATATCCTTGACATATACATGGATTTCCTCTACGTCAACTCTGAATATCTACTCACATCCTCGAACCCTAGGAAACACAGATTCACCCTCACATGCACCTGCAAAATTTTATTCTAGCACGATATTTCTCCTTGGCATTAGGGTTTTTGTAGATAGTTTTCCATTCAGAATTTGAGAGGGAGAATATTCTAAAGGGAGGCCCATGGTTTATGGGCAATGTAGACATGTATATTCGAGCATGGACTCCAGGATTTGATCGGGATAAGGAAATGATTCAAGATGCACCTCTTTGGATTAGACTGTATAAGCTCCCCTAGGGGCTTTAGACGAAGGAAATCTTTCGTTTAATTGGGGATTCTTTAGGGGAGTATGTCCATTGTTCAAATGCTATTGGAGGCAAACAATTGGCTACTTATGCAAGAATTTGTGTAAGAATCAACTTGAGTAAACCTATTAAGTATATTATCAAGTTGTTTTCTATTCTAGGGGAATGAAATCAGGAATTAGACTATGAATGCCTTTCGATTAGGGTTATAAATGTTGGAAAATAGGGCATGTTGCTAGGTCATGTGATTCAAAGGGAAAAAAGGAGGAGACAATCTCTGATTCAATTTCGCCCAAAATGAAGACGACCCTTTTAGAGAAGGGGAATTCCCCCTTCAAGAATAAGGTCCTGATGGTGATATCCAAGATACTGGTTTGGATATGGCGATAGGGCATTTGTCCACCTAGAATAATTTGGAGGAAGGGGACAAAGTGGAAAGGAAAAGTCTGGAGGTGCTTAAGGTAGTAGATAACTTTTGCTCTTCGACAAAAGATCAGAGGAGAGCAGATTTGGGGTCCAAGGCCATGACCCTTGTAATTATGGAGGTTTTGAAAGGTGTAGACAATGACCTTGAAGTAGACCCTGGAGATGATGATGACAAAGAGAATTCCTAGAACATTGCTACAAGAAGGACCAAGAGATTTGGAGGGAGGAAACCCATTCCTATGGATGTTGGAGGTGCGAACAGTAAGGGAAGGAAGATGGATGTTTCTAAAGCAAAATTGAAGGCCTTGGAGGATCTAGAAAATGAAACCCAAGCATTAATGAAAAAAATGTTAAATCTGGAGGTGAGCACCTCCCTAGGGCAAATAATTAATGAAGATCTTAAGATGGAATGTCTGTGGTCTCAATGGCCTGGAAACATTTTGTTTGGTCAAATGACTAATAAAGATAGAAGGTCCTGCCATTTTTATAATACAGGTAACCAAGATGGAGAGTGATAGGTTTATGGAGCTGCTTTCTAGATTGTGGAAGAATGGAGATTGCACTGCGATAGATGTGGAAGGGATAGCAGGTGGCTTGGCCATCCTTTTGAATAAACATAGCTTCACAAGTATGCTAATTGAGGGTTCTCATTCATGTCTTTCAAAAAGGTGTAGAAATCTTTATGATAATAATCAATTGATTATTTCCAATATTCACAGCCCAAATTTGGATAAAAAAAGGATTAGAACATGGGATCGTATTAGGAATTTTAGACAAGTTCATGAAGAAGGGAATTGGATAGCAGGTGGAGATTTCAATGCAATTTTATCTTCAGAGGAAAAAAAGGAGGGAGAATTCAAACCAACCTTGGGTCATTGGAATTCAAAAAACATTGTGGAGCCCTATCCCTAGCAGATATTAAGCCTAAATCAAGATGATTTACCTAGAACAACAAACGGACAGGGGATGAGAATATACTATGTACATTAGATAGATTCTTTTTGAACTTAGATTGTGCTTGGCCTAGATTTTTTTTATTCATAGGTTGTCCAATTTGGAGGGTCAGATTATTTGCCCATTTCTATGCACCTTAACATAATTCAAAAGCTGAAGGGGATCCCCTTTAAAATGGAGACTTTCTGGTATGAGCATCCTGATTTTAAAGAAGCACTTGAAGGCTGGTGGAAACTAGAAGGGAAGGGATGTAAGAAGTATATTATTTATAAAAAATTGATTGAAGCTAAGCGTTAGGCCAAATTATGGAATAAGGAGATAATAAGGAGTTTGTTTGAAAATAAGAACAAGATTGAAGTAGATCTGAGTGCAGTGGAGGCATATATTGTTGTGAATGACCTTACCGTTGAACTTAGGGAAATAGAGAAGGGATTGATTGAAGAACAGAGTAGAATTTTAAGAATGGAGGAAATACTTTGGCACTAAAAATCTAGAATTAAGTGGTTAAGGGAAGGAGACCGCAACACCAAATTTTTTCACTTGTCAACCAATAGAAGAAGGCAAAGCAATAAACTAATGGGAATTCAGCTCCCTTTGGGCTCAGTTGTGGAGGATATGGAAGCTATTAGGAATAAAGGGAAGAAATTTTTAAGACTCTTCTAGCCTCAGAACTGACCACTGATCAGACGACTTAGGAGGCTCTGCTTAGCAACATACCAAGTTTGGTCAATGATGCACAAAATGAGGAATTGTTAGCTCCTTTTTTTTGGAGGAAATCAGAGTGGTAGCCTTTTCTTTGGGTGCTAGGAAGGCTCCTGGCCCTAATGGTTTTCAGGCTAAACTCTTCGAAAAGTATTGGGATATTGTGGGTGAGGACATGTGGAGGGCAACGAATAAATGTAGGAGTCAAAGAGCGATGCTGAAACCTTGGAACTCCACATTTATTGCCCTTATTCCTAAAAACAAATCCCCAAAATACTTTGATGAATTCAAGCCAATAACCCTATGTAATACAGTGTATAAAATAGTGTCAAAAGAAATGTTAACTTGGTTAAAAAATTATCTAGAGAATTTAATCTCTGAGGAGCAGAGTGGCTTCTTTAGAGGTAGACAAATTTTGGATGGGATAATAATTGCTCATGAGACTATTCACTCTGTCAAAACTAGAAAGAAGGAAGGCATGTTTGTTAAACTAGATATGAACAAAGCATATGTAATAGACTTTCATGGGAATTCGTGATTATGATAATGTGAAGATTTGGTTTCTGTGAAGCCTAGTGCAATTGGGTTTATAGTTGCATATCCTCAGACACTTATGCTATTCTTATTAATGGAGTAGCAATAGATTTTTTTAGTTCTAAAAGATGGTTAAGACAAGGGGATCCTCTATCCCCTTTCTTGTTTCTCATTATAATAGAAGTGTTAGGAAGAGCTTTAAAAAAAGAGGTTTGGGATAGAAATATTATTGGATTGCAAGTCTTGGGAGGTATAAGTAACATCACACACCTACAATTTGTAGATGACACCTTATTGTTTGGAGAAGCCATAGACAAAGAAACAAGAAACATTAAAAAAGTTTTGATGTAATATGAGTTGGCGACTAGGCAAAAAGTTAATGTAGCTAAGTCAAGAATTTTCTTTTTGAAAGAGACATATCTGGAGAGGTTGGAGATTCAAAGGATCTTAGGTTTTGAGATGGATAGGTTGCCTAGCAAATATTTAGGGATGCCACTTTTGGATAAGAGGTCTTCGGAGGTGGAGTGGAGAAATGTAATGGATTGTGTTTAAGGGAAGCTTGCTTCTTGGGAAGGTAGGTGGCAAACCTTGGCAGGGAGGATTTCTCTAATCAAGGCTTCTTTGGCAGTTGTGCCAATATACACAATGTCGGTGTTTCAAATCCCAAGAAAACTTGTAAGGAACTTAGAAGGTACACAACACATCTTTCTTTGGTAGGGTGGTGAAAATCTTTTCAAATATAATCTTGTGAAGTGGGAAGAAGTGTGCAGGCCCTTAAATATGGGGGGGTTGGGGTTCAGAAATTGTAAGGATATGAACAAGGCATTGGGGTCTAAGATGGTTTGGAGAATTTATGAGGAGAAGAGCATACCTTAGAGAAGGATTATTCAAGTTAAATATTTATAGAATGAGCCAAGCAATCTATTTACAAATACTAGCAACCTTCCTTTGGGATTGAGTGTTTGGAATTTCATTTGGTCCTATGGCAAACTAATAACCACAGATATCAAATGGAGATTAGGGAATGGGGACATGATAAGATTTTGGCGGGACTGCTGGATAGAAGATAAAGCCTTAAAGGATATTTAGGCCTATCACCCGTTGATCACCCTTTTTGAAAACGTGGAGGGAGAAATGGTAAAATATTACATCTTAGGAATCTCTCAACAAAGATGATGGAAGATGCTGATTGCCTTGGTGGATGAGCTGAAGGAGATATGCATTGATGTTCAAGCTAAGATGGAGAAATGACCTATCTCGGGGCGGATCAATTAAGATAGAATGGTTTGGGGTTTTAAGGGTAATGGTAGGGTTTCAGTTATCGTTTCCTTCTATGCCTATTTTAACAAGAGGGAAAATAGTACTCCTAGGACTGATACCCAAGGTGAATGCATTTCTTTGGATAGCCTGGAAGCATCATGGTCTTACTTGGGATAGGTTGTAGTCTATGGAAAGGAAAGGACCTTCAAGGTGCATAATGTGTGAAGAAAGTGACAAGGATAATGATCATTTATTCATTCATTGTGATTTTGCTAGACAGATTTGGCTTATTTTCATAGAGAGGTGGGGGTTGGAATGGGTAATGCCTATTAGCATTTTGAGCCTTTTGGAAAGATGGACTCTAAAGATCAAAAGCTGAGGTCTGCAATTTATTTGGAATTTGGCCCTAGCTTTGATTGCTTGGAATGTTTGGCTGGAGAGAAATAGAAGAACTTTTTAGGAATCTGTAAAAAAGGTGGAAAGAATTTGGGATATGGTGGAAAATGCTATTTGTGAATTAGGGGAAATCCATAAAGACAAGGATTAGATTATTGATGATAATTAAGGTAGATAGGTGAATGCTTGGCTGAGATACAAATGGTTGAATCAGGCTTATTCATATCCTAAGGAATTTAGGTCTTGAAACATGTATGGCAACAATCGAGCCTTGAATGGATTAAACTCAACTTTGATGGAGTTGAAAAGACAATCTAGGGAAAGCAGGGGGTGGGGGATTCTTCAGGGATTCAGAGGGACAACAAATGGGTAGACCTCTATTATTATGATTATGGAATTGAGGCTAATAATCTATCTGAGGCTAGGGCTATGCTGTGGGGTTTAATGATTACAAGAGACAAAGGATAGAAAAATTTATGGGTGGAAGGAGACTCAAAATTGGTGATAGGGGCTATGAAAGGTGGATTGGTTAAGAATTGGAGATTGGAAGTGATTATTGAAGCAACCAAGAGCATGATCAACAAATTTTAAGCAATTGGTTTCTCACATATAGGAAGGAAGGGAAACTAGGTTGCGGATTGGGCAGTAAATAAGGGGGCTCACCTTCATGATGAGGCTGGGTCTTATGCTAAATGTTGATGGAAAGACTTTCCTTTTGAGGCTATTAGGTTGATGCAGTATGATATTAAAGAACACCCACCCAATTGAGGGTAGTGTATAGAGAGTTCGAGAAGAATTTTCGCAAGACAGTGAGGAGATATTATATGATAAATAATAGTGCGAAGTATTAAGGCCAGTTGGTGACTGTAGCTCAAGTGTGTGTGTATTCATTTTGTATGCAAGATTCGGCTTTTTTGGCATTATGATAGATAGAGTAGATAGATGTATTATGCTCCTGTTGATATCCTGTCAGCAGTTGATAATATATGTTCTCTGTATGGACATCGGGTTTCTGCCCATTTTTGTTGGTTCCTAGTTCTAAACTAGGTTATAACAACAAAAAGATAATATTTGATCAATAATGATGATTCATATGACCAATAACCAATTGAAATATTCAAAGGAGACACTCTGGAAGACCACAAGTCATAAATATTTAACATATTTTGAACCAAATTCTATGGAATTTTAACTAAATTCTTTGAATTTGAGTTGAATTTTGTTCAGTTTGAGCTAATTTTCACTAAATAGTGTATTTTATATGACTTTTATGTTTTCCATGATGCCAAATAAATTTGTCTCTCCAACAATTTGATCTAATATTTTTTCCTTTAAGTAGGAGGATTTGGTTTTCTTAAGTGAGAATATCTTGGCCTTTTAAAAAATGTAGATCATTGTTTGAAGATGAGCCCAAGGGGTTTAATTGCATGTTTTTTGAGGTTTGGTTTAATTTTTTAGCATTTGAGTTGTTAATGAGAGTCTGATAAGAAAAGAAGTGATTGGATAGAGATAACTTAATGGAGAGTAAAATTACTGCAAGTAATGGCGATTTTGCTGATGTGCTTACAATAAGTTTGACCTGCAAGAGAATCCAAAGATCAAGTCTAATGTGATTGGTAATGTGTCCTTCAAAAATTATTTAGATGCTCAATATAATGAGGAGATTGGAATTGGAACTTCATGTAAAAATTTTACAATAATTTTTGACACTTGGATAGCTCCAATATTTGGGTACTCTCATCTAAATGCCACTTCTTGGTGAGAATTGCAAGTTGAATTTATTTTATGTAAAATTTTTGGGTTTTTTTCTAGTGGATAATTGGTTTAGGCATCAACTCTATTCATATAGATTTTTAAAATATGGTATTATCAAGGTTAATATATGCACTTGGAGAGTGACAAAGGATTTACACAGATTTGCACATTTATGACCCCCAAATTTTTAGTTTATATGGAAATTGACTATTGTTATTATTTTCTATTTATTGAACATAACTTCAATTTGTACTATCTAATTTTACCATCATATTTTTTTGGAATTTTAGTAGTTTCAAAAATGATGCTTAATTATCTTCTAAATTAGATAGGTGATATTTACTCATGACATTGAAATATTTTTATGTTTTCATGCAAGCACACCTTGTGGGCTACTACTAGTGTTTTGTTGTCTAATATAATATATAAAACATAGAATGGCAGTCGACTAATAGTAGGTATTTAATCAATTCTAACCTACAAACTATAAAAAGAAATGGGCCAGTATAGACTTGTTCATTCCTTAAGACAAAATGGCTGTAGAAAACCAAATAGTGAGGGATTCATTTGGAGTACGCAAACCTGTAGATGGATGTACCATAGATGATGTTTTGATCCATGTGTTTAGAGTGTCATCTTCATTGGAGAAGACCTATAAATTTAACATCACCATACTCAAGAGCAAGACTAGATCTTGGGTATGTTCATTTCTCTCTATAGACACTTTAAATTAGGAAAGCATTCATTTTGTCTCTAAATTATTAGAATACCATTCATTGTCTCAGGTTGCAACCTTTTATGAACAAAAAGGCCTATATGAAGAATTTAGAACAATCCATGGAAAAATCTTCTACAAATAAAAAAGAATATTAATTTTCCCATATTGTTATTTTATTAGTAAATTATTTACTTAGATGTCATGTCAGTGATTAGTACAAGAAAAAATGTATATTTGTGTTTTCATGTTTTTCTCTTCAATTAATATTCCCTATTGAAAAAGAGGCATTGAGTTTCAGTAAGAAGTAATCTCAAAAGCTTTAATCATCCCATATTAGTATTATCTACTAATATGATAATCTATAATTATGGAATTTAACGAACTATGGTCTATTTGGGGGATTTAGATTATTGTTTGCACATAAAAGTTTCAACATGCTATAGATTTTGATGGGTTGTCTTTGTAGAAAAAAATATTCTAAGTGGAAGTCTTTAATAGGTTGCTTTTCTTAGTAGCTATGAATGTGACAAGAAAAGTTACAAAATTAAATGTTATTTTTTCAAAGAAATACTTGATTGTTTAATGTATAATCAAGTTACAAAAGTATCTGGTTTTGAATACTAATCTCACTATAACTGGCACATATGTACCCTCTATATTTTAGTCCCACTAAAGCATCATAAAAAAGTCCTTAAAAATCTAGATAGTCTTAGGTTTGATCTTTATAAGTTATTTTAATGTTACTATTATCACGTGGAATTGCACCTTGCTTGAAGCTTGTTCAAGCATTCCAATGACATAATGGACCGATCTCAAGGTGTGGGACCTTGCAGATGAGATCAAACCTCCAAAGAAGGTTGTTTCCTCTTTCTGAGCTTAAGGCTCAGAGAATTGAACTAATGCTACACTCACAGGGAAAAGGGGAAGAAAGATAACTAGAATTAAAAGGAGGTGATGCACCAGATTTATAATGTGTTTTAACTGTGTTTGAATTAACATAACAATGAATTCAAGACTGTAAAAGGCTCACATAGACTCATATAAGCTACGTAGAGGTTCGACAGAGAACTAAAGCTAAAAAGGAGTCATTTTGCCCACAATACCAACGTCTAATTCTCAAATAAACATAGAACAAAACTTGAGAGAGAGGTAAAATAATAGTCTATATTAGTCATGAAGGATAGAAAGCTATTACAAAGCAGAACAATTTGCTATAGGAGAGATAGATACAAAATAACTGATTACATTAATTGGTGAACTAGACTACAAGACATCAAAGGCCTAGCTGTAGGCACAATGCATCAAATTCTACTAGTTCTTGCAATCGCATTACAAGACCTATGATAATAAATTATCCAACACAACAGCCTAGAACAACAACTAAAAATAACCTTTTACATCTTTGACTCATATATATATAGCATTTTTCATCCATTTGCAACATTGGGCATTGAAATCTGGTCAACCAACATTGCCCAAGTGCCCATGCTACATTAAAATTAGGCTCAGAAGCCCTATCAGAAGAGGGACGACAATCATGCCCTGTGAAGTCTACAAAGCTGTAGCGGAGATCACCCACACGCATGTGTACCTGATGTATTGAAGAAGGGAGTCCTAAAATCCTTCCCAGGTACCAACAAATCCATTTTGTCCCTTTTTGTATAGAAGCATTGAAGATTTCCACTGTTTCAGTTGCCTGTATTTGACTTTGGCCTGCAAACTTTGAATGCTGGGTACATTCATCCTGAGAAAATGGCATGATTTCAGGGGTCTGCAAGCTTTTACAACACTTTAAGTGTTGTACCTTCAAATTTACCATCGGTGCCACTGAATTCCCCATCGACGCATTTGCCTTGGGCTGAACTCTACCATTTGATTTTTTTTGCCTTAATCTCCCTTATCGGCGATTTGCACATTCCCTTTTTCACATTATCAGAAAAAATGCATCTTTTCAAACTTATCTTTGTGCTTGCTTTTTCCTTTAGTCAGCAAGTCTTGACTTTTTCAAACTTGCCATCCGACTTCCCTTTTGCCTTATCGACAAAACTTCACTTTTTAGAACCAGGCAAGTCTTTTGCTATCATTTTTCACCTTATCGGTGAATTTGCCTTTTCCAGAACTTTCCATGCCTTAGCCATATTTCACCTTGTCAGTGAATTTCCTATTTTTTGAACCATCTCCCTTTGGCGTTGATTCTTCTTCATCTAAGCTCCTATTGCCTTATCAGCGAATCCTCAAAATTTTGAACTACTTAGCAAGTTTGAAATCCCGTCGACTCGCCGATATCCCTTGTCTGCGCCTTACCTCTTCTATTTCTTATCAGTGAATTGCCCCCTTTCTAAACCAAGGCTTGGTTATCCTTCTCAGTCAGTGAATTCACCCTTTTCAGAACTCTTTGTGCCTTAGCCACTTTTGGCTTTGTTGGAAAATTCACCCTTTCTCAAACCAATGCCTAATGGCGAATCCTCTTGGCTTTTGGTTCTCCTTTCACCTTATCTAAATTTTTGAACCACTTTGCTAGTTAGACATCTTGTTGAGTCTCCGATAGACCTTTTCTTTCATGCCTTAGCCTTTCCTTGATCTTTGGTGAAGATTTCCCCGCCTTAGTCAAATTTTGGTTGGTGAAATGCTTGTTGGCAAAACTGTCAATCGGTGAACTATGAAGTTCATGAACCAACAACTTTGCCGATAGAATGCACCCTTATCTTCTTTTCTTCTGCCCTACATTGTTTTACCTTAGCTGATTCGCTCTTTAGTCAGAAAACTGACGAATCGACAAACTTTCAAACCTACGAACCAAAGGTTCGCCAAACTAAACTTTTGCCGACTAAGGCAAAGAAAGGGCAAAAAACTTGGAAAATTTTGGGGATTTTTTCTAGGTTTTTTGCTGGGAACTTCTTCCATTTCAGGTGTCTCAAATCGGATATTTTTTATGAAGAAGGGATTTTTTAGGTTATTTTGGCCTGGGCAAAAATAAAACAACAATTACATAATAAATTATTATGTAGACATATAATATTGTTTAATGTTGCAGGCTACATGTTTTACTAAGGGACTCAAGTGCATATTGAGAACAATGAACTCTGAATGGTTTGAATTGGTCTTGGGAGATTAACAAAGAAGGGAAGGAATTCTTGCCTTTTGCATAGTATGGTGTTGGGGACATAGTGAGTGTTAGGAGAACATTCACTAAAGTAGGAACAAAGAAGGAGATTTTAATCTACTATTACATGTTTGTCTTAAAAGCCTTCTTCAAAAACATAAGGGAATGATATCCTATAACTTTTGCAGATCCCTTGATGGGAATCTATGGTCATTGGTCTTGACAAGTGGGAAAATATAGATTTTGCCTATGGTATTAATTATTTGTGTTAATGCAGATCTAAAGTGCTAGCAACCCAATTAACTATCTATGAATAGATTAAAAGATGCTTCTAGTGTTAGCACCACCTTTAATCTTAGATAGAAAAAGAGAACTAAAGAATGATCATGTTGGATTTGTAGAAACTACATCATTAACTATTGTTATAATGTTGTTTTTATGATATAAAATTGTGTAGCTTATACAATTGATTATGAAATGTGGGGTGCCAGATACACACTGAATATGAAAAGCCTAGTTCATAGCAGAAATTGGCTAAGCCAAACGGATAATACATAGCAACAAAGATGTCACATGAAGCGTTGGGTAAACAAATGATTTTTGACAAAAGCTACCATTGTATAGAAAAAAACAACAAAAGAAAATACAAGATTGAGGGAACTTGAGAGAGTGAAGAATTTACCATTTTATAAAGAGCAATACACGATGGTTGTAAATCTCAAAAGTAAGGTACATGTAGATATTTGTTTGTTTGGGAATAAATTAGTTAAATGGATTGTGTCATGTTGAAACCCCATCAAGTCTATGCACACTAAATCCCTAAAGAAAAGATCAATTTGTTTCATTGACAATCCTAAAATTACACATAACTGATCAAACTAAATCCCTAAGAACAAAACAAATGTAGAAAATGAGTATTTTTGGAACTTTAAATACATAATCAACTTATTTCAAATTAAAAAAAATATATTTTTAACCATCGAAGGATTTGATATTTAAAATAGGCCCTTGTCACACCCTTCACATCCACACAAACCAATCTTAAAATAACATATTCCAAGGTACTATACCAATCAAAAAGTATAGTGAAATATAATAGCTTTGAATTCAACAATATAAAAAGAGTTATATCACTGGGTGAGGGGCCCAATCAAAGTATAACAAAAGGATGAGTTTTTTCAGATGATATAGTTGAAAATTTCTTAGTAGACATGTATGCGAAAATGTAAACCCCTAGTCGATCACCATCATAAAATCCATTGGTGAACTCACAAAATACTTTTGAGTATTGGCAGGTGACTTGTGAGATGCGTGGTTTTCGTTATTTGGTTGTAGCCAAAATTAGCGCAACGACCAAACGCCAGTCAACCAGTTTCAAATTAAGCGTTAAGCACCCAATGTTGGATCTTAGGTCAAATTACAACATACAAATTTGACCATGCATATATAACCACATCATTGTAGTCTTTACTGGTGGCTAAATTTTATTATATGCCTAGCCCAGATCCCACCCTGCATTGCAATTGGCCTAGCCGCCAAAAAAATTATTGCAGCGACTCAATATGCTCAACGATTAACACCTAGGGCATAGCCATGGGGTTCCCCAATGATTAAAACTCTATTTAGAAACTTTTAAGCATATGCAATTGGCAAGTGTACTTACAATTGCTCTAATAGACAAGCATGCAAAATGTGGAAACATAGACAATGCACTTAAATTGTTTGACAAAGTGCATCTTAAAAATCTAGTTTCATGGACTGCAATGATTGCAAGATATGAAAAAAATGAATTTGTTGAAAAGTTTTTTGGAAAATTTAAAGCAAAAGCAATTAGAAGGTGTAAAGCCAATTTTCACAATGAATGGGAATTGTATGACATAATGCCTGAAAATGCAACGATCACATGACATGTACAAAAATAATCTTTTGAAATTTTTAAAAATTTGAATCCTTGGAAACGAATCTAACATAGTTGGGCCAAAATAAATTTAATGTCCAGTCTCTATCACATCAAACACAAGCATCAACAATACTAAAGAAAGAGAGAGAGAACCCAAATCATAGACATGATAGATATAAAGCCAATAATAGTTGTAACTTGTGAATTTGAAAAGGAAGATGGTGTACTAGATGAGATGTTCTCAAAATAGAGAGTCAATAAAAATTAAAGGTCTGCCCAATTCCTTGCAGTGACAAACAAATTATTTTTTCTTAAATACATACTGATAAACACCAAAGAATGATTAACTAGATGGTCTGGTTTAGGTTTCTGAACCCAGTTTGTAATATAAAAATACAGTAAATAATCCCACATTTGTAAGATTGACATTGTAGAAACCAATTTGAATTGTACAAATCACAAATATTTTGTATGAGAATTTGAAAAGAAGTTACATAGTGGACTAATAAAACTTTAAAACTTTGGTATTGGACATATATTTCTTGAAGAAACGTGTATGTTTCAAAGAATTCAGGAACAAAGGATGGACAAGATTGAAGATTAAAGGATGGACAAGATTGAAGATTAAATAAGTTATAGCATCAGGTCTTAGTTATTTCTTGTTCACAAAGAGTCTATCAAGGAATTCTTGTCGAGGCCTAACACTACAAGGGATAAAGCCAGATTTAAGTCATGGGTGAATTTGGCAGAATGGACACCCCTCAGTCCTTGATACTAAGCCAAATGAAGTCAATGATTTGTGCCCAACACTAATAATCTAAATTATCCTCCCAATACAAACCTTAAAAAAATATATAGCCAAAACATTGACAATTCATGCACTCAATGTCAATGGGTTGCAAAAAGACTTGGGATATTTATCCTCCCAATATAGAAGTTAAAAAATATATCCATAGCACAAGGCTGAATAATACTTCATACCATGCTTGTTGAATGAATATTATCTGCTCATTCAAGATCATGCCTGCAAATTCTAAATAAGTTTCATTTCATCCCAGAAAACATCTCAACTTTAAATGAAACATCTCAAAATAAAATTCCAAAAGTTGACCTGGAGATAATTACCAACATATAACACACTTAATGCAAACTACATAATATTAGCCATGGGTTGGGTTACATCTGGCTACAATATTTGTCATGCCATATAGAACTTTGGAATTTCATCATTTCTAAAAACTTGTTGATAATTCCAAAAAATTCCATATGCTACCTAGCTTGAGGAGTACAAAAAAAAATCACTGAGATCACGCTACAATCAGATAAATGGGCTGGGCTATTCTTAAATATCATCCATTTCAACAGTCAAAGGCTAATTTGGACCAAGGACAAATATTTACCACTTTTTGTTGTGAACAAGGTATAAAATTTCTATTGAATGTTTGACCATTGAAATGGATGATATTTAAGTAGAGTACATAGGCTGCACTTAAAGAAAATTCAGTAGAATGGGACATGACTAATTATAATATAGCCAGCCAATATAATCAACAATGGTCAGTGAAAACAATAACTGAGCTAGAAGGAAAGTATTCGAGGTGGTATTGATGTTTACAAGCCTACAATGTACTTTTAAAGATATTAAGATTGGTCCAGGTTTCATATTATTTTTAGAACCAAAGTTGTCAATGTATATGCCTTCCATGGCCTGTTAATCAGAGGTGGTATTGATATTAATACAACTTATTCGGACTACATAATTTCAGCAATTATCCCAAATGGGTCTCAAAACACTTTTTCAGTGCACTTGAATGCCTTGGATAATCAAAAAACTTAGTTTCATCATTGTAATCAATGAAGTAGTGAACTGAATATTGAAACCTGGCAGAAAGATAGATAAAGATAGATAAAGTAATCTAAAGATACAAAATGTAAATATATTTGTTGTCTTCTCTGCTTTGAAATAATGATTTGGATTCACGAGATCACGTGGACTGAGATTTTCAACCTATAAAACATATAGAAATAATGTGCACATCTTGTGCAGCTTCCCTCTCTCTTTCCTCCTCCATCTTTTTTACTTGGCTGCATAAATGAAATGTATAATGTAGTGTAACGCTTAAATTCCTGAATAAATGAAATGTATAATGTAACCCTTAAAGCCCTATATTTTCCAGTTTCTTACATGAGATTTTACACCGATTTTTTAAAACTTGTGGAGAACGACTACAAATATTTGGATGACCAAAAGATAGTTACATTTGCTATAACAAGAAAAAATATGGATCCTTGACGCAAGAATTATTAACCCATGTATGCTTATACCAAGACTAAACATGTGTGGAAACTAGTCAACCAGAAGCACGATGAGGATTGAAAACAAAGTACAAGCCTGGAGGCATGCATGAGATGAACTTCTTCTTATCCGCCTTGTTATTATTAGTATTATTATTAGCAGCAGATGCAAAGGAAGAGGAAGAGGATTTCCCAATGAGCAGGCCTTTGGCAACTTTTCCTCCAACCATTTCTCTCTTTGTCCAAGATCTATGCCCTTAGGAGCTTTTCCAGATGGCCTATATCAGGTAAAAGACCAAAATCCGATTCAACACTTTTGCTAATTACCCACCTTAGATTTGACAAGTGCTCCGAATAACAGTGACGACATGACAAAAGCAACAAAAATAAAGAACTTCAAGACATAATGTAGAGACCAGAGCCAAAATAGGCCTCCGAATAACAGTGACGACATGACAAAAGCAACAAAAATAAAGAACTTCAAGACATAATGTAGAGACCAGAGCCAAAATAGGCCATTTATCATAAAAAGTTGTTAGTCTAATGTTGGCACTGGGGCTTAAATTTGATGGCTGTATAGCCGTATTTAAGCATTTTTCCTGTAAAATACAGATAAAATTTTAAAAAGACTGCATCACATGAAAGGAGAGATTTTCGATAGATTGTCAAAATTTATATAGGATTATGATATATATATATATATACTAAGGTATGTCATAGTATTTTAAGGGCACCTTTGAATAACCGTCATAAAAAAATTGCTTGGTAGGTAGGGTCAACCGTCAAATTTAGGCCACAATCACTATAGAGGTAGCGGTAGGAGGTGGAGGGGTGGGGGCGCCCTATCTCTCTTTAGCAGGCTGCACCACATAGATGTAGATGTGTGTGTGCTCCCATAGATGTGTGTTCCACAACTATCCCCCGCCCATCCTAGCCTTCATTGGTTGGCCCCCCACTAGAGTAGGGCACCCATAGGGGCTATAGATGCGGGTCCCTACTATAACTATTATAGTAGTAGGGTGGGGGGTGCCCTACTATCTATAGGCTATAGTAGATAGTCAACTCCCATTATAGAGTAGGGGCCTGCTCTCATGATTTTGGTAGTTGTGGCTAGTTATAGTTTTCTAGTTGGCACCCTATCCCAAGGTTGGGGTTGGTGGGAGGGAGGAGATAGTTGGTGCCCTCCTGTATGCAACTCTTAGTCACTACTACTACACCTGAATATATGTGCTAAGCATCAAACTTTGAGCATATCTTATACAAGCTACGTGACCTACACCTACCACCAGGATGGAGGGCCGCCTATCATAAGAGTAGATTGCTATATCTCTCGACTCTCTAAATCCTCCGAACATGAATCCATTCAAGTTCATCCAATATGGATGCATTTCCCTCGATATTTTGGGGCTTCTAGAAGAAACAAACCCCCAACCCCCCATTCTAGATTAAGCCGAATAGCTGCCTGTTGGGAACTTCGCTCCCACTCTATAACTATTAACGCTGCCCCCACTCAACTATAATGGGCCCTAGGGTAGGTGGGAGGTTAAGTCCAGGGGTTTTCCCAACCTTCATCCTCCCACGGGGTGGGTGGGGGGAGATAGTTGGGGTTGGGTGGGGGGCATAGACCTTCTGCTCGATATAACAACTTCCTACACTAATCTTGAGGGGAGGGATATGCATAAATTTTTAGATCTTTATAACAATTACATAAATAAACACAAATAACAATCATACCACAACACAATAGTTATGTGGGGAAGCCCTTTCGAGAGAAAAACCCCACACTCCAAAGTTGCCCAATATATTATTCAGGAATCAAGAAGATCACAATATACTTGCAGAGTAGGCTTTCACATGATTATAACCAACTAGAGATTTGGAGGTGACTCAACATTTATAAGACTCTTCCACACAACCTCCATCTCAAGCTCCTGATATATAGGAGATACAATATAGTAAATAATCAATGGTAATTATAAAACCATTAGCCAAAACCACCCAAAAGTGGCACCCAAATTATCTCCGATTAAATATGCCTTGTGAAGTGCCAAATCACACACCAACATGTGTAACTCTCCCTTTTAAAACTCTTTTAAGTGTCCAACACATTTTCACATTTCCCAAAACAAGAGGTCCAATTTCTGGAGGCCATAACTTTTGGTCTAGGTGTCTGATTGACGAATCGTTTGATGGGTTGGAAAGCTGGTGAAGAGATCTATCAAGATATAACCTACTTTGTTGGTTATAACAAATTTAGAGGCATTTAGGGACCTCTATGTGCCTCAAACCTGAGTTTGACAATTTTTTGGGAGTTTTAAAATACAAAAACTTTAATATCTTGCAATCTGTTAGTGTGAATAGGGATATTTTCTATCTAGTTTCCCTTGTGTGAGGATAATTCATATTATTTAACTATTTATTAGTTAAATAATATTCCCTCACATAATTCACATGTTAAGTTGACTTAGCGAGTCTTCTAAATGTTTCTAGTTGTGTCTAGTTGTTGCTAGTTGTCTTATCTTACACATGTGCTATAGTTGTCACATGTCATAGGATTAAGACACTTGTCACATGACTACAACATATTGGCTGTCATCCTTGTCTTTATAAGAAAGGCTATCTTGTAACATAAGAATATACAAAATTTTGCATTCATTGATAGAATAGATTATTATTTTCTCATATTGTCTCTCTTGTGCTTTCATGATGTCCTAGATCTTGGGTGGCTCCTATCTAGCCAACTCTTACACAATCCAGGTATGATCTTAAGTCAAAAATCACCCAAGATATTTACTTGGTAGTTTCACACCTTTTGGGAAAATTTTAGGTCCATCTGTGCTCAAATGTAGAGTTACTAAAAATAGTAAACCCTGCCATTTTTATCCCCTTTTGGAAAATTTGAAAGTTCTAAATCATTCTTCACGATAAATGGTATTTGAAAAGACCAAAATTGGGAATAATAGAAACCTTTTGTAGTTGCAAGGTTGAGACACCTTTCCTAAAAAATAATATACTTGGGGTGGGCCTTGCTAGGCCCCCCCATCCCCGATTGGAGAGATATTAGTCGGTGGGTGGGGGCCCTTGTGATAGGAGGGACATATTATTCCTCCCAATGACATCTACCTCCTGAGGGGTCCACCCACCCACCCTGGGTGGGAGGTTAATTTCAAGGGTTTGCCAACATGTTGGGACTCTCCAACTATCATCCACCCACCCCTACCTCTCTGATGCAGAGGGTAGGGTAATAGTGGATAAGGTTCACACAAAGAACTTAGATCTCAATGTTTTCTTTAAGAGGTTAACAAAGGTGTTTGTGAAGTCAAAGCCTACACAAGGCTATTACTGAGATTGACCTAGCCTAGGACCACTATCTAGTGTCCTCCTCATAGGCTACCCACTTCTCACCTTGGAGAGTCACTGCTCAATCCAACCTATATGCACAATACACCTTTTAAGGACTCACAACCTACTACCCACACCTCTACCAACAGTGTCCTCATATAATTGTTAACACACACTTGTCAAGAAAACATGACTATCATAAGGTCTCTGACCAAAAAGACTCATTTCTGTATTCCCCAGGGCAGTGGACAGCACCTGCAGTAAGACTGTTCTAGGACAATGTTTGAAGAAGGCTTAAACCTTATAGAATTGATTCAACCAACAATAACTTCTCAAAGGCCTCAAATGACCATCAATGCTTAATGCATACTAAATACCCAATGTGAAAAGCAACCATTTACTCACATGCAGACCCACACTGTACTATACAGGACAGAGGACAGCAAATTACTATGTGACTGTCCTATGACAGTGTCAAAGGAGACTACTTGTTTGTATGTCTTAAGAATGAACCACACAAAACCAAATCCTCAGACCTTCCAATGATCATACAGACCTTATACTCATCCAACCATCCAAGATGGATTCATTACCTGTTGCAAAAGTACAGAACCGTACTTTGTCACCACGGATTAGGACAGTAGAGTGTTATTTCTGTCAGCAAACTATCTTTTTTCTTCTAGAAACCAATCTAGTTGAGGTTAGAAGAAAGGTATGTATCAAAGACCCTTTGCCTAGATCAGTTGGGCTCCTATGCAGGTCTGCCTTCATTCCAAAACATAGAGATCAACCACCATTTGATCAAATATTCAACTGTCCTTGTATTCTTGCTATCTTTTGCCTTTGTAAAGCTAACTAGTCACTGTTTTTGACTAGTTAGAGGCATACCACACACCATGGAGGGAGGAGAACAACCAAACAAACAACAAAAACATGAAAACTAATCTAATTTCCTCCATCTCACCGAAAATGACTGATCACCTTTAGAGGACAGAGGAAAAATGCTCCATTCTATCTCAAAACCCTAGATAAGGAGGGTTTAAACCAATTTTTACAAAATGGAATGAAACAAACACCACAAAATGTTTCAAGAGCTCAGACTACATACAAATGGGAGCTACTTCAAAGATCTAAAACATTTTTCAAACCTTATTCCCTTAGCAGTCCATACCAGGCCATACAGAATGGCTGTTTTCAACAAAAAATAGAAAAACACAGTTTTTACCTTATAAAACTCCTCTCCATTCATTATTGGCATGTTTATACAAACTGATGTTTATAGGAAGTGGCTTTTTTTTATAAAACACTAAGTTTCTAAAGAAGCATTCCTATAAAATAGGCCTTACTAACATCCTCAAGGACTAGTCAATCTAAATGACTAAGTCTTTATTACAAAACATCAAAATGGCTTTCAAAGCCTTAGAGAAAAACAAAATAACATGAAAACCAACTAGGAAATAGCCAACAAAATGACTAAACTGGGGAGCTCTTGCACCACTCTCCCTCCCACCTAGTGTCAATTGCGTTATAGTTCCTTTGTGTGGGCCCCCGAGGAGGTAGATTAGTTGTGAGGGATGAAAATTCAGACCTCTATTATTCTATGGGTCAGGCCAAACTAATATAAATTCCCCGCAACAACTAATTGAAGAAACCTCCCAAGCGGCCTAAGGAAAATTATCCCCCCACTGGCTATCTCCCTCCCATAATATATGAAAGAAGGGCACCCACCCACCCATCCCAATGGCATCAGGGGTGGGTGGGAGGCAATAGTTGGGGGGGCAGCAAGGACAAAGCCTTAGACTTAACCTCCCGCCCTCTCCTGATTAGAACCATATTAGCAGCCAGGGAGCATGGGTTCCTCGGGCCCCCTTATATTGATTTCTTCAATTAGTTGTTGGCACCCCCCTGGGAGGTAGATTAGTTGGAAACAAACCCCTCCTTACAGTTTCTTCAATTAGTTGTAGGGTGGGGGGACTGCGCAGAGAATATAGTAACATAACATGCATTGTTTAACTTAGGTTGGGCCTAGGGCTCGGCATAGTCGAGGTGTATATGTTGGGGCACCCCAAACCAACCCGTCATTGACTAACTATGGGAAGTAGGGTGGGGGTGGGTGATAAGACAATGATCTAGAATATGAAGACATTGCCACCCTAGGTGGTTCCTAAGCTTGCGGGGTCAACACCAACCATTATGCCTAACTATCCTTGGCACAATTACTAATCCCAATCCAATCAATAACACTTGGTCGTTAGGTCCCTACCCCACCATCAGGTACTACTTACTAGAGAGGGCGGAAATAGTGGCTTCTTTAGGGTGCCTCTTTCTGCATGTTTTGGTCAATAAGTATTTCGACTCCTGGGACTCAAACTTCATCCTAAAAAAATGAGGGGATTCGGTTTCACAAATCGATGGGGAGGGTAGGGCAATGAATTGATGATAAAAGTACCATTCATTAGCACCAAGTTGTTATGAATTGCCCCCGGGGTGGGTGGGAGGTATTAATTGTTGAGTCGTAAAATGTGTACACTAGCATTTTACACTTGGTTTAGCTCCTGTTTGGATCTATTTTGTTGCCTTTGTTAATCAAGACCTATTTTAACACATCTTTGAGCTCTAAACAATGAATATCCCGATCCTGACAATTAAACCTGACATAATCAACTTAGGAATGGACTAAGCTCGCATTAAAAGACACTTTCTAAAGTCTGTGGGCCAAAGGTCCAGGGCGCCTGAGCACCTTGGTCTCGCTTAGGTACTTTGGTCCCATTTTGTGGTGTCATCTTAGGACACTCCTTTAGTTAGTATTTGTTGGCCTAAAGTTGTTTTAATTTTCATAGGTGAGCGGGAATACATATTTAACTGTGTTTTGTAGTTCAGTTTACACCTAACCGGATGAATGCAAAATTGCTCTCATATGATACTTTGCACTAAAGGATTCTTCATGCTTGGATTGTCTTCTACTTGTGAATGTAATTGAAGTTATTTGCAAGCTTGGAAGGAAGTTTGAATCCCTCTTCATCACTCTCCTTTGTTGGTGTAGGTCTTCATCAACTAAGGTTGAATATCTTGTGGTTATTATCATCATCTATCATCATTATCTATCATATTATTGTAGATTTGACCTCTACCATTATAGGGAACACACTCTTAGATCTTATCATTTGTTGTTCTGGAGGTGGAGCACCAACATAGGGTTTGACTAAGGAAAACCCTTAAAACAACACAACCTTTTCCCTCTTTTCGTGTGTGCAAGAAGAATAGGTTTCAGAGGTTGGTTTCTAGGAAGAAGGTAGTGCAGACGGATATAGATATGATAATCTCTAAACTTCTGCCTAACCCTAAAAGAGGACCAAGGCACCTGAGCGCCCCTGTCTTGGACACTTTTGCTATACTTTCCAGGTTCTGAACTTTTATCTTACCTCTATTGTACTTGTTGATGTCAATGATTTGTTTCTTTTAGTCTATATTAGCTTGTTACTCATCATTTTGTGCTTTAATCATAGTCCGGTGATGCAGGAACATCCCAGGTTGCAGAGCAATCTTGCATCAACCAAAAATATTTGCATTCTTTTCTTTCCTTTCATTTCTAGTTCAGTTCGGCCATTTGCAGTTTCAACATTTTGTACCGCATTTTTTCACATCTTCATATCAGAGCTCACAAAGCAGGACTTAGCATCTACATCATATTCAAATTTCAGGTCATTGGGATTTGTCTGCTAAAAGTTATCGCTATCAGAAGATTATCAGTTTTCTCAAAGCAGAGCAATTAGTGTCCATTTGAAGCCTAATGGGTTGCAAAGCAATTCTGTGACTTGCAGATCCTAATGGAACATCATTCAAGGTAATTTGGGACCTAGCTAACCTTCATGGAGAAGTGCATCAAGTTTCCACCATTTGTGGAGCATTACTGAGTGTTGGATGCCGACCTACTTGTTCTACATGTTACACCTCTCATTGGAGATTGTAACCTTTGGAGGCTGACGTAGAGGATTCTATGAGCTTGAAGATGATATATATAGATTTCTTAGATGCATTAGGAAGTCAGTTAGTAGATTTCATAAGATAGATAGTTAGATTCTCTTCAGAGAAGGCACTTCAATGTCATATCTTCCATATCTATAAGTAGGCATGTGAGCCCTTTGATTGTAACCTGCATGTTGCTGACATAAGAGTATTGTAATTCTTTGATATACTAAATATATGAATCTTCCATTACATTCTACAATTTTGTTGTTTCGGTTGTGTTTACTCTATCTGCATGGTTTGGACAGTTCATTCTGTGAACCTTTCGGCCATGACTGCACCACTTGGCTTGCTTGTTGAGATTTGGTTGAACTTGGTTGGTCCTTCTATATACAAGAAAAGGGCAAAACTCCTATAGTTTGGCTCTCCTCCTTGGGTAGAATCCATGCTTAGTTTGTGCCCCAATGTTTTGTAGAAGAGGGATGACCTAGTTTAACTCTTTAGGCTAGTGATCTCTTTTCTACTTAACATTTTGGTGAACCCGTCATTTCTTGCACCTTTTGCTTCCTTCTTCTTTCAGATCTGAGTTGTTCATCACTCTAGATCTGATTAGGAGTGTGATCTTTAGTTGCTTTACATTCATACATAGTTGGATTTTGCATAAGTTCAAGCTAGGGTTTGTCAAAATTTTGCATTGATAGAAAATCTTGCTAGTTTTGACCCTAGGGTTTTTAGATTTGAAAGTTGTTTAGATCTTGTTACATTGATTAGAGCATTTACATGTTGCATTCTTGCATTTGAAATTTGGAAAAGAAAAAAAAAGTTGCATCCTAGATTTGAAATTTGCCTAGTGGTCATTTCATTGTATTGAAATTTTTGTTTGAATTGAATTTGATTAAGAATATATTATTGTTTCACTCAATATATCTTTATTTTTCTACATCATCAACTTCTTCTATCTGGGCATCTTGTGTGTTACTAAATCTTGTAGTCACTTTATAAGCTTTGTGACTTGGTGCCTCGATTCTAATACCTTTGTGCGAGAAAGCATTCAAATTATGAGTTTTAATGTTGATACATCAGAATAAAAAATTCTTAATCAAGTCACAAAAATTCCTACCACACTTATCCCCAAAACATCAACCGCTCAAGAATCTATTGACATTGATAACCTTATTGCTCATGTTCCGGAGGCCCAAATTCAAAAATTAGACGCAGAATTATCTAAATTTCAACAATTTGTGAGCAAGGAACATATAGCCAAGGAGGTTGTCCTTGTCATTGAGAATATTAGAGGGTTGTTTCTTGAGGAACAAGAGGGAGTAGAAGTCTTGTGTGCCCTAGCACACATAGTGCATAACAACATTATGTTGGCAGCTAGTTGTGCTGAAATCATGATGAATGTGACTTCTCCTAATCAAATAGGGACTCAAGTGTTGGTACCCATACCCTCACTCCATATGCCTACTTATTCATCTACTATTCTTACCACTACTACATAGCCAAGTAATAATGCTAACACATGTGTTGGGTTATCTACTAGGAATCATGTTTGCCATTGTGGCATCGTTCCTTATAATTACATAACTTCTGCACCTGGTGTTACTCCATCGACATCAAAACCACCTATGACATTTCAAAAGGCTATTCATACACCATCACCTAGTCCCTCATTTCAATCTTTACCTAATTCCACTTCCAACCCCGTCATAAACCAATTGTTGAAGAACTTAACCTCCATGCAACAACAATTGGCTAGCATGAGTAATAACCCACCTAAAACTAGTATCATAACACATTATCTCCGTAGCCATTTGTCCTATTATATCCTAAGAATTCCTATGCTTGAGAAGTTTGAGAATCCCCACTTTGAGAAATATAATGGGAAGGGAGATGCTATCAACCATGTGGCAACTTTTACCACTATGTGCAGTGATTTCTACTTTGAGGATGTGATCTTAGCAAAACATTTTCCTATGTCACTCAAGGACACAACCTTGGATTGGTTTTGTGCACTTCCTCCTAATTCCATAACTACATTTTAAAACTTAGTCACTAAATTCCTTAAGCACTTTCAATCTAACATTGGACCTCAAGTCTATTTGACGGACTTGGTTCATTGTAAACAAGGAACGAAAGAGAAAATAATTGATTTTATGGGGCGTTATCAAGCCCTCTTTTCACAAATCGAATATTCTATTCTAGACGCTGATGTGCAAAGAATATTTATAGGAAACTTACAACCTCACATCCATGAAAAGATATTGTTGATGTGGTATGATTCATTCACTCATCTTTGCATGACTCTTCATGATTATCAACTTTCAGTTAGTCAGTACGAGCATAATCCCTCATTGGCTCTAGTTGGTCAATTTGAAGGCTCTAATAATCATTCTTTTAAAAGGAAAAACAAGAATTTCACTAAGATAAACAAAATTTCAGCAGAAAACATTAGAAAGCCTATGGAGGCATTGTCATCTCCCGATCCCACCCCTTATAAATTGAAACCAAAAATGATAAATTTTATACCTTTATCTGAATCTCTTTATTCTATCATGATAAAACTTTTACAAAACAATCTCATCAAGCTTCCACCTGTTAGACCTCTCGATCCAAGCAAGATGCAATCATCTTCCTTTGATGCAAAGGCTTTTTGTCAATTCCACCACTCCGTTGGCCATGACATTGAGAGATGTATGCATCTTAAACAAGAAGTTCAAGACCTCATCGATGTCAATGTCATCCAGATTATTGGTGTGAATGATAAAAGGAATAAATTGGTGGCAACTCCTAATCAAAATCTTCAAATATGTACTGATCCTCTACCTCATCACGAATCTAATGTTATATCTCACTATGAGGGTTATGATGGAGATGTTTGCATGGTGGATGCTTGCCCTCGTAAAGAGCGAGTAAATGTGGAACCTACTATATCTTTTACTCCACATGATGCTACTATCTAAGCTTCTGATGGACCTTTCTACATTACTATTCAAATCAAGGATAAACCTATTTAGGGTGCTATCATAGATCCTATATGCATGGTGAATCTAGTAACTAAAGAGTTCCTCTACATGCATGGTTTACATCAAGATATATATGATGTATCAAAGGTGGATATTAGATCACACGATGGGTCTATCTATCCAACTCTTGGTGCTTTAACTCTTGAAGTTAAAGTTGGGCCAAGAGCTTTGGACATCCATTTTCTTATCATTCCTACATTGAATCTATTTCATGTGAAATTAGGCTAACCATGGCTCTGGTCCATGAAGGTGATTCCCTCTATGTTCCATAAGTTCTTGAAGTTTCCATATGAGAGATGGGTGCATTCTATACATCATAGTTAGTATCGCCCCGTTGCTCGAAATGGACACTTTTCACTCAACTACTTTTGGCCACAACTAGTAGGGGTCACTTGAAAGAGAGATGATTTATTCTTCTTGTCATATCAAAAATTTAACGCAAAGAAGATAGCCAAGTTATCATTTAGTAACATTCCCCTTGGTGATGTTCTCAAACCTCCTCAATCTTCTGAGGATCTGGCTATAATTCCTCCTGTCCCATAGATAGTGAATGAAGCTAAGCCCAAATCGAAGGTTCTTCCCAGTCCCCGAGTGTCTAGTAGATATGTCAAGGTTCCCCCTTTACCATCCTTTCAAGGACAACGAGGCAACCTTCATGCACAAAACATACCTTCCCACAACCACGATATAACCTATGTTCCATCTGACTCTAAGGAGACTGGTGGTGATTAATCAATTGTGTGATTTTTATTTCCTAAGGTTTCTCAACCGCTTGAGGATGCTCTTGAACTCCTATCTACCCTGCAAGTTGAGAAGGAAGAGCATCTCGCATTGAATAACCCTCCCCCGTGGTCTCCCAGCCTTAGGTGGTTCCTCCTGTTTCTTCTAATGTTCCTGAAATAAAGGAAGAAAAGGAACCCGCATTGTAAGATACTACAGTTCCCCTTAAGAACATCATGAATAAATTTAAGAGAAATAAGATTGTGAGAGAAAGAAAGAAGCATCGTCGTGCAAACACACCTAGTCACCTGATATCCACTAATGCTACTTTTGGGGGCATATCGAGGAAAACAATCTCTTTTAATAATTTATTTTGGCACATTTACTTGGACTGTATTCAATGAAACATCATTAGAAACCTCTTGCCATATTTGGGCAAGAATAGCTTCTAAAGTCTCGCCAAAAAAGCACTAACAACTCTTAATGAATTTCTAATGTGAATCAAACTATCCATTATCCTCTCACAATTTGATCTATAAACCCCTGTGGTAAGTGGGTCGTCTAAAATTAATCGTAATCTAGTGATCTCCCTATATGTACATCCAAAAATATCATCCATATGTGCTGCACAATTTTTAAAAAAATTAAATTTAAAATAAATGCACATGCACATATATACTACAAGTAAATTTGAACTCACAATGACTAGACCACTTCATTTTAGAACAAGTAATTAGAAAACTTGACACTAGTCCAATATCATAATGAATTTAAATGAAGTCTAAATATCATTACTTACAAATTTGAGTGTGATCAACTAGAATAAGTTTAGTCTTTTAAAACATACAATTTTGAAAACATTTAATTAACTTTATGTATAAAAAAATAGATCCCAAAACTAAACCAAACCCTTCGAACTCAAACATAGGAATAAGTTTATTTGGGGAATCAACTTCATCAACACTATAAATCCATGCTTGAGAAAAGATCATAACTATATAAATAGTGCAAAATATTATAGATCATGAAATATATATTTCAAGTTTATTCAAATCTAAGGTTATATGATATTGTAAACATCCCTTGAATGTTGTCACCGATTTAATGCTAGACACACTATTCAAGCCATTTAAATAATTATTAGAGTTGTTTATTAATATATATTAATTTAATAAAATCTTTTAATTAAATCAATTGATAAAGTTTATAAGTTCATAATAGATATATCTAATTTATGAAAATTCAAGGAATATAGAGCTCTAGTTGACAACAAATTTGGATCAAATATTTGTAACCAACTTTTTGGATATCTAAGTAAGGTTGATTTTAGTAGCTTTCCAAAATCCAAGGCTGTGATAAAGGATTTGATAATACATGGTCCGAGTTTCTCTAGATGTTTTATCACTCTACAGTCCATCACTTTATGCATCATCACACTTAAGTTCTACAATGTTCCATGTGATGCCTTGTACTTTGGTATAAGTTTTACTTAAAATGAAAGTACACAAGTCATGATTTCAAACATTTTTATCAACTAGGAGAAAGAGATGGATATTGTACCGTGGATATTTTCGTCTAAAATCTAAACACTTTTATCATAAATTATTACATTGGATGGAGTGGGGTGTCAATACATAGATGGAGAGAATTTTTTTGGGCTTCCCCTAGGAGGTGTCATAGGCCAAAATTACGTTTTGCTTTGACTTTATCATAGTCTAAAGCACAATCCTTAATTCCTAAATTTTTACCCATGAGTAGTTAATAGGGTTTAGCTATTTTGGACTTGCTAAATTATTGGCCTGTATAAATTATGTAAGTTTAAATTTTAATCCTTTTGAATTCTATTGAACTATCTTTGATATTGAGGATAATGCAAATTGGTTTTATCCATTGAAGTAAATATTTTTCTTGGAATAATATTGGGATATTTGGGATCCCAAAAATATAGAAAATTAAAGTGCTTTGTATATTTAAATCCATCATAAATGCATAGAGAGTGGGTGAAATTAAAGGAGATTGTACATCATAAAATTTGAAATATAAATCTTTCCTATTAATTTTGAGATTAATGATTATAGTGCACATAAAATAGTTTCTAGTGCCAATGCTTTTGTCAGTATGCTTCAATTAGTTTAATCCCTTACATTTCTTGTGGAGATGCATTTTGCCAAAAGATGCTCTCCCGAAGAGATAATCTGCAAAAGTTAGGTCACTTGAAAATTTCTTATGAAATTATATGGGTGCATTGATGAATTAAATAAGAGATGATAGGGTAGTTTTTGTGAAGATTCTTAATTTACATGTAATGAAGAATATTAAAAGACTTTTAATTCTAGATGCAAGGTGTTCAAGAGGTTTGACACTACAATCTTACTAGAATCATAGCTTCATATTGAATCCATGGGTTCTTGGAAAATGTTTGTATTTTGAATTTATGACAAATGGAAGTTTAGAGAAACATTTGTATAGATTGCAAATGATGCGTTTGCAAATTGGGATTGAAGATACCATTGGACTTTTACATTAGCATGTAGGAAATGTGTAGTTAAGTTACTTGTTCAAATAGTTAATTTAAATGATGTAGTGTCTAATACTTACATTTATGTGGCACATTCCAACTTATGAAAGACATAATGTAAATTTAATAATATAGGATTTAATACCTTGTTCTAGGAGAAAGAGATGGGTATTATCATGTACATTCAGAATTGATCTCTTTTCACTTAATCAATAAAATAGAATAGGAGGAGAATACTATTATTATCATGCACACACGAGTGATTCCATTCTTGTTTCCAAAGTAATCTATAGCATTGGAGAGATGTCAATTTTATATTCATTCTCCTTAAATCTAATCACATATAAGCATGTACAAATTATTTCCTTTCTAGATTTAAATGGTTTAACATCAAGAGAGATAGAGTAATTATGATACATGCACATTTTTGGATCTTTAATCTACATAAGAAACTATTCAATTATAAAGAGGAAGGAAGAGAGTAGTTTTCACTTTAACATAGTAATAAGACAATTCCTTTCTCAAGGCCATTGTTAATCATGTAAACACACACACACACATGATTAATCTATAGTGAAATCACATTGCATTGACATCATCCCCTATTTGTTAACCAATTCCAAAAGTCTAGTTGCATACTAAGTCTTTGCATAACCCTTTTGCATTTTTGTTGGAAACCTAGTTTTGAATATGAAGTTCTAATTTCCAAATTACATTCATTTAGGGCAATGCCTAAGACATCATTTCCCTATTATCTCAACTCTTTTATCAAAAACCATTAAGTTAGATAAATGTGCTCAAGTCATAAAGAGAATATCATTGCTTAGTAAGCTCCCCATTTGTGTCCCAACACCACTAGTCTTTTATTGTAAGTTTGAGATTCAAGGAAAATATCTATTTGTAGGTATACATGTATCATAAATTGATAGTTTAGATGGTCTAGGTTTAGATTCATGCTTTATTCTTAAATCCATATGTGTAGAGGTCACTTCTATATAGGCACATAATTGATCTGAGGTCCCAAATATTTTTAGCCTTCTTATAGATCTAAGTCATCTCAATTTACTCATCCAAGATCTGAAATCAAAATTCAAGTATCAATCATATGTCACATAGATTTTTACCTCCTCTTCATCAACACCAAGGTATGTATTTATTATTGTTGTTTATTTTTATTTTCAGATCCACTTAGGTATGCAATTCCTATCCTAGCTATAAAATATAGGCTAATTATTTAATTTAATTCCATAGCCTAGATTTTAATGTGAGGGATGTTTTATTCTCTTACATTAAATGGTGAACTTGGCATTCCTACACCCCTAACATTTTTGTCCTCAGGGTTTATTCCATCTACATTAGGGTTTCAAATGTATTATTTTTGATTTCCTATCATTCATTTTAGATTTGGCTATGGGTTGGATCTGTCCTTGTTTATCTGTTATTGATTTATCTCTATTAGGTTTTGGACATTTATTGTGTGATATCTATTTGATCCCTACCCTACCCTTCCCTTCCCTTGTTTGGTTCTTAGGGTTTCTTCACTAATTTTATTTCTCAAATTTGAGTGTTTCCTAATTTTAAAAGTTTATAAGACCCTAAATCTCTTTCATATCATTTCTCCTTTAGATTTTGATCTTTTGTTGTTTTCTATCTATTTGATTCCTACCCTTCTACCCTTTTATTGTGCATTATTGTTAGATCTGTATCACGGATCCTTATGAGTGTTTCTTGGGATTATCTCAATGCATACATTAAGGATTATAAGTTTTTTCATGCTGCATTGATTCATGTACTTTAATCCTTGATTATGTGGCATTTCATATCAAGGTGATGCTTCATGATCCATGAGTGAGTTTTTTGCATGCCTATCTAGCTTCTCCTCCTTCATCAACCTTGTTGGTATGTTTCCATCTATCTTAAAGGATTTTACTTCATTTGTATACATGATTCATGATGATTATATTACTCGTATGATGGATGATGATGATGTAACCCTACCTTTTATTGACACATATAGGGATTATGCTTTATGTGATGAGGCTTCATCTTCTCAGAGCTATTATTTATGTTGTTGAGTCTTGTGATGTTATTCTTTCTACATGCCATGATAATTCTATTTATATAGTTCTTGCTATGGATTAAAAAGTAACCCTATACCTTTTACCTCCTAATTTAGCTCCTAGGTCCCCTTATTTTCATTATGCATGTCTAATACTTATCCTGGAGCAATTTCCCCTGAAACCCATGATAAATGGGACTTAGGGGCCAACATGAAATGCTTAAACAAGACCCAAAAGTACCTTGGGAATTGGGCGCCCGTACCCAAGTCTAGGCTAATTTGTCAGGATTCAAATTTTAATGTGTCGACATAGGACCTTTAAAAAGGTTTCCCTTTTGTCGACCTTTTGAATTTAAATTACAAAAGTTAGCGGGAATGCATATATAAGTGAGTGTATGTCTTAGTTTCTCTCCTAGATGATTAAGGCAAACTTATGATTATTGAGCAAAGAGCATTCAAGGCATTCATTGTGTTGCAAAGCAGAATTGTGTTGTGTTTGTATGTGTTTGTTGCAGATTTGGCTTCATCAACTCATCTCCTCATGATTTGAAGGATCTTCATCTCCATGAGGGTTTCACCTCTAAGGTGACATCTATTTGGCTTCAATCATTCTATCTTATCATTGCTTTGGTCTCTACCATCCATTGGGCACACACTCTATCTAACAACAGTGTTGGAAGACTTGAATGTCATTCTGGGGCTTGACTGAGGCAAGATCCTAAACACCACAACCCCCAAACCCCTCTCTTTATGATTGCAGGTTATAGGTATGAGATTTGGTAAAGAGAAGGTACAAAGAAGCAATTTAGAGGATAAAGATTCATGATCTAGAAAAAATTACTAAAATTCATCCCTACTAGACTAGGGTGCCTGCCCTGTAGTCCTCCCAACTAGAGTTTCTTGGAAATTAGAAACAGGTTACAGTCTTACACTGCTCACTATTTTGGATCTGAAGAAAAAGTGCCATATCAGACTTAGGTGCCCACCCCGTAGTCTGTAAAATTTTTTGTCTTTAAAAATCCAACTTCTGGTATGTTTCTAATCTTTATTTAGTGCCTCCCTATGTGGTTATCTGTAGCTTTTTGTTCGTCTGTACATGATTTCATTATAATTAGGGTTTGAGGCTTAATTGAACTAGGGTTTAACAAATTCATCAATATAATCTATCTTTCCATATCATTCTTGAGTACAACAAACCTATAACTGAGTCCTCTTTCATCTTTAGTGACTTGGCTCAGTTTACGTCCTTGAATGTTAAAGTGAAAGGAGGGTTTGATTAGATATACTTAACAACACTTTATCCCTATCTTCTTTTCACATATACCATTTTGGTGAACCCATGTTTTTATTGAACTTGCATCTTTCTAAGTGTTGTAATCAGTTTTACATTTATTCATATCATATTTTCTATCTTGCATTAAAAAAACTTGCATATATTTGAAAAAAAAAAAACCATCCTAGGCTTGCATAGTAGCATAGTTTTGCATTATTTTCCTTGCATATCTTTGAAAAAATTAAAATTTCTAATATTTACATCAAATATGAGATAAATTACAGCATTTAGTCATTTCATGATCTTTTACCTTTTATTTGCATATCTCATTTGCTAGGGTTTTACTTAAAATTTATATTTTTCATATAACCTAGTAATTCCAAAAGCTAGGGTTTGTAGTCAAAATCTTATTTCAGATTTTACTAATTCTTTAAACACTCTTTTAAATCTAATTTTAAACTTTAGTGTTGCTGCATCGTGTGTTCTTGCATGTAGATTTGCATTGTTGGCATATTTACATTGAATAAAGTGAAAAAATCAAGCATTGTAGGTTTATAAACAAACATAGATTTGTATTGTTTCATTGCATTTGTCATAAATATCTTTCAATTCAGATCTTGCATGAATTTAAGGCATATTTTCATTGATCAATTAAATTTTTT
The DNA here is from genome assembly GCA_027924645.1 of Cunninghamia lanceolata. Lineage (NCBI taxonomy): Eukaryota > Viridiplantae > Streptophyta > Pinopsida > Cupressales > Cupressaceae > Cunninghamia > Cunninghamia lanceolata. Next base: position 4,905,845 of record BSBN01000908.1, on the reverse strand, counting down.
GCATCATTCCATGCTTTAGATTGAAAATTTGCATATTTTTAATTACACATTGTGTATTTCAACAAGCATAACTACCTTACGCCTTGTAGTTGTTTTATTAGTTGGTGCATTCAGTGTTATAGGACTTTGCATGAGTTGTATAACCCGTCATGCTAATAGAAACATCATTGTAAGGAGAATTTGTAGACTAATGGGTTCTAGTGCTTTGACTAGTATTGAGATGCAAACATCAGAAAACCCATTGTACAATCATTTTACAAAGGGTGCCTCAACATCCTTGCAAGATACCACAAAATACAACTATAATGGAAGAACAATCATTTCATGATACTGAGGATGTAATTAATGTGGTAACACATGTACCTAATGAGAAAACCCAACAATTTGATAAATAATTAGCTGATTTTCAAGCATTTGTAGAAAAAGAAAGAATAGCGGAAGAAGTCATGCCTGTTGTTCATAATCTAAGAGAGTTGTTAAAACAAGGACAAGACGGTGTTAACATGCTCCGTGTGTTAGCTCATATAGTGAATCACAATCTTATGTCAGTGGCTAACTACGCGAACATCATTAATAATGTGTCATCATCGAATCATACACATGTTTTGGCACCTATATTGACTACTAGAATATCTACTTTCACATCATCAATTCTCACTACTAATGTGCACACTTGTAGTAATGATACCACTAGCATGGGAACATCTAATGGCATTAATTCACAGAATTACAAAGCTGTAGTATTTAACTATCAAAATCAAGCACCTAAGGCTTCTTTTCCCATGAATAACCATTTTCAACCACCTCACCATGCCACCTATTCTCAACCACCTTTTAATACCATTCACCTCTAAACTTCACTAATTCAACTTCCAAAACTTTTACTTCTAGCCCACAAACTGGATCACCTAATGATGCCATTTTAAACCAACTCTTGTAAAGTATGATCGCATTACATCAAAAAGTGACAAACTTGACCAATGCTTCATCTCAACCTAATATACCAACTTACCATGCTCAGAGTCCCCTATCTTTTACAATCCTACGAGCTCAAATGCCTGATAAGTTTGAGACTCCTTGCTTTGAAAAATATAGTGGTAAAGGTGATCCTAATACTCATATGGCAACATTCACAGCTATGTGTAGTGATTTCTTCTTTGAAGAGGACTTGTTAGCAAAACTCTTTTTGTGATCCCTCAAAGATACCGCTTTGCAATGGTTTTGATCTTTACCTCCGAATGAATAATACATTATTTCTCACAACTTGTTGATCAATGCTTGAAACACTTCCAAGCAAACATTCAACCTTAGGTCTCATTGATTGATTTAGTTCATTGTAAACAAGGTCTGAAAGAGAAGTTAACCAAGTTCATTAGTCGATATCAATCTCTCTTCACATAGATTTAATACCCGATTATAGATGAGGATGTTCAGAAGGTGTTCATTACGAATCTACAACCTAACATCTATGATAAAATCCTCTTGATGAAGTATGACTCTTTTCAACATTTATGCACAACTCTTTGTGATTACCAGCTTTCATCTAGTCAGTATGATAATCAAAACTCATCGGATCAAGGTGGTCAATCCCAAGTTGGAACATCTCAAAACAACTTTAATAGGAACAACAAGAGTTTTATTAAGGTCAATGGACAACATTCGAATAATTTTCAATCACAAGTGTCCGCTATCAATAATCCTAAAAGGGCACTGTTTCAAATTAGGGAGCAACAAATTTGATTCTTTACAATCTATTATGAATCAAGTAGTAAGAAATAATCTCTTGAAACTTCCTCCTATTAAATGATTCGATAGCAACAAGATGCAAGGACCTTCATTTGATGCCAATGCTTATTATCACTATCATCACACACAAGGACATGACACTGAACAATGTATGCGTCTTAAGCATGAAATTCAAGACCTCATCGACTCTAATGTAATACAGATAACTGGTGTGAATGACAACAAAAATAAGTCGGTTGCCCCTCTAAATCAAAATTTTCAGATCTTTACTATTTCTTTTTCTAAGCATAGCGACAACAATATGGTAGAGCAAAATACAATGGAATAGAGCGATGAGTACCTCGACTATGATGAAATAATTGGCATGATAGAAGTGGATAAGGAGAAGGTTGAAAACTCACCTCGTCCACAAGGAAAAAAAGTATCTATGTTGAGGTTCCCCTGTCGTTATCCCTTCAAGGATCAGGAGATAACCAGGATGCACTAGATATGCAGATTAAACAACCTCAACAAGATAACATGATACATGAAACAATTGCCACAATGGAAAGTACCCCATTCCATCGCAAAAGGCTCCTTCATCAAGAAAATCAAAATAAGAAAGTAAAGACTCAGAAAAGAACAAGGTGGATATCATTTGTGGGAACAAGTAATGATTCCCCTCCTCGCAAGCATCCAAAAAATTCAAACATACATGGTGTTGGGAAGAGTAAACTGCATATCTATTTCGATAATGACAATCAGACATGTATGAATCTTTCACATATCTTGGAGCACCTTTTTAAGATGCTCACAAGCTTGGCCTCCTCTTAAATATATATGCTATGATATTGTGTCATGTTGTGTCCCCTATGTTGTGCTATATGTTTTTTAGGTCCCTTTGGATGACCCTTGATACTCTTGTAAGGTTAAGGATACAAGGGAACCACCTATGTTGTGACCATTCTTCTATTTGTTTCATCATTCTTCTATCGTCCCTTTCCTCTATTTTATGGTTGTGTGTTGTGCCTTGGGGGAACAACATCGCAGAGGGTGTTTTTGGGGCATCCTCCTACATGGTGTTCCTAAGGCACTTTGTCTCCTCTCTCATTTTATTATTTACCTTCTTTAGTGATCCTACTTGGTCAATAGATGACGAAAGCAAACAAATACTGATAAGGAATGTGCATCCCTTCAATAAGAAAAGAAAAAATGGACCTAGTCCATATATGAAGATGGGGTTGATTTATATATATCTGATGCTTGACTAGTAGAATCACTCTGTTTGATGTATCATCTTGTGGCATTTCTTGTAACTAACATTTTACAATCCACTCAATCTGCTCTTATACACTTTTATTGGTATCTCACCTTGTTACTACACTCGATTCTGAGGTATCCGTAGTATAGCCCAACAGTTATACTCGGTCCCGAACCCATGAGTATAGCCTTGGTCCTTGATGTGACTATTTTGTTGGGAATTAAGGTGTCTCAACCTTTGCAAGTTTCTAGCATTTATTATTTAATTGTATTTATTTTTTGCCTATTATTGTAATTTGGATGCAAATCCTATTTTGTCACTTTGTGGGAGTTGGCATGGTGATGTGTCATCCTACATGGAAGGTGACCACATGTATTTTTGTCCTCATATGAGGAGATAGGTGTTCCACCTTGTGGTAGAAGAGTTTTTCCATGTGTTGACATCTTTCAGGTGTTGTAAGAGGTTTATGATGCGTAAGAGCTATGACAGAATCTATGACATGTAAGGGCCAAAAATAGAAGATTATATAACAGGTGAAGACAAGTGTCTGAAAGCATCTTACATGGGGAAGTAGGCACCCAAGTTTGACTATGACAAGGTTGTAAGAGAATCTGCTATTAATAGATAGTTATGACAGATTCTCTTACAACTGTAAGAGTTGTCATATATGACGGATTTTATGACATTGTAAGAGCATCTGTCATACCTTAATTGGGTAAATTTGGGGTGCCCAAGTTAGGGGGTTGTAAGGGATGAAAGAGAATCACTTACAAGTGTCATATGCATGTTTTATGGCCTTGGAAATTGGACCACATGGATTTGGACGAGTTCCTTGTGTGACTTGCTCTAGAAACTACCTCCATTCGTACTACTTCTCTTTATATACAGGTGCTTGGAGGTGGAGTTTGTATCATAGGTTTACAGGTACTGTTATGCTACCGGATTGACTCCAGACACGAGTGTCGAAGACCATTGAAGCTTGCATTGCAAGTGTATTGTAAATATTCTTTCAAATTTTTTAATACATTGTGCAGGTTTTTGAGTGTGGGGTTTTTCCCCCGATAAGGGTTTTCCCCACCATAAATCTTTATCTTTCTTCTTCTGTCTACTTTCTGGTTCTTGTGTTTTTCTACAATATCTCATGTTAATGGTTTAACATTGCTGTAATAGTTAGGATAAAGTTGAATTTGCATAGCCCTCTCCTCATTAGATTAGTGTAGGAAGCATTTTCCGCACACCTAGCTTCCTTTCAGTTGGTATCAGAGCTTGATCACCTTTGGTCCTAGTTGTTGGGTAGGGGTTTTTTGAGCTAATCTTAGGTCAAGTGGGAGTCTGTGTAGAGCATTCTATATCTTATTGCAGCAAGGAGATGGTAAGCACATCCGGAAGATTTGAAGTAGAGAAATTCAATGGCAGTAATTTCGAGTTGTGGAAGCTCAAGATGGAAGACATGCTTGTTGATCGAGACCTTTGGGATAGTGTGAATGGAACTAAACCAGCTACAATGTCACAAGCTGACTGGGATCTTAAGGATTGGAAGGCTAAGGGTCTCATAAGACTTAGTCTTACCAATTCTGTGTTGTTAAATGTCCATGAGGAGACTACTGTAAAACTCATTTGGAAGAAGTTGGGGGATGTATATCAAGCCAAATCCCTAGTCAATAAACTTTTTCTGAGAAAGAAGTTGTATTCTCTTCGAATGGATGATGGAGGATCCGTTGCTGAACATATGAATGCTTTCAACATGCTGGTGGCACAATTGACATCTATTGGTGTAAAGATGGAGGAGGATCGGTGTATGACCTTGTTTTGTTCTCCACCAGACTCATGGGATCATCTTGTCATGGCAATCGAAAGCACCACATCCACATTCAAAATGGAAGAGGTGGTTTCTTCGCTATTGTTTGAAGAGATGCAGAGAAAGTCTTCTGAGGCAGCTAAAGAGGCCCTTGCAGTTCATGGAAGACCCAAGGAGAAAGGGAAGAAGAAGGACAAGAAAGCTGAGAAGGGTAGATCCAAATCCTGTGGGAGATCCGAATCTCCTGGAAAGTCTAAGGCTCTTTGTTGGAACTATGGCAAGACTGGGCATTTCTGAAAGGAATGCAAAGAGGAGAACAAGAAAAAGAAGAAATCTCCTGATTCAGATTTCGACAAGTCACAAGATGACGGTGATGCTTTCATCGCAGCCCTAGCAACCCATGCATCTGATGATGTGTGGCTAATCGACTCTGGTACATCATTCCACATGACCTCGCATTGAGACTAGTTCACTAAGTATGAGGAGTTCGATGGTGGAAAGGTGTATTTGGGTGACGACTCTCATTTGAAGATCGTTGGCCGTGGAAGAGTCTTTATCCGGATTCCCTGATGGTCGAGTGAAGGGGATCTCTGGGGTTATGCACATCCCAGACTTAGCATGGAACCTACTTTCTGTAAGTAGTTTGAATGATGTAGGTGTGCAGGTTGTCTTTTCAAAAGAAGGATGTAAGATGACTAGAGGATCTATGGTGCTTGCTAAGGGTACTAGGAGAGGTACTCTGTTTCAGTTGGAAGCATGCATTCCACAATGCAATAGTTCTTCTGAATCAAGGAAGAGGGCAACAGTCACTTCATCCCCACCATCTGAATGAGCAGTGAAGAAATCTATTATTTCTAGTCTTGATGGTTGTAATTGTGCATTGGAAGTTAAACTTCCTACTGAAAAGACAATGTTATGGCATAAGAGATTTGGCCACATTGGTGAGAAGGGTCTATGTACCCTGAAAAATAAGAACATCGTTGAGGGGTTAGATGATTGTAATCTTGAGTTTGACTTTTGCAAACATTGCATTTATGGAAAACAAAACCGTGTTCAGTTTTACTCGAGTTCTCATAAGTCTTCTGGTGTGTTGGAACTTATTCATTCTGATGTGTTTGGTCCTGTTAATGTTCCTTTGTTATAAAAATATGTATACTTTGTATCTTTTATAGATGATTACAGTAGAAGGACATGGATTTATTTTCTCAGAAGCAAATCTGAAGTCTATAGCAAGTTTAAGGAGTTTAAAGCCTTTGCTGAAAATCAGACTGGTAAAAAGATTAAATGTTTAAGAATTGACAACGGTGGTGAGTTCTATTCTACAAAATTTGATAAGTATTGCAAGGAACTTGGGATTGAAAGGCACAAGACAACTCCATACACCACGCAGCAAAATGGAGTTGCAGAGAGGATGAACATGACACTGATGGAGAAGGCTAGGAGTATGCTTAGTGGAGCTGGTCTAGAACAAAAGTTTTGGGCTGAAGCTGTTGCCACTGCTTGCTATCTGGTAAACAGATCTCCTACATCAGCTCTTGTTGGAAAGACACCCATGGAGGTGTGGTTTGGTAGAAAGCCTTCAGTAAGGCATCTTCATGTTTTTGGTTGTGAAGCATATGCACATGTGCCTAGGGAGAAGTGGTCAAAGTTGGAGAACAAAGCTGTTAAGTGTATCTTCATCGGCTATGGTGTTGGTGTGAAAGGATACAAGCTTTGGGACCCCATGGCTGAAAAAGTGTTGTATAGAAGAAGTGTCATCTTTAGAGAGCTTACACCTTCTTCCACTATTTTGCAGCCAGAAGAAAAAGAAAAGAAAGAGGATGTTGTTCAATTTCCTCTCACCCCTGAGAAGACTGAACAGAAAGACAATGTTGGACCTGATGATGAGGAGAGCTCTAGTAGCTCTGAAAGATCAGACGAAGAAGTTGAACCTCAACCTCAGCTCTTGAGGAGGTCTACACGGATAAGAAAGCAACCTGAAAGGTTTGTTTTTACATTGCTTGATTCTAGTTGTGCTTATGCTTTGCTTACTAACAGTGATGAACCTAGAACTGTATCAGAGGCTTTGGATATGAAGGATGTAGGTTCCTGGAAGGAGGCCATGGAGGAAGAAATGGCTTCTTTGGAAAAGAATCAAACTTGGGACTTGGTGCCTTTGCCTCCTGGATGGAAACCCGTTGGATGCAAATGAGTGTTCAAGAAGAAAATTGGTGCAGATGGTAGTGTTGAGAAGTATAAGGCCAGATTGGTTGCGAAGGGGTATTCACAAGTGGATGGTATAGATTATGGTGAGATCTTCTCTCCTGTTGCAAAGATGACATCCATTCGATTCCTATTGTCACTCACATCAGCTTATGACTTGGAGATAGAACAGATGGATGTGAAGACAACTTTCCTTCATGGTGACTTGGAGGAAGAAATCTACATGTCATAGCCAGAGCATTATATGGTGAAAGGTAAAGAAAATTTGGTTTGTAAACTTAAGAAGTCTTTGTATGGTTTGAAGCAATCCCCTAGGAGATGGTACTTGAAGTTTGATGCCTTTGTGTTGTCAATTAGATTTGTGAGATCAAAATCAGTTCACTGTGTGTATTATAAATTTGATGGTGATCGTATTCTCATTGTTGCACTATATGTTGATGATATGTTGCTCATTGGGAAGGGTAAGAATATGATTTCTGATTTTAAATTTCAGTTGTTAGCACAGTTTGAAATGAAAGATTTAGGGGCAGCCAGGTACATTCTAGGAATGGAAATAAGAAGAGACAGAACCAACAGAAAACTTTGGTTAAGCTAGAGTAAGTATGGGAAGACCATGTTGGACAGATTTAGCATGGCAGATTGTAGACCATTGTGTGTTCCTATTTCTTTGGGGACAAAGTTGTCTGTTGAGGATTGTCCAAAATCTCCTAGTGAGGTGGAGGACATGAGCAAAGTACCTTATGCTAGTGCTGTTGGCAGTTTGATGTATGCTATGGTCTGCACAAGACCTGACATTGCCCAAGCAGTGGGAGTCCTTAGTCAATTTATGGCTAATCTTGGATGGGTTCATTGAGATGCAGTTAAGCGAGTGTTTAGATATTTGAGGGGTACTTCCGAGTACTCCATTTTCTATCATGGTAATGTTTCAGGACCTCCGCATTCTATTGATATTCGTGGATTCAGATTGGGCAAGTGACATTGACAATAGGAGATCCAGTAGTGCTTATGTGTTTACACTGTTTGGTGGTGCTATTAGTTGGATGAGTAAGCGACAACTTGTTGTTGCTTTGTCCATGACAGAAGCTGAGTACATGGCAGAAAATCATTCTTGTAAGGAAGCCATTTGGCTTAAGAGATTGTGTTATGATATTGGTGTTGATGCAAGTCAGATCACGATCAGTTGTGATAGTCAGAGTGCAATTTTCCTTGCAAAGAATCCAACTTTCCATGCTAGAACCAAGCACATTGATGTTTAGTTTCACTTCGTGAGAGACATGGTTGAGGATGGAAAGGTAAATTTGAAGAAGGTAAATACTTTTAAGAATGTTGCAGATGCATTGACAAAACCAGTGAGCATAGAGAAGTTCAGATGGTGTATGAAGTCTATGGGCCTCTCGGCCTATAGCGGTTAAACCCTGTTATTTCCATTGGCTCTTGAAAGGTGTTTGACAAGTGGGAGAATGTTGGGAATTAAGGTGTCTCAACCTTTGCAAGTTTCTAGCATTTATTATTTAATTGTATTTATTTTTTGCCTATTATTGTAATTTGGATGCAAATCCTATTTTGTCACTTTGTGGGAGTTGGCACGGTGATGTGTCATCCTACATGGAAGGTGACCACATGTATTTTTGTCCTCATATGAGGAGATAGGTGTTCCACCTTGTGGTAGAAGAGTTTTTCCATGTGTCGACATCTTTTGGGTGTTGTAAGAGGTTTATGACGCATAAGAGCTATGACAGAATCTATGACATGTAAGGGCCAGAAATGGAAGATTATATGATAGGTGAAGACAAGTGTTCAAAAGCATCTTGCATGGGGAAGTAGGCACCCAAGTTTGACTATGACAAGGTTGTAAGAGAATCTGTTATTAATAGACAGTTATGATAGTTTCTCTTACAACTGTAAGAGTTGTCATATATGACGGATTTTATGACATTGTAAGAGCATCTATCATACCTTAATTGGGTAAATTTGGGGTGCCCAAGTTGGGGGGTTGTAAGGGATGAAAGAGAATCACTTACAAGTGTCATACACATGTTTTATGGCCTTGGAAATTGGACCACATGGATTTGGACGAGTTCCTTGTGTGACTTGCTCTAGAAGCTACCTCCATTCGTACTACTTCTCTTTATATACAGGTGCTTGGAGATGGAGTTTGTATCATAGGTTTACAGGTACTGTTATGCTACCGAATTGACTCCAGACACAAGTGTTGAAGACCATTGAAGCTTGCATTGCAAGTGTATTGTAAACATTCTTTCAGATTTGTTAATACATTGTGCATGTTTCTGAGTGGGGTTTTTCACCCGATAAGGGTTTTCCCCACCGTAAATCTTTGTCTTTCTTCTTCTATCTACTTTCTGGTTCTTGTGTTTTGCTGCAATATCTCATGTTAATGGTTTAACATTGCTGTAATAGTTAGGATAAAGTTGAATTTGCATAGCTCTCTCCTCACTAGATTAGTGTAGGAAGCGTTTTCCGCACACCTAGCTTCCTTTCATATTTTCATACATAGCTTTCATGATTTAAGTTGGTTGTTTTCTTAGAGTAAAATTTTCTAACCATCTTATTGTTTATCTTAATAGATCATAACAATGTGTTTGTGGGAACATTCAGCGATTTTAAGCACATGTCATTTCGGGGGAATGGGGTTTGCGAGAGCTCTTGTTCCCTTGCGCGTCTTCTCTCTACCTTAATGTGCTTGATATCGATAAGCAACATTAACCACCTTAAGGTGGGGGCATATATAATGAATGGTATCTGCTTGAGTTATTTTGACACTAACAAAGTGTGTTTGTAATCCCACTCTACTAGGTGGGATGGTGTATCTCTTGAGCTAGTGCACATCCTTTTTAAAAGCAAAAAAACCTCTCTGCAAGGCGGGATAACATATCTCTTGAGCTAGTGTGTATCCTTTTATAAAAATCCCTCATCGTGAGGCGGGATGGTGTATCTCTTGAGTTAGTGCACATCCTTTTTAAAATCAAGAAAGCCCTCTCTATGAGGTGAGATGACAACTCTTGAGCTAGTGTGTATCCTTCTATAAAAACTCCTCATCGTGAGGTGGGATGGTGTATCTCTTGAGCTAGTGCACATCCTTTTATACAAAGTCCTCATCGTGAGGTGGGGTTGGATCTTGAGTCATCCTCCCTTAAGCGTGTCTTTGGTGGTTGTGGTAGTGCAACTCAACCGTCAGGTGTGTTTGGTGTGTTTTAGATGGTGGGACCTAGCAATAAGCTCCTTCCATCACTCGTGTTTTTCATGTATAAGATGTATAGTATGTCTATGACATACTATGCGACACTCATGTATTCCATGTGTCTTCCTTATGTGTCTGTTGTGTCTTCCCCTAGTGTGGTCTCAAGGCACGTAGCGATGAGCTCCCCCCACACTTGCGTTTTTGTTTGGCGTGTCTTCCCCCTGGTGTGGTATCAAGGCATGTAGTGATGAGCTTCCCCCACACTTTAGGTTTTGTTTTGCATGTTTTTGGCAGTCTAAAGGCATGTAGCGATGAGCTCCCCCCACCCCCTAGTTTAGGATTTTATTTTAATGTTATATCAAGGTATTCTTCATGTATTGCATGACTGTTCTCATGTCTTCATTGTGTATTGTGTGCTTCCACTGTATTCACCGTGTTTTACGTGCTTCCTACTGTCTTCTTTGTGTCTTGAGTGTATTCAATGTGTCTTCTAGCGCTTGCCTGAGATTGGGGGCTATAAATAGTCCCTCAACCTTTTGGTATGCCTTAGCTTTATGTGTCTGGTGTGTTTGATGTGTTTTCAACCATACTTTAATGCATGTATTGCATCATAAGATCATACATACATTAAAGTGGGGGCTAGATTTTATGGAGTAAAACATAACCCTATGCATGTTTACCTCCTAGTTTAGCTCCTAGGTCCCCTTATTTTCATTATGCATGTCTAATACTTATCCCAGAGCAATTTCCCCTAAAATCCATGACAAATGGGACTTAGGGTCCAACATTAAATGCTTAAATAAGACCCAAAAGTGCCTTGGGACTTGGGTACCCATGCCCAAGTCTAGGCTGATTTGCCAGGATTCAAATTTTAATGTGTCAGCATAGAACCTTTAAAAAGGTTTCCCTTTGTCAGCCTTTTGAATTTAAATTATGAAAGTTAGCAGGAATGTATACATAAGTGAGTGTATGTCTTCATTTTACTCCTAGATGATTAAAGCAAACTTATGATTATTGAGCAAAGAGCATTCAATGCATTCATTATGTTGCAGAGCAGAATTGTGTTGTGTTTGTTGTAGATTTGGCTTCATCAACTCATCTCCTCATGATTTGAAGGATCTTCATCTCTGTGAGGGTTTCACCTCTAAGGTGACATCTATTTAGCTTCAATCATTTTATCTTATCATTGATTTGGCCTTTGCCCTCCATTGGGCATGCACTCTATCTAACAATGGTGTTGGAAGACTTGAATGTCATTCTGGGGCTTGACCAAGGCAAGATCCTAAACACCACAACCCCCAAACCCCTCTCTTTGTGATTGCAGGTTACATGTGCAAGATTTGGTAGAGAGAAGGTACAAAGAAGTAATTCAGAGGATAAAGATTTGGGATTTGGAGAAAACTTACTAAAATTCATCCCTACTGGACTAGGGTGCCCGCCCCGTAGTCCTCCTGACTGGAGTTTCCCAGAAATGAGAAATAGGTTACAATTCGACACTGCTCACTATTCTGGATCTGCAGAAAAGGTGCTATATCAGACTTGGGCACCTGCCCTATAGTTTGCAAAGTTTCCATCTTTGAAAATCTAACTTTTGGTATGTTTTTTGTCTTTATTTATTGTCTCCCTATGCAGTTATCTGTAGCTTTCTATTTATCCGTACATGATTTCATTATAATTAGGGTTTGAGGCTTAATTAAACTAGGGTTTAACAAATTCATCTATCTAATCTATCTTTCCATATCATTCCTAAGTACATCAAACCCGTAGTTGAGTCCTCTTTCATCTATAGTGAGTTGGCTCAGTTTATGTCCTTGAATGTTAATGTGAAAGGAGGGTTTGATTGGATATACTTAACAACACTTTATCCCTATCTTCTTTTCACATATAACAATTCCTTATCTTCATGTTCCTCTAATGGTATATCTTGTGAAATTACTATGCAAATATAAGTAACTTAATGCTTGACTCATAAGAAAGATAGGTCATAAGCTAAAAATGAACACTAGTCGATGTTTCATTTTCTATTTCTAAGCATGCATAAGTATATAAAATGCATTCTACATGTTAATAAATTTAGATGCTACATAGATGTAAATTAGGGTTTGAAATAAATATAAACAAATTTAGATTCTACATTTCTAATTTAGAAATTAGGGTTTGAAATTATTTTAGGGTTTAAAATTTAGAACTTAGGGTTTCAAATACATGTTTTAGGGTTTCAAAAACACATTTTACCTGGTTTCAAAAATGCATTTTATAGTTTTAAATTAATATAATTCCAGGTTTAGAGTTTCTAATTCAGAAATTGCAAGTGGTTTTCAGAAATACCTAGTTGAAATTATGATCAATTGTTGCCTTGGTTTCTATCCACGTCATGTCATGCCACATCAGCACCACCTCTAATTGAATCCATGTGTCACCAGTCAGTTTGAATGTGCATATGGTTTTCTCACATGACCCTTCATTTTTATTTTCCCCATCATGCAGGATTCAGGTGCTAGTTTTAGAGCACATTGGACATGAAAGTAAAATGACAATATGCAAATGTCATTTCACCATTAAAAATATTTATTAAAAACAATAAAATAATACATTCATTCAAAGGTAATCTTTGAATGAAGATATTATTTTATTGTTTTTTCTTGATATGTCATTGCCTTCATTTGACGGTCGTGCAAAACCTTTGTTTGAAGGTCATGATGATTGGTCCTTAATTTGAAGGTACCTTCATTCAAATAAGAATGTTCGAATGAAGGTGTTTTCCAACATTCATGGCCATTTCTCCTTAAAGATCTGATATCCCAAGTTTGGGACTCAATATTATGAGCCGACCCATTATGTATTTATTTAATTTATGGGGAATGTCGGGAGAATGATTGGTTCAACTAAATAAATGTTATTTATATAACTAATATAAGAAGAATGGTTAGCTTTTTAATTAAATAATGTAATTTATTTAATTAATATTAGAAGAAACTTTGAATTGATTAATTAAATAAATATAATTTAATTGATTAATGTTAGAAGGGGAGATGCAAGATAGATCTGATCTGATGATAGCAAAAATATGAGAATGCATTTTAAGTGTCTACAATTGATATTGGAGGTGTCTCTTAAGAGACGTGAGACCAAAAAGTGTCAAACTTTGGAACGATTATTTTCTCAAAATATGGTACCTAGGATTGTATCATCTGAATCTATAGGTGGATGTTAGGTCCACCTACAAATAACTATCTTAGTTTTTGTCAACTCAAATTTATTTTCTCACAATGGTGACGAATGCAATGTTTCAAAATGCCCATGCTTCTTGATCCTTCTAAGCTACATTAGATTGATAAAGTCTCTTAAGATCCCTAAGACCAAAAAGTGCCAAGCTTAGCACGACTGTTCTCTCAAATTGTGCCACCTAGGAATGTCTTGTCTGAACATACAGGTGTATGTTAGCTCCACCTACAAATACATATGTTAGTTTTTATCAACTCAAATTTATTTGCCCATGGTGGTGACAAATGTAATGTTCCAAAATGCTTTAGTTTTGTTCGATTAAAGGGTGCTAAGAGTGATATTTTGCATTCTACACCTTGTGGCACCAAACTACGAACACCAACATGTTTGAGTGGGTGGGTGGGTTATGTAAGAGCTCTAAGACCAAAAATTACCAAATTTTGGTATGACTATTCTCTCAAATAGTGGAACCTAAGAATGTTTTATTGAACCTACATGTGGATGTTAGATCCACCCGCAAATATGTATCTCATTTTTGTCAACTCAAATTTGTTTTCTTGTGGTGGTGATGAACACAATGTTGTAAAATGCTTTAGTTTTGTTCAATGAAAGGGTGCTAGGAGTAATAATTTGTATTTTATACCTCATGGCATTGAATTGAAAATTCAAACACATAGTGGTGGGTGGTTTATTACTACTAGAGGTGTCATTTTGGTGCCCAAGTGTCTGAATTCTTCCATGCTACATTAGATTGGTAAAGGCACTTAAGAGACCTAAGACCAAAAAAATCCCAAACTTTGACATGATTATTCTCTCAAATTATGGCACCCAAGAATGTCTCATCTAAACCTATAGGTTTATGTCAAGTCCACCTACAAATATCTATCTTAGTTTCTTTTTAACTCAACTTTGTTTGACCACGGTGGTGATGACCACACTATTCTAAAATGCTTCAATTTCATTTAATGAAGGGGTCCTAGGAGTGATATTTTGCATTCCATGTCTCATGGCATCAAATGAAAAACACCATCATGTCTAGGTGGTCTGGTTACTATTACTGGAGGTGTTTTTTTGGTGCCCAAGTATCCTTATCCTTTCAAGCTACATTAGACTGATAAAGTCTCTTAAGAGCCCTAAGACCAAAAAAGTGCCAAGCTTTGGCATGATTGTTCTCTCAAATCATGGAACCTAGGAATGTCTCATCTTAACCTATAGGTAGATGTTGGGTCAACCTAAAAATACTTATCTCAATTTTTATCAAATCAATTTTGTTTTCCCACGGTGGCGATGAATGCAATGTTCCAAAATGTAGTGAGAGGATGCTAAGAGTGATATTTTGCATTTTGCACCTCATGTCACCAAACTGACAATGTCAACATGTCTGAGTGGGTGTATTATTTCTTCTTTAAGGTGTCTTTTTACTGCCAAAACATCCCAATCCTTTCAAGCTACATTGGAGTGGTAGAGTCTCTTAAGAGCCCTAAGACCAAAAAGTTGCCAAACTTTGATACAATTGTTCTCTCAAACTGTGGCACCTAGGAATGTCTTGGTTGAACCTACAGCTGGACGTCTTGTCCACCTAAAAATACCTATCTTACTTTTGTCAACTCAAATTCATTTTCTCACAATGGTGACAAATGCAATGTTACAAAATGCTCCAGTTTTGTTTAGTGAAAGGAACTCAGAGTGATATTTAACATTCTGCACCTTGTGGCACCGAAGTAACAACACCAACATGTCTACATGGGTGGGTTATTACTAATAGAGGTGTATTTTAGTGCCCAAGCATCCTGATCCTTTTGAGCTACATTGGACCAGCAAAGTCCCTTAAGAGCCTTAAGACCATGGTACCTAGGAATGTATTGTTTGAACCTACAAGTGGAAGTTGTATCCACCTAAAAATACCTATCTCAATTTTTATCAAAATTTGTTTTCCCCTAGTGGAAATGAATGCAATGTTTCAAAATATTTTAGTTTTGTTTAGCAAAATGGTGCTAGGAGTGATATTTTGCATTCCACACCTTGTGGCATTGAACTAACAATGAAAAAACATCTAGGTGGGTAGGTTATTGGTATTGGAGGTTCCTTTTTGTTTCTCATATGTTTTTTTTTTGGGCCACATTAGACTAGTAAAATCTCTTAAGAGCCCTAAAACAAAAAAGTGTCAAACTTTGGCACAATTATTCTCTCAAATCATGACACCTAGGAATGTCCTATTCAAAGTTACAAGTGGACATTGAGTCCACCTATAAATACATTTCTTAATTTTTTCAACTCAAATCCATTTATCTATAATGGTGATGAACTCAACAATGTAAAATGCTTAAGTTTTGTTTAGTGAAAGGGTGCTAGGAGTGATTTTTTTATTTTGCACCTCATGGACTAAACCAATAATGCCAACACATCTAAGTGGGTAGTTATTTCTACTATAATTGCCTTTTTAGAGCCCAATCCCAATCCTTTTAGGCTACATTGGACCAATAAATGCTCTTAAGATCCCTAAGACCAATAAGTGTCAAATTTTAGCATGACTATTCTTGCAAATTGTAGCACGTAGGAAGGTCTCATTTGAACCTATAGGTGGATCTTGAGTCCACCTACAAATACTTGTATTAGTTTTTGTCATCTCAAATTCCTTTTTCCCACAATGGTAACAATTACAAAATGCTTTAGTTTTATTCAGTGAAAGCGTTCTAGGAGTGATATTTTGTATTCCACAACTTGCGACATCAAACTAACAACACCAACACATTTGGGTGAGCTGGTTACTACTACTAGAGGTGTCTTTATTCTACCCAAGCATCTGGATCCTTCTGGGTTACATCAGACCAACAAATTCTCTTAAGAGCCCTAAGACCCAAAAAGTGCTAAAATTTGGTACGATTATTCTCTCAAATTGTAGCAACTAGGAATGTCTCATTTGAACATACAAGTGGATTTTAGATCCAACAACAAATAGTTATCTTTTTTTTTACTGAATTTTTTTGCTTGTGGTGGCAATGAACATAATGTTGTAAAATGCTTTAATTTTTCAATGAAAGGGTGCTAGGAGTGATATTTTACATTTTTCACTTTGTGGCACCAAATTGATAATTCTAACATGTCTAGGTGAGTGGGTTACTACTATTAGAGGTGGATTTTCACAATCCAAGCATTTTGATGCTTCTAAGCTATATTGGACCAACAAAGTCTCTTAAGATCCCTAAGACCAAAAAGTGCCAAAGTGATATTTTGGATTTCTACCCTCACATAAGCCCTTATTGTTTTCCATGCACATACAAGCATTATTCAAGCTCTAAACTCGCCAAACATAAAGGATTTTATTAGCTATAAGATGGAAACTCATTGTTTATACACATTCCAACCTCTTCTACATATTTCTCATAACTGTTGGAGCTTCACATAAATATGTGTAAATCTCAAAATATAGACCTTACAAGGTCTTACACAAGTAAATAAGAGAGATAGAGAGAGATGAATCCTTAAATATACATGTGCTAACAAAGAATCATATTTTGATCACTATAAATAATCAAAATGATCTTAAGTTTGAAGTGAGTGTTAAACCATTTAAAAAAATTATGATCACTCCCAACAATAAGTAATCTTAAGCCTTACTATTCAAATCAATCAAACAATTTAAACTATTTAAGCCATGAATGCATACAAAATATTTATATATTGATCTTAATAAGGTCGTCGTGAAGGTATACATAATGTCATGAAAATGCCATGTACTATTAAAAGGCCTACAATGTCATATAGGCTTATGATGAATGTCTAAACAAAACCATATAGGCATACAATGATATACATTGGAAAAAGACAAATCTACACCTACATGTCATGAAGGCATACAACAAAATATCCAAACATAAAAACTATGGAGTGTGATTGAACAATCAATGACTCTTTCTCTACTGAGAAGATAGAGATCCGATATCATAATTGATATCTCTCCTCCGTTAACTAGACCTCCTAGACTCAAGGCTTTTTGTACCTCCACCTATCAATACAATTAAATAATATACACATTAGTCTATAGAAAAAATAAAATATAAAATGACATAAGTAAATAATCACTTACCATAACTGATGATCCTCCTTAATCATCCTCTGCTTCACTTCATCAACTTGAGGGGCAAGCACAAAGTGGAGTTATCACCTCCTCATGTGGAAAGAATGAAGAAGAAAATTAGACTAAAGATGAATATCATTTATTTACACTAAATTATGTTATATAAAACAATAAATACATAATTACATTTACATTACTGACTCATACCTGTGTGAGAGAAAGATAAGACAAAATTGTTGCAATAATGCCCTATATCCATTGATCCATGAATATCAAGAGGACTCTATACTAACATCATCAACTAAAAATAGGAACAATGCTATCTAACCCAAAATTACATAATATTATTTATATAATAATGATTAAAAATAGTAAAAATTAACTTAGTAAAAGTTGATAATTGACTAGTACTACAAATTTGTCATGACGTTAAAGGTCCAACATTCACCTATTCATCACCAAATTATCATTTAAGATTAGCATTGATATATGACAAAAAATACATGTAGCATATTTACCATTTTATTACAAATTACATACCTGTGGAATTAACACAACCACACAAGCATGTGATGAAGGGTCAACATATGCAGGATGCATACTTTGACCCTAGAATTTTATAATACATACAATTTTCATTCATAATGGATTAATATAGTTAATTATAAATTTTAATAGGAAATTTACTAAATTGCACAACCTTATTGAAAATTACCTATCGGTCAATGCCAAAGGCTGCATGTAGTAATTGTTCATTCAAGACCACACTATCTAATATAGAAGTATGATGTGCCCCACCCTATGTGGCATACTCTTCAAACTGTAGAACATCCTCTTCAACATCTGTATTAATGTCATGACCATGTACATCTTGTGCTATATATCTCATTACAAAATCCCTGGACCCATAATCACATGCAAACCCAAAAAAACAACAAATGTGTGGCGATAGTTGACACCTTGAAGGCTCACCCTTATCTTCCTAATAAAGAGGCCTAGTATGTTGTAGCAAGGTCTATGTGAATGAATTGATGGGTTGTAGGGTTTGCACCTCAACACTTTCCTTCACAATGGAAGGGACTATGATATGATGAATAGATTGGTGAGCAAAGGGTCTTGTTGGCTAGTCCTAAGCATGACATGCCTGTTAGATTCAGGGCAGACAACTGAGAGGGGCGGGGTGAATCAGTTGTCCAAAACTTTCTACTTATTAAACACTTGCATTCACTTAGCAGTATAACAATAAATCAATCATGAAACATAATGCATTTGAATCAAGAGCAGAAACACATCAACACATGAGACACCAAGATTTTAATGTGGAAAACTCAGTTAAGGGAAAAACCACAGGGTGACTAACCCAAGATTGTATTCTTTGTTAGAAGAATAGAAAGAACAAAATGACACATGCCAATTAGGGCTCATTGCCCGAGCACACTACTCACAAGAGGCTCATTGCCTACAAGAGACACATTGTCTACAAGAGAATAAGTATCACATACTTGAACTGGTAAATAGCATCTTCACCATGCTTGAGTCAGTTCCATTAAGCCCAAAACTTCTGCTCTGCCTTTCACTCTCTTCCTCGCTACCACATCCTCATCTTCACAAGTCACACCTTGAAATGACTTCACAATCCCTTATTTATACACGACTTCAACTTAGGAACAAACATCTAAGTCAGCAAACATCCACAAGAACATCCACAGGATGTGCAACTCATCCGATCGACCAGTCATAGAAAAAACACCATCATCTGGAAGTTATTCTTTAATTCTGGGCTTCAACTCTAATGTGAACCACCAACATGAACTAAACATGATCCAAAGACTTCCACAAGCTTTCCTGAAACACCAAGATCATCTGCACTTCCTCTACTTACTGAAATCCTTCTCTCCTTCATCTGGAACCTCAAGAACACAGTCTGCCATTACTGTCACAAAGGAATAGATGCTTGTGGACCTCCAAACCATGAACAAATTGAGATGACACATCATAAGGACTTCCCCAACACTCCTTCAAATCCACAGAATAGGACAATGCATTTCTGGATCTTATCGAACCTTTCTGTAACACTCTGTCACCTCTGAACATTTACCGGAACCGGTTGTACTTGAGCGATCACAACTTCTTCATATCTTCATGCGGACCTCTTAAATCTCTACTAGAACATCTTAAGACTCATATCTACAAACCCTTTAATCTGCATCCTCTGATCCTCATCCTATCTTGGACTTTTACCTTATGATATCACTGTTCTTCACTGTTCCTGATTGAGACTAATTTTCTCAATATCCTCAGCACATAACTCATCCAATCCTTATCATTAATGCAACAGGAGTATGTTGACATCAATGACAACACCAGTTAGGCCCATACTTGCAACAATGCCCCCTGTCTATCCTATGCAAACCGTTTACATCTACCCTAGAAATTATGCATATCAAGATCATTTAGAATTTCATCGAGGATAAACTTGCAATAGAGTTTCCTCAAGAAATATTGAGGCACTTCATTGTTGTTGCATGGGGGTGGTAAAAAACCATCCACCACCTATCCCAAAAGTTATCTTTTATTCCTTGGTGTTGGCACCAATGAATAAGGAATCTTTTGTAACTTGTATGCATAGGTTGATTAGTTCTAGGTCTACAAATAACACACATAATTCATTTTCATAATTTTTTGTCTTTCACTTGTTTATAAGATAGTTTTGTTGCATAATATTGGTGAACAATTTCTCTATAAATTGTCCATGTATTTATTTGCCCACTAATTAGATCTATGTGAGATATTATAGAATCCAACAATATTGCAAGATCTTGCCAATGCGTGTTTATCACATTTGGATTTTTTAGGGTTTCTAGTAATGTTTGAAGCTATTTTTTATTATGTTCAATTTTCCCTAAATTTTTTCTTAGGTATCATTTATTCTACTCATTCTCTTCAACATGACTTCCATCACACATTTCATTAGGTATATGAGGATTTGGAGGTGTTGAGGAGTTCAAATTTACTAAAAACTAAAAATTAATGAATCAATACAAATGAAAAAAAAAAATTCATTTTAAAACTAAAATTGCTAAGAAGTTGAATGAACTTACCTCTTGCACATTCTGGTGGCATGATTCCTTCATTATAGTTGATCAGATGCATGCTCCACCAGAAAATTTTGAGATGCACCCATAAGATAGATATAGAGTGTCGCCCCCTCTTTTTTATTATTGGTAGGATGAACCACAATGATTCTTCATTGGTTGGACAAGAAATTAGTAAGAGAGGAAAAGGAAGAGGAAAAGGAAGAGGAAAAGAGTGATTCCCTGTTCTTACCAATAACGAGAAAGCATCATGATTCTTGAACATGGATGTCAATTGGATCGGCTTTATCTTCGATAGGTCAGCCTTGTCTTAGGAATAGCATTTTGATCCAAGATGAAGCCTGGAAAGTAGAAGCATCTAATAAATAAGAGATACTTGCATGTATTGAGCGTGCAACTCATTCATAATTAGAATTTGAGCTATGATGCTATTGTCGTTTTGTCATTCTTCTCTTCCTTTGTTTTCTTCTCTTATATGGGTGACCATCTATTAAAGCCAATTAATTAAAAGAGGGGCGAGTGGCTAGGTAAAGATCTCACTCAATGTGATCAATAGAATTTAACTAAAGGAAAGATCCACATGTGGGTTTAGATAATAACACTACGATGGAAAGTTAGTTGAATGCCCCACCATGGAGGATATGTATAGCATGGTATAAGCCAAAGGAGAGGCAGAGGTGGCATCTAAGATAGCAGATAGAGCAACAAAGATAACATCAATGAAGGTAGTAGTTTATGTCCCAACACTAGTAGCAGTAGAGACAATAACAAAGGAGCAATTAGAGGTATTGAAAGTAGAGATGGTAGCTTCAGCAGCATCGACTGTTTTAAACATCATCCACTTTGTTAGTCAAACGTCAATTTTGGCCAATAAAAATAGGACAAATATTTACCACTTTTTGTTGTGGATAAGATGTAAAATTAGCATTGACTATTTGACCATTGAAGTGGATGGTGTTTAAGTAGAGCCAACAACATCAGTAGAAAAGAAAGCACCAATAGTAATGAATTAACTAACTTATATATGATGCAAATCCAAATCCACTTTAAAGGCCATTGCCCATATGGATCTTTATCTGGGACTGATAGCCTCACAACTCAATCTACTATTATTGGTTGGCTATTAGGCTTGACTGGCTATGGGTTTGGATTCTCTTCTTGATCTCATCTCATAACTGCTCTTAGACCTAGATCAGTGGATGATGGGTCATTTCTAAAAGGGGAGGGGGCATTTTTGCGAAACGGAATGAACCACTTGGAACCGATCAACATTTAAAATGATTCTATTTATAGAATTTTTTTATCGAGGGCCCTTTCCTATTTTGTTGGAAGCCCCTGCCCCCAAAAATATTCTAGTGGATAAGAAAAGACAATAAATAGTTGGCCATGCACCTTGCTTCAAAAATATGGTTGGCAATCTCTCTGATATTCTAGAACATAGGAAGCAAGCAATCATAGTGAGTAGATTGGACCCTATGGATTTGGTTAGGGCAAAGTTGAATAAGTAAGGCTTGCTCTAATTCACCCAAAAAGCACACACACAATAACATGATTCTTGAGAAAATGATAAAACATGGGTCATGGTTGTTATTTTTCTTTTATGCAAGTTAAAATACAAGCACATTATAATACGCTCACATTTAGGCTTAGTAGTAATCGAGCCTTGGGCTTGGCACTACCAAACCATAATGTGATCGTGTTATAATGTGAGAACATTATGGTTTTTATAATGTGGTCACATTATTCATTATTTGACTCAAAAATGATTTTTGGCCACTTTTTATCCCCCCATTTTTGTTCACATACCCATGACACTAAAGTGCAATTTTGAAATCCCTAGGAGAGGGAAAGTGAATTGATATCTTGAAAGTTCTATTTGTAAACAGATTATTGATTGAAGCAGTCCATGAGAAGCTTGTAACTAGAGCGTCAGTTATGAGGTAGTTTGTAGAAGAGTGTTGATTTGAGGAAGTTTACATCAGATCCAAGATGCCACCAAGTAGGGGACATGGTATTGTTAATGTCATTGGAAGAATGGAAGAGATGTTTGATATGTTGAAGGTTATGAGATTTGTATGGATGTCTTTGAGGAAGACAATAGAAGAAACCCTAACCCTAGAGCTAAGGATAGTGATGAAGAACAAGAAACAAGCCCTGTTGAGCAAAGTGGAAGCAAAGAAGAAGATAAGGAAGAAAGGATACTGAGAGTCATAACAAGCATTAGCAAGAAGACTAGAGTAGATATCCCTAACTATCGTGGTATCATAAATCTTGAAGAGTTGATAGATTGGATAATTGATTTAAAAGAGCATTTTGAGTATGAAGATATTGTGGATCGAGATGGGGTAAACTTTTCTAAAACTAAGTTGAAAGGTCATATTTCCATCTAGTGGAAGGAAGTTCAATTGGAAAGTAATAGAAGAGGTAAACCTTGTTAAATGCACAAGACAACTGAGAGGGGGGATGAATCAATTGTAACTTAAAACTTCAAAACCCTCACACACATTCAGATCCACATTAATTCAATTAATCCCTTAAACTGTTAAGATGATTAAGCATGAAAGTGAATAACAGAAACTGAACTAGATCAACATCATACACAAGAGAACACCAAATTTATGTGGAAAACCCAAGAAGGGAAAAACCACAGTGAGGATTAGCTCACAATAGAAAGTAACATCAACACTGAATACAATAGGGCTCATTGCCAGAAGGCTCACTGCCAAAAAGGCTCACTGTCAGAGGGCTCACTGTCAGAGGGCTCACTGTCAGAGGGCTCACTGTCAGAGGGCTCACTGCCCAAAAAAAGAAAGGCTCACTACCAAAGTCTCATTACCAGAATAGAAAAGAAGATAGAGAAGAATGTTACAAGGAGAAAACCATCTCAATGCAACAGAGAAGTCCACCACAATGTCATCAACACCTTTGCAGTCTCACTGAGGAATTGTAGACACCTTCTAATCACTGCATCTAGTAATCTAACACTTGAAAGCTCGCACTGCACTACACAAATTCACACTCTATAACTCTACATTTTACATCACACACATCATCTTCTTCTATCTTACCATCCTTCAACATCTCAACACTTATTTATACCATCTTCAACCTTGAAAACAGTCTCCAAGGTCGGCAAAGCACCTTAATCATGCAAATTCAAATTAGGTCGGCACCAAAGCATTCCTGCAGTGGAGAGGAATGAAGGTGGACCACAACACACCTTATCTTGGACCTAAATCCACTCATTCACACCACACCACACTTCCACAGACATCGAAGCAACTCTGCAATTAGTGTAAACACCCAAGGTTGGCTGAACCTGTGTTAACACCATAATCATTTAAGTACATGCTTCCTCAAAACCAAAGATGACTCAAGGACCACACATCATGCTTGAATACAATCTAAAGTATTCCACAAACACCTTGAAATCCAATAGATTCATCCACAACAACTTTCACCTAAAGAAAGTACACACCCAGTGCACCCAAACATCTCTGCCATATACTGCAACTCAAGAGATCAACTTGTAGAGCACCAAACCACAAATAACTTCAACTAAAGATAGATATGAACCTTATAAACACACTTCCAAAATTGCAAGACTTGAAACTACTTTGCAGATAAATGCATAGCAAAAAACATTTCTCCCAGACACCTCTACAAATCACAGTTCACATACTGGTGAACACACCTTCCTCTACACATTAATCTAGCCCACCAAATTCTAAATGTATCACCTCTGAACACCTCTAATAAAAATATCCAAACCGCATAAACAAATCTTCAACATAAAAGAAATGCGGAGCAAAACCAGAACACTACTCTGCAACACATACTACCACGGCCACATAGTGTTTTCTTATTTTATTCAAATTTTCTCAAAAGCACATGGAAACCAAGCACCATAAACATATTATCAACATCTTTAGCACTTCCTCATCATCAGAGACAGCATACACTCAACACCAATCTCTCATACTCTTTTAAATCTCTTGCTTAAACAGTTGACACCAATGACAACACAAGCTTGTTGACATCAATGACAACACTAACTGCACATACTTGCAACAATCTCCCCCTTTGTCATTAATGGCAACACATGATGTGAAAAACCATCAACACAACAACATCCTCAAAACTCTGCTCCATACCAACTATTTTTCTTTCTCTTTCTCTCAACTGACTCTTTCTTTTTTCACATTATTCTCTCTCCCCCTTTGACATCAATGGAAAAGGGTGACACATCTCTCTTTCATTCTCTCCTTTAGACATTACTCATACTTATACCTACTCACTACTACTTTGCAACATCTTTTCTTTTACTACTCTACATACTCCCCCTTAGGAACACACAACAACCTGCATTAACACTTACTCCCCCTGACTACAACAACCAACAAAGCTACTACCTACTCCCCCTGAGAGGTAGCCTCCAACATTAGTCCAGAACATAGAATGAATTTTGAAATTCACTAGACTGATGCATGTCCCTATGCATCTAGTTGAAGGAAGGAGGGGCAATAACCCCTAACATCTCTTGGAGCTACTCAAAAATATCCTTAGAAAGAGCCTTAGTGAATATGTCAGCGACCTGATCCTTTGTAGGCACATACTTAGGCTTCACCTCATTTTCTGCAACCTTCTCTCTCAGAAAGTGATACTAGATTAAGATATGTTTTGTCCTTGAGTGCATCACCAGATTTTTTGAAATGTTAATAGCACTTGTATTATCATAGAAGATAGGAATTGGTTCATCATATGCAACTTTGATATCCTTCAAGGTTTGCCTCATCCACAACACCTATGTGTAGCAAGATGTTGTTGCAATGTATTATGCGTTTGTAGTAGATAAAGACACTGAATCTTGCTTCTTGCTTAGCCATGACACCAATCTGCATCCAAGAAAGAATGCACCACCACTTGTACTTTTCTTGTCATCCACACAACTAGCCCAATCTGCATTTGTATAAGCACTTAGAGTGAAGTCAGTATCCTTTGGATACCACAAGCCATGATTCAGAGTGCCCTTTAAATATCTAAAAATTCTCTTCACTGCTGCAACATGTGACTCTCTAGGATCTTCTTAAAATCTAGCCACAAGATAGACCACATGCATAATATCTGGTCTAGTAGCAGTTAGATATAGCAATCCTCCAATCATTGATCTATACCTGCTCTGATCAACCTTAGAAGTTTCATCATTCTTGCTCAGCTTGCAACCAGTAACCATAGGGGTACAAACTAGTTTAGAATCTTCCATTCCAAACTTCTTTAACATTTCCTTGACATACTTTGATTGTCAAATGAAAATACCTTTACCTGTCTGATTGATCTGTAACCCAAGGAAGAAGTTCATTTCCCCACACATTGACATTTCAAATTCTTTCTGCATTTCATCTGCAAAACTCTTATGCGTACCTTCATTTCCTCCAAAGATTATATCATCCACATACACTTCCACAATAAGAATTTGATCTTCTTCTACTTTGATGTACAGATTTCTATCTACGGTACCTTTATTGAATCCTTGTTGTAATAAGTACCTATCTAACCTTGCATACCAAGCTTTGGGGCTTGCTTCAATCCATATAGTGCATTCTTCAATCTGAAAACCATACCTGATTTATTTGATAACTGAAATCCATCTGGTTGTTCTATGTATACTTCTTCTTCCAATTCACCATCCAAGAAAGAAGACTTCACATCCATTTGATATACTTTGAAATCCTTATGTGCTGCAAAAGCCAAAAACATCTTGATGACCTCCATTCTTGCCAATGGAGCATATGTTTCCTCATAGTCTATTCCTTCTACTTGTGAGTAGCCTTTACACACAAGCCTTGCCTTGTTTCTTACTACTTCTCCATTCTCATTCAGTTTGTTCTGAAATACCCACTTAGTTCCAATCACATTTTTATTTGTTGGTCTTAGGACAAGTTCCCAAGTTCGATTCTTTTCAATCTGCATTAGTTCTTCTTCCATAGCCTTGATCCAATACTCATCCTTGCATGCTTCAATCATTGTTTTAGGTTCAACTTCAGAGAGTAAACATAGATTTACCTATTCTTTAGCAGCTTCCTTTCTTGTCAACACACCTTTGCTTTTATCACCAATGATCTGTTCTTTAGAATGATGCTTATAGACACCTAAAAATGACCATGTCATCGCATCACTTGCATTTAATCAAATCTATCTAATCACCTGTTTTCAATGTTAATTAAATAATCTAATTATTTAATTAATTTCATCAAAATCATCAATTTCCTCTAAATCGCATATTTTCAACATTAATTAAATAAATCCTCTTTATTTAATTAATTTCAATAAATTTCCTCTATCTTCCTCCAAATTAAATTATTTTTATTATTTAATTAAATCATTATCGTCTTTCAAAATTCAAATTCACATCAATTGAATAAATTAATTATTTAATTAATTGATCATTTAAATCCTCTTATCTATAATTAAATAATTTCTAAATTATTTAATTGAATCAATTATTCTTCCAAATTTAAATAAATCATTCAATTTTATTTAAATTGAATCTTCTCTAAAAATAAAATATAATCAAATATTTTATTTATCCTTCATCATGCAAAATAAATTAAATAAAGTTATTTGTTTAATTTATTTAAATCTTCAAATCTATTCTATGTCTTCTATCATGCACAAACAATTAAATAAATTTATTTATTTAATTTGCCTCAGTTATCTTCCAAATTCATCTAAAAATAAATTTTGTTCATTATGCACACAAAATTAAATAATTTATTATTTAATTTTACTCAAATCATGCAAAAAGCAAATCTAAAGTTGAGTTAATTGACTTGATCATTATTATTTTTATCACCAACTCATAAATTAGAAAAAAAAAATTTCTATTTTTATGAAATCTAAATTTATCTCATGCCTTTTCCATGTCTTTTAGCCAGATCAATCAGTTAACTCAAACAAAAATATCTTTTTGTGTGACATATGTCAGATACACATTCATCATGAATTCTAGATTAATCTCATCCATTGATTCTATTGAATTTTCTGGACCATTGATCAATCATGTCTTCAAACCTATATAAATCCTCCTCATCTCCATAACAAATCTTCTTTGATCATTTAAGCTTTTGCCTCCCTACAACACATTAAGCATACATCACATCGTTGAGCACATTGAGCACTTTGAGTACAAACACAATCTATATCCTCTTGTTGCAAACATGGTTTTGCAATTCAAAGAGCAATCCACATTCGAACAAGATAACAATACAATCTAGGTGCAAGCTTTAATTGTTTTGTGTTATTCATTGATTATTTGGTTATTTTCTTAGATTGTTATCTTGATGTTATAGGATTGAGTTGTTATTTCAATGCTTTTGATTATTATTAGATCTCGATTTTATCCTATACACATTCTGGCATCCCCGATGGGACCACTAATCGTTGTTTTCTTTTAGAATTTTTTTGAAGTACAGTACAGAACAATGAAGTCAAACACAAAAAAGTGCCTTTGCATCACAGGAAAGTGCCTTTGGTCTATAACAAAGTGCCTTCGGGTGACAGTAACACACCTCTAGTGCACAGTAAAGCACATCTGGTTTGCAGTCCCGCGCCTTCGCACATCAGTACATTGCCTTTGGTTTATTAGGGTTTCTAACTAGTTTTCTAATTTGCATGGTTCTAACTTATCATATTTTGATCATTAGTCATAGATCTTAGCCTTATCAAACATTCTAGATCATCCTATAATCATGACATCATCTTTCAAATCTAGTTTTTTGATGAAACATTGAGTTTTCAGATCTGGAGTAGCAACACACTTTTGTGTCACAATGCAGTGCCTTTACAGGATAGTGCAACACCTTTGGTTAGAAGAAGTGCACCTTTGGTAGAATAGTGCAGTGCTTTTGGTAACACAATTCAGTGCCTTTGGCAACATAGTAAGGCGTGTTTGGTCAATTGATTTGTTTTTTTCTAACTATTGAGTTTGTGTGGAACTAATTAGCTTTATACAGCTTCTTATTACTCAAACAGAGAAAATGAATTTTCCTAACGTGTTCATGTAGGACGAGCTTTGAAGAATTGCCAAATCTATCACACTAAGTCTTAGGAACAAATTGCTTTCTTAAGGGACAATGGAACAAATCATCTTTTTTGCAATCTAAGTCTTAGGAACATATTGCTTTCTTAAGGCACAATGGACATGAATGCAAAAACACCTCAATTTCTTAAGGGCCAATTGACATGAATGCAAAACGCTTCAATTTCATAAGGGACAATTGACAACTACAATCGTGTGTGTGCCTAATCTAGTTGCACCTTATTTTTCTTATAATGGGACAATTGAACCTTTAATTGACGTGCTTGATCTTAAATTTTAGTTATTCCTTTAGAACAACCTACTTTTGGATTGCACTTCATACAAAAGGGACGACCCTAAGTGGAGTTTTCCTTTGAACCACTATATAAGAGGGATAAGGAAAAATCCAAGTTCTAACCAGCGTTAGCCTTGCCTTATGGTGCCAAATTGAAAAGAGGTGTACTAGCACTTTGTGAAAATAATTTTCACATTGTGTGAAGTGTTTGATACTCTTAGTAGGATTGGTCAAAGCTTTTAGTAGCTTGCCGCATGCTCACAAGGCGTTGGTCCCTCAAAGGTACTAAGAACCATCTAGATAGTGACTACTCATTTTACCTCCGAACGTTGTGGTAATCATCGGTGCAAGGGGAATCGTTACAAGCCCTCAAGATACTCACCATTTCCTCCCTTGAGAAGAGATAGTATTCCCTTGGCTAGCATAAACTATTGTGACCTACTTGTAGCTTTCCGAGGGGAGGGTGAGATATCCCTATCTATCGTCTCTCGCAAAGACTCAAATGTATGACACCAATATGGAATGACATTTAGTCGACAGAGATTTCAAGTTGTGAGCTGAACTACCACAATAAACCTATGTCTCTAGCGATAAAAGTGCTTGAATTGTTTGCAATTGTCTTATACCCCTGAAAACATTGGGATTTTTTATGGGCCTTGAACATACACTATCTATTGTGTCAGTCCTCTTTGGTACTTTGTTTGATGTGTTTTCTCTTGTCAAAGCAAATCCAAAAACTATCAAAATTTGCCTTATAAACATCACTGATACCATCTCAGCGCCTTTGTAACACAGCCTAGCACTTTTGAAACATAGTCCAACACCTTTGCAACATAGTCTCGCACCTCTGAGCATCAATCAAGCGCTTCTGAAGCACAATCCCACGCCTTTGGTATAACAGTCCCGCACCTTTGCAACACAGTCCAGCGCCTTTGGTCTAGTAAACTATTTATCAAACCGTCTTGCCCAAATCTCAGCAAAATCAAACCTTTTTGGTCAAACATCTACCTCTGAGTCTAAAATCAATTGAAAATCTCAAAGAACAAATTGTCCTAGTGCATCCCATGGTAAAAGGCTAAGCAAATTGCCCCAAAGAAGCACAAATCACCTCCTCATACACCTCAACCAAGTCATTCCACCATGTCTCAAAAAGGTACTCCCCAAACACCAACTGATAGACCAACCAATTTTCACAATAGGCCGCAACATGACAAACCAACCAATCCCCAAGAGGATAATGTCCCTTTGGTAGATGTAACTCAATTCACTACCGGCATGCCTTGTGATTTTCCTACACCTGGTTACACCATAGGTCAAGTCCCATCTCAAGAAGAGTGAAACTTTCAAGAAGGTCAATCCTCTCAAGAAGATAGACAAGACCTTGATGAAATCATGCAAGATCCTAGAGCCATAACTACATTTGACAAAATCTTTAGTGAGAATCAACATCATTTCTTTCGTTTACTTGCAGAACAAGGAGCTAAACCGACCTAAGACTTTGATCTATCTAAACTTAAAAAACAAAATAATAGCCATGACACTATGACTGCTATCCAAACTATGTCAACCATATCCACTCCCATACCTAAACAAATCTCACAAGGGAGAATGACTAATCCTTTCAATGCACAATATGAAAATCCCCTCCATCAAAATCCAACAGCAGAAAGACCAATATCACCACTCTTAACTCCTATGGAGATTTATAAATGACAACAAGAGACTCTTCATCGTAAAGTTGAATTTGAATGACAAGCCGCTCTAGCTAAACAAAAACAACAACAACCTCATAGCATATCACAAATGCCCATATCAAAAGCACATGGCACATTAGCCACACCATCATGAGACGGTTTTCCACAAAATTACAATCTAGGAAACACTTACGTAGCCATGCAAGAAGGGTCACAACTTCCACCACCCCCAACGTCATCAACCCTTCGTATCAGTAATCCAAGCAATGTCATGCAACCACAGCATTCCCAAAACATCAACACAAACAACATCACTCCCCCACAACACTCCCAAAATGTCAACACAAAGTATGTCCCTCCACCACAAAGATCATCCACACTCAATCTCACCAATACCTATCTCAATAACCCTCAACATTCTCAAATCCAATCTTCATATGGCTATATTCCACCATCACAATCAAATCCAACAACATTTAGCTTTCCTCCACGCAATCCATTCATCACACCTCCTCAACATTACCAACAACAAAACTCTTTCATCATCCCTTCACAACAATCACAAAGCCAACATTCTTATCTAGCACCACCTCCAAAAAATCAAAACAACCAAACCCAACCTAATCAAAATGCATCATACGACATATATGACCCAAATCAATCATATGACCCATATAACATCAATTCCTATGGCTTCAACTACAATCTTTCCTATGGGCAACAACAACCACCCCTAGTACAATAGGAGACTATTCCAACACCCCAACAACTATGGAGCTTAAACTTGCCGAGGTACAACAACAAGTAGCCGATTTAACATTTGGTCACACTAAGAAAACCTTCTCTTTGGAGGAGGTTTGTCCTTATCCATTTGATCGGTCATTGCAAATAATCCCTTTTCCTCCCAACTTCAATATACCCAAATTTTATAAATACAAAGGAAGAGGAGACCCAAAAGACCACATTAGAGAATTCTATATTGCTTGTTTAGAGGTTGCACATAATGACACATATCTCATGCACCTCTTTCCTCGCAATCTTGGAGGTCAAGCTATAGAATGGTTCTCGCATCTACCTACAGGTATCAAAATCTTTAATGAGCTTGCAGAAAAATTTGCTACCCATTTCTTGTACAACATAGAACATGAAGCCTCTATGACCGACTTATGTAACAACAAACAAAAAAATAGGGAAACTCTTATCTCCTTCCTTCAAAGATGGAGACACATGGCTAGCAAATTCCCATTTAAAATACCTGAAAAGCAGCTTGTTAACATGTTTGTGCAGAACCTTAACCAAGAATTGGGTTTCCATTTGCAAATACTAAGTGCTACAACCTTTGACGAGATTACCTATAAAGGCATCAACATCGAAAAAGCCCTCATCACTAAAGGCATGGTCAAAATCTTCAAAGAAAATAAGGACAATGCTCCCCAACAACAATCAAATGATAAGCCCAAATTCTGGAACAAAAGTAAAAACGTGGTCAATGATGGTGTGGTGGATTCCAAACATGTCCAAACACTACAAACACCCCTTAATCTTTCATCCAAACAAAACCAACCTCTGCCTCAACAACAACCACAACGATAACAAAACCAAAACCAACAACATCAACAAGAGCGGCCTCCCCAAGATTACCCTCCAAGGCGTAAGTTCACTCCTTTGGGGGAGCCTATAGAGTCAGTTCTAAAGAAACTTGTGCAAAATGGACTTGTCACACTACTAGACACTCCCCCATATGGGGAACCTACTTTCAAACCCACATGGTACAAAGACAATGAATATTGTGAATACCATAGGACCAAAGGACATAGAACCATATCATGCATGAAACTCAATCACATGATCCAAAACCTTATCGACAGAGGCGAAGTCACTTTTGATGCACCTCCTAATCATAACACAAACATAGATCTCAACATGTACAAGGAGCCATTCCCTAACCATGGTTAAGGTCAACATCCTAATAAAGGTAAAGCCATTAATAAAGCTTCAACTTCCTATGATTCTATTGTAGGTTGTTTTGAAGAAAGTCGTGTGTCTACCCTCACTATCAAAGGTAAATCTATGAATTGCATAGTCACAACTCATCATGGTCATGCACCCTTCATGGGCCTACACCAAATCTCCCAACCCAATCTGATTACAATCTTGTAGAACATCTAGGGAAGACCCCTGCATAGATCTCTATTTTGGACCTTCTACGGTCATCACCCGCACATAATGTTGTGCTAGAAAAAGCCCTACAAGAGTCTTCGGTTCCTAATAACATAGTGGTCATGGATTTCCAAGCTATAATAGGTAACATTGCCTCACCTTACAATGTGGTCTTTTCTAAAAAGGACCTCCCATCCCACGATCCATGTCACAATGATGCACTTCACATTGAAGTTTTCATCCATAAACAAAAGATCAAATGCATACTTATAGATGGTGGTGCTAGTCTCAATATCTGTTCTCTTAAGTTACTTAAACAATTGGGATACTCTGAGGATCATGTCAACATTGATCAATGCATTACAATCAAAGGGTATGATGATTGTGAATGTCGTTCAGAAGGTGTTATCCACTTGCCTATAAAAGTAGGCCCCGTCATGCTTGAAATTAGATGCCAAGTCCTTGACATTGAGCTACCTTATAACATTATCTTAGGACACCCATGGATCCATTCCATGAAAGTTGTTCCCTCCATGTACCATCAGTCTCTCAAGTTCCCATTTAATGGTACAGAGATCACTATCCCAGGAGACCCTAATCCATTTGAATTCTGTCGTACCTTGCAAGGTAGTTACAAGAATAGCAACCAAGTGCAAAATAAGGAGAAAGCCTATGAATCCCCATTGTATGTCGACTCTGAAAATCTGAAAAAAGCCTCTAAAGTTGAACCTAATCCTAATCCTATTCTTGAAATCAAAGTTGACATTCGTGATATAGGCTTCGGTGAATGTGATATCTCTAAATCTTATTGTGTAGGGCAGATGCCCTTACCCCTAAATCCTACGACCAACCGCCCATAGCTAAAGTGACTAAGAAAGAAGCCATCCCCCCTCTAGCATCCCTAACCCAATTCAATGAGGAAAAATTATTAGCAGAGGAAACTATTGAAGACATTTCATCTTGGCTCTACAAAGAGAAAGAACCAGTCACCATACCAATTAAATAATATGGCAATGGCCTAAGAATTGTCAAAAACATGGGCTATAAAGGCAAAGGTGGCCTTGGGAAAGATAATCAAGGTGAAATAGAACCCATTATTATGAAGAAGAAGCTAGACAAGAAGGGGTTGGGATATGGTAAGAAGGTACCACGTGCCTTGGACATCGAGGGTATTCTCGACAAGGTGGCACAAACTTCTCTCATAGATTTGACATCTAAAGAGGATATCATCGATGACTCCTACCTCCATATGACTAACCTATTCACCGAATCATCCATATTCATGCTATCATCTGTATCCTTCACATCAACCACCGACACCCAGAGTGTAACACTTGTCTACCCTGAACTTATCGATTGGGACCAACAAGGGTCTCCTGTTCTAGATGTTTTTCAAAATGACGAGAATTCATGGGACTCCGGGATGGTATACCTATTGGTGATCACAAAGCTAGTTTTGTAATGGAACTAGATCAAACTACTTATTTTGGTGAGAATGCCAAATCCTCCAGTCGCAAAAATAAAAATAAAGAAAGATCTCTAGGTGAAAACCACACTATGGCACCTCCTGATCAGAAAATTAAAGGACGTATCCGAAGGTGAAACCCAATTGTGGCATCTGAGGATGGAGGATTTGACCTTCCCCTACCATCTAAGTATCATGAGAAATTGGCTCTCCTAGTGGAAGATTCTACAGAGATAAATCTAGGCACAGAGCAACATCCTAAGACCACATTCCTTGCAACATCATTATTAGAACAAGAGAACAAGAATCTTACCAACTTCTTCTTATAGCAAAATATCAACTTCGCGTGGACCTATGTTGATATGCCAAGGTTAGACCCTTCGCTAGTAGTTCACTATCTTATGGTTGATCCAAAAGCTAAACTGGTCAAACAAAAACTACGAAAGATGCACCCACAGATAGCTCTCTTGGTGAAAGTTGAAATACAGAAGTTGCTAGATGCAAAGTTTATAAAGCCCATTGATTATCCAAAATGGGTCTCAAACATTGTACCTGTGGCTAAACCAAATGGGGGCATCTGCATGTGTTCCGACTTCAGAGATCTTAACAAAGCATGTCCCAAAGATGACTTTCCATTTCCAAACATTGATCTCATAGTGGACCTGACCGTTGGCCATGAAATGCTTTCTCTAATGGATGGATTTTCCATCTATAATCAGATAATGATAGCGGAAGAAGATCAACATAAAACAACGTTTACTTGCCCTTGGGGTACCTGTTGTTGGTGCATCATGCCGTTTGGTCTTAAAAATGTAGGAGCAACCTATCAAAGAGCAATGACAGTGATATTCCACAATCTCTTTCATCACATGATGGAGGATTATGTGGATGATATAGTAGCAAAGTCTTCTAGGGTAGATCACATACAGGTTCTAGGCCAAATCTTTGACAGACTCAAAAAAAATCAAGTAAGACTCAATCCAAAGAAGTGTGTCTTCGGGGTAACCTCAGGAAAATTATTGGGATACATCGTATCTCATAGAGGCATTGAAGTAGATCGAGCAAAAGTCAAGGCTATAGTAGAGATGCCTCCACCAAAGAATCTAAAAGCATTAAGGAGCCTTCAAGGAAGGTTGCAATCCATTAGACTATTTATCTCACAGCTAGCAGATAAATGTCAACCATTTCAACACTTTCTCTGAAAGGATATCTCATTTCGATGGGATGCTAAGTGTCAAGTAGCATTTAATCATCTCAATGAATATCTAGCTACACCTCCTATCTTGGTACCACCAGTCACTGATAGGTCTTTGATCTTGTACATCTCAACTACAACTGC
This sequence comes from Cunninghamia lanceolata, assembly GCA_027924645.1. Classification (NCBI taxonomy): domain Eukaryota; kingdom Viridiplantae; phylum Streptophyta; class Pinopsida; order Cupressales; family Cupressaceae; genus Cunninghamia; species Cunninghamia lanceolata. The sequence goes on along the minus strand of BSBN01000908.1, from coordinate 4,870,232 downwards.
AGCCCTAGGGGCTCTTCTAGCACATCATGATGAGTTAGGAAAAGAGCATGCAATATATTATATTAGTCCAACTTTGGTGGGTTATGAACTCAATTATTAACCTATGGAAAGAGTTTGTTTAGCCTTAGTGTTTGCTTCCCAAAAGTTGCGATATATGCTAAACCAACACACAAATCTAATAGCCAAAATTGATCCATTGAAATATCTCCTAGCAAAAGCAATCCTTACAGGAAGACTAGCTAAATGGGTCATGACCCTTAGTGAGTTTGACATTGAGTATGTGGATCATAAAGCAATCAAGGGGCAAGCTCTAGCAGATCAACTAGAAGAAGCACCCATGACAGATGTACATCCTAGGGTATCTGACTTTCCAAATGAAAATCTCTTCAATCTTTCTACCTCAGTAATGTGGAAGTTGTATTTTGATGGTTCCTACACACAACATAGATCAGGGGTCGGCATCCTATTTATCACGCCTCAAAATGACTATATCCCAAAGTAATATCGGCTTGCATTTCCTTGCACCAACAACATAGCCGAGTATGAAGCACTCCTCATATGTCTACATACAACAATCCAATGGGACATCCAAGAACTATAGGCATATGGAGACTCACAACTAGTCATTCGACAAGTCACAGATGAGTACCAAACAAAAGATGAAAAGATGGTCCCTTACAAGCAACTAGTGGATGCCTACAAACCATACTTTTCTAGCATCGCTTTTGAGCAAATTCCAAGAGAGCATAACAAAGTTGCAGATTCTATGGCTTTTGTGGGATCACTTATAGACATGCCTGCAAACACACAGAAATGTGAATTCTTGATTGAGCAATTGTTGATACCAGCCGTTGATGTTCCAACTACTGAAATCATTTGCAAACTTGTTGGTCCCAATTCCCCATGGTACAGAGATATCTATGAATACCTTAAACAAGGTACCTTTCCCTTTGAGTTGTCTACAACCCAACACAAAACCTTTATCTATCGATCCTCCTGTTACACCATTCTAGGTGATACACTATATCATCGGAGTCTCGATGGTATCCTCTTACGATGTCTTAACATGGAAGAAGCCATGCTACCTTACGAGACATACATGAAGGTGTCTATGGTGTACATTCTACCAGTCCTAATCTAGCTTAGAAGATACTCCACACAGGATATTACTGGCCTACCATAGAACAAGATGCTATGCAGTTTGCTAAGAAGTGTCTACAATGCCAGTAGTATGGAGATTTGATTCACACACCAGCTCATGAAGTACAACCTGTGACAACTCCATGGCCTTTTTCACAATGGGGTCTTGACCTTGTAGGACAAATCCATCCATCCTCATCAGTGTTGGAGTACGAGACAACACTAAGAGGGGGGGTTAATCAGTGTTGTCTAATTTTTAAAAACTTTTCACACCTTTTAATTTACAAGACAAAGAAAGAGAAAGACATCAATAAACTATCAAATTCATATGCACAAGTATGATGATGCATATAGTAAACATGACTTTATGTGTAAAACATAATAAAACACACACATAGAGGCAAATCATAACACAAGGTTTACTGGAGTGGAAAACCCTCATGGGGTATAAAAAACACTCAAAATTGCCTCACTGGCTTATTCAAAACCTCACTGGTTACAAATAGGTCTCACTGACCAAGGAAGCTTCACTAGCTTTACAAAATGCCTCACTAGCATACACTGTGCCTCAATGGCTGATACAAGTGTGCATAAGAAAACAAATCAGTTCAGGGGGTTACCATGTTTCACTCCATCACAAAACCTTATTCCTTCTTTAACCCTCACTTGACAAACTTTCTTTCAATTACAATCTATTCAACCTGATAAAGAATCAACATTTTACCATATCAAAACTTGCAAAATACAATCTCTGCAAATTACCATCTCAAGACACATTATACAAGCTCCTAAATTGATCAAGCATAAAACAATTTCACTTTGCAACAAGCATCTGATTCCTTTGTATGCAATAGCTCCATTAACTTTTGTATGTTGTCATCTCTGCACGTGAACTTAACAATTCCTTCACAAAGACATCGAAAACAATTATCTTTGCATCTGCATATTTCTCTTATACATTGAAAAACATCACATCATAATTTATCTTCATTCTTCAAGACATACTAATCTTCATTGAATCCTCTACATTCTTCATTAAAATCACAAAAACCATACATCTTCTATTTTCACATGCAAGAGTTTGTTTTCTTCATTCATTCATATTTCAGTACCTGCAAAAATAAAATCATATTCATGCAAAAACCATTCAAATCCTTCTTTCTCTTCATTTTCAAACATTTCCATCCTGCAAGAAAAATAAAATCAATCTTTGCAGGACCATTCCCTTTCCTCTATCTCTCTGTATATTCATCTACTTCTTCTCATATATCATTTTATAAAAATATAAATGATATATATAATTAAATAAAATCTTCAATGATCTCCAATTTGAAAATCTTCTCTACAAAATAAAATCCATTCACTTGTAACAATTTTTTTTTCATATTCCTCATTATAAACTTTGAACCCACTTCTCCAAACCTCCTTTGCATGAAGACCAAGAAAACTTTAATCACCATTTAGAAAGAATAAAATCTTCAATTGATTTATTCAATCTGCCTCTGAAAGAATAAAGCCTTTCATTCTTCAGACCCCACACAAATATCCCATCTGTATAAAAAAAACTTTTAGGCTTCCAATAGAACATTAAACTTTTTAATCTTCTTCTCATATTTAGCAAAAATAAAAACTATTCTTCATTGGCTGCCTTCAACTCCTCAAGATGAGTCAAAAATAGAAAGGAAATCTTTTTTTTAAATCTCACAAAATTGCCTTTTGAAACATGCTAAAGATACCCTTAAAAATAGGGTTTATCTCTACAGTCATATGAAGTGACACTCACAGACCTGTCAAATTTTGAATACAATGAAGAAGGCCTTAGTTTGAACGTCAGCCTTTGATCTTCCACAACGCGCCCCTTCATCTTTTAAATGCGGCCTTTGATCCTTTATTGGCACCCATTGCACTTATGAAGTAACCGAGAGAACAAGTTTGACTAGGAGAAGGGCCGATTGCCCGATGACTTCAAAACCATTTAACAAGTCACTTTATGTGACTGTGACCTGTGACTATAGGTCACTTCAAAATTAAAACAAAAAGTGTAAAGGTTATATGATGGGCATTATATATGCAATGTTACTTAGACTTAGGACTTAGGAATAAGATTTAGAGTTTGGCTTCAAAGAAAAACTAAAACACATGGAGATTTAAGCAAGAGTTTTCACCATTGAACCCAATAGATAATGATAAGTGCAGAGATAGATTTTACTACTTAGATTTCCTGAAGTCTTGTCATAGACACTTCGAGTTTCTTAGGTTTACAAAACTAACTAAAGCATGCAAGTTCAACTTGTAGTTCTTAGACATGAATTCAAAGCAACCCCAAGCATTAACAACCTTTGACTCCATATCAATATTTATCAAAACTGTGTGTATACCTGACTATGAAAGCATGACATGAGAACTGAAATATCAAAACATGATGACATGAGAACTGACCAAGATATGATGATCCAAGACATAATAGCATATGCATGAAGGCAAACATAATAAAGAGAATCTTGAAACATAAGTAACATGAGGTGAAAGACTCTGATAGGCTCCTGCATACTGAGGACATAAAACATAAGCAACATCTGAATTGACACCAAACAAGTAACGTAGTACCATACATTGTCCAATCTTTCCTTAACACCATCCTCTGAGCTTTGAACCATCCTTTGGGCTTTGAAACCTAATCCTTTTGACACATAATTACCAAACATGAACCATTACACCAATGATCAACATTAACACCATCCTGATCAAATACAATAACATTAAGGTACACTATGATGGCAAAACAACCTGTGATCTTTCAACTCCTCTCAACAATGACCTGAGGAAGATCAAACATCAATGACAACATGACATCTTGTAACCTCCTTTCTGTCTTACCTTTTGACATCAATGACAAACTTCTAACACCATTTTGACATCAATCACAATCAATCTCCCCCTTTCTCATTGATGATGGCAAAACTATATGATACATTTTTCCTTTCTTCCCCTTTTTGACATCAGATGTCAAAGACCATTATCTCCCCCAAATATTTAATACCATTAGTCTCTGACAAAAGATTTAAGGCATTGAACACTTTTGCAATTTGATGTCCTAAACTTATCCTGAAAGCTCTATCCTTGTACATCTGCATATTGAACAACTTTTCAACTTGAGAACAACGAGACACCATGAAGCACACATTTGAGAGCAATATCTTGAAGCACAAGACTTGAGGGCAACATCATGTGAGGCATACCAAACTAAGCATCTAACCACTATTATAAACTGCCCATAGACTGTACCATATTCTACATACATAAAATGAGATCTATTACATCATAAAATCTGAACAAAAGAGCACCATCCTGATAGAATGAAGCATGCATATCTATCTTAGCACAATACCACTTCATGTCATTATACCAATATGAAGATGAAGATGAAAACTGACGCATTTCTACTTTCAAATACCAATTTCGATAACATGATGACCACACAAGAGATGACTTTGCCAAGACTTCCATGAAAGTAACTACAAGATGACAATCAACCTACAACCAATCTACTCTTGCACACACTTCTTGGCATGATAAAGAATGAAGACCATCTTTAAAGGAATGAAGACTATCTTGATGTAGACCATCCTGTTGTTCCTACACATGACACTTTTTACAACACAATTTCAATTCTGATATATATAGAACCACTATTGATACCTTTACAAAACCAAATGTAGAGACATGTGCTATGAAATGACTTCTTCCATTTGCATCTTTCTCAACCAACATATGCTAACATCTGATGAGAAATCCTTGAGTACATCCAAGATCCTGTCATTCAAATCCTAGGACCTGTCAATCATCATTCAAATCAGCCCATCAAGTCTGTACAACAACAAACTAACTACATCATCAAGTTCTTCCTACAACAACACTTCACATTCTCTCAAACATATCAAGCACACTTTGAACTACAACATCATGACAACTCAACCTTTGTAAGAATCAACATTATATGAACAAGATATAAATAGGATCATTTATAAACAAAGTCATTCAACATCATCAAACTCTTTGTGCATTGAATCCCTGAACATCTTATCCACTGATAACATGTATCACTGTCATACACTGAAGATCAACATTATCAACACCATTAAAAAAATCATTTCACAAGACTGATATGAATAGCATATTATCAGGCACGAATCCAAAATCATAATAAACAAAACAAGATCATCATATTGACAAACATCAAATGATCTCCTCCTAAAACTTCTTGGGGATAAATGATAGAACATTGAACAACTCCCCCTCACTTCATGCTATATGTTATGCAACTGATGAAGTGACTTCTGCAAGATGCACAAGTTTAGGATTTTTCTTCTCTTGACTTTGTTTCTACTTCCACATTTTCACAGGTTCTTTCTTCTGTTCAGTTTTCTTCTTCCAATCCTTTTCAACCTTTTTCTTTTTCCAACCTTTCAAACCAAGTGATACTATTATTTCATACATTCTACAACTATATGCCTTGTGACCAGGAGAATCGCACTTGAAACACACAATATTAGCATTCCTTATTGAAGCAAATTGATTTCTTCTACAATTAACTGCTTTGTGTCCAAAGTGATTAAAGGTATAACAATAACCATTAAATGAAAAATTATACCTGTACATATATGCTTGACTTATAGGAGCAGTTCTTCTAAAATTTCTTCTTTGATTGTGCATTTTGTCAAACTCATCTTTGGTATTCATTTCAGCTTCAAACTTCTTTTTGCCTTCAGGAGTAGCAACAGGATAACTCAGATCAATTTTCTTTCTAGGAGTCTCTCTAACTTTGGAACACTCTCCTTCTTCATAACCAAGTCCAGTAGTGTCTCTATATTGTTTTTGCTTTCCCAGCATCTCATATAACTTGGTTGTACTCTCTTCAAATTTTAGATTCTTTTCCAACTGATTCTTAACATCCTTAAGATCTTTTCTTAAAGAGACTATTTCTCCTTCAAGCTTTTGACATTCAACTATTTTATCTTCCAACTCAAATTTTGTTACATCAACTATCCTCTTAGCTTCATCAACCTCTATCTTTAGATTGATAATTAATTTATCTGATTCACCTACTTGATTTCTCAAATCTATAATCAGATTTCTAGGATCTTCAAGGTCTAAAAGTGCTTTGTCTTTTAAGTCTTTTTCTTGTTGTAGCTGCAACTCTAATTTGTGATTCTCCTTTTTGTATTTCTTGATTTCACTCAAAGCACATATGAGTTCTCCTTCTATGTCAATCTCATGTTCTTGTTCATCATATTCCTGATCATAATCACTCATTATGTGATCTTCTTCTTCTGAATTAGATTGTATCTCATCTCCTTCATGTGTATGACTTCCATCATTGTCACTCTTCTCAGATAACAAGATGTCCTCTCCTTCAAGTGCATCACCTTGATATATTCTTATCAATTCTTTCTACACATCCTGAGCTGTCTCACAATTCATAACTTTACAGGAAACTTCATTAGATAATCTAGACAAAATAGCTTTCTTTGCTATATGATTACATTCATAAGCCTCTTTGTTATTTACAGTATTAGGTGGTTGTGAAGAAACAAAATACCCATTCTCAACAGACATCCAAACACCATACCCTAAAGAGGATAGATAGATTTTCATTCTAATACACCAGACAGAAAAATCTGAACCATCAAACACAGGAATTCCATAAAACTCTTTCTCTAATTTAATACCTGATTCAACTTGTGAAACATTTCTATCAACTAATTTTATATCAACATCTGAATTTGATAAAGATGGTGCCTTTTGATCAATAGGAGACTTGACATTTTTTTTTTCTCTATTTCTTTTGCACTTACCCATGGTACTCCACACTCAGGACCTACCCAAGCCGATTAAACTTCTATAGGGAATCTGGCTCTGATACCACTTGTTGGAGTATAGGACAACACTAAGAGGGAGTGAATCAGTGTTGTCTAATTTTAAAAAACTTTTCACATCTTTTAATTTACAAGACAAAGAAAGAGAAAGACATCAATAAACTATCAAATTCATATGCACAAGTATGATGACGAATAGAGTAAACAAGTCTTTATGTGTAAAACATAATAAAACACACACATAGAGGTAAATCATAACACAAGGTTTATTAGAGTGGAAAACCCTCATGGGGTAGAAAAACCACTCAAAATTGCTTCACTGGCTTATTCAAAACCTCACTAGTTACATATAGGTCTCACTGACCAAGGAAGCTTCACTAGATTTACAAAATGCCTCACTGGCATACACTGTGCCTCATTGGCTGATACAAGTGTGCATAAGAAAACAAATCAGTCCAGTGGGTTACCCTGTTTCACTCCATCACAAAACCTTATTCCTCCTTTAACCCTCACTTGACAAACTGATCCCACAGAGATTCAGAAGCATTAGGGTGGCATTTGTTCAGGCAACTATATTCTAGTTTTTTTAATATTTTTTTCCAGTTTTGTCTACATCCTAGTAATTAGCATTTCTGAAGGCCTTCAGAGTGGAATTTGGGGTCAAGACTTTCATCGGTTGCTTTGAGTGGTAGCCGTAGGCATGGCTTGATGCAACTCAATCTAGCTCTTCAAGAGATCTTTCCAACGAGTCTGAAATGTCTAGATTTTGACTAGCTGGCTAGAAGTTATGACCTTGCTTAGTGTGGTCCAAAATTTAGTAGTTTTTAGAAATTTTGAAAATTTGAATTTTAGTAGTTTTGTCACCTTCCAACTATCCATTTCAAATTCTATGGATAAGGTGACCTTTCACATTCTTGTTCATTGTATATATCCAACTTTTGATGCAATAAGAAATCCTCTTTGGTTGCCTGCAACTTTTTGCAAGTTCTGCACATTGAGCATTTTGTTTATTTTTACAATACCACAGGCTCAATACTAGGTATTGTTATCTAAATTCTCCATTAAAATTTAGATCACAAACTTTATTTCAATTAAAATCTATTCAACCTGATAAAGAATCAACATTTTACCATATCAAAACTTGCAAATTACCATCTCAAGACACATTATACAAGCTCCTGAATTGATCAAGCATAAAACAATTTCACTCTACAACAATCATCTGATTCCTTTGTATGCAATAGCTCCATTAACTTTTGTATGTTGTCATCTCTGCACATGAACTTAATGATTCCTTCACAAAGACATTGAAAACAATTATCTCTGCATCTGCATATTTCTCTTATACATTGAAAAACATCTCCATGTCATAATTTATCTTCATTCTTCAAGACATACTAATCTTCATTGAATCCTCTACATTCTTCATTAAAATCACAAAAACCATACATCTTCTATTTTCACATGCAAGAATTTTTTTCTTCATTCTTTCATGTTTCAGTACCTGCAAAAATAAAATCATATTCATGTAAAAACCATTCAAATTCTTCTTTCTCTTCATTTTCAAACATTTCCATCCTGCAAGAAAAATAAAATCAATCTTTGTAGGACCATTCCCTTTCTTCTATCTCTCTGTATATTCATCTACTTCTTCTCATATATCATTTTATAAAAATATAAATGATATATCATTAAATAAAATTTTCAATGATCTCCAATTTGAAAATCTTTTGTGCAAAATAAAATCCATTCACTTGTAACAATTTTTTTTTTCATATTCCTCATTATAAACTTTGAACCCACTTCTCCAAACCTCTTTTGCATGAAGACTAAGAAATCTTTAATCACCATTTAGAAAGAATAAAATCTTCAATTGATTTATTCAATCTACCTCTGAAAAAAATAAATCCTTTCTTTCTTCGGACCCCCACACAAATATCTCATCTGTATAAAAAACCTTTTAGGCTTCCAATAGAACATAAAACTTTTTAATCTTCTTCTCATTTTTAGAAAAAACAAAAACTATTCTTCATTGCCTGCCTTCAACTCCTCGAGATGAGTCAAAAATAGAAAGGAATTTTTTTTAAAAAAATCTCAAAAAATTGCCTTTGAAACATGCTAAATATACCCTTAAAAATAGGCTTTATCTCTGCAGTCATAAGAAGTGTCACTCACAGACCTGTCAAATTTTGAATACAATGAATAAGGCCTAAGTTTGAACGTTGGCCTTTGATCTTCCACAGCGCACCCTTTCATCCTTTAAATGCGGCCCTTGATCCTTTATTGGCACCCATCGTACTTATGAAGTAACTGAGAGAATAGGTTTGACTAGGAGAAGGGTCAGTTGCCTGATGACTTCAAAACCCTTTAACAAGTCACTTTAAGTGACTGTGACCTATGACTACAAGTCACTTCAAAATTAAAACAAAAAGTGTAAAGGTTATATGACAAGCATTATATGCAATGTTACTTAGACTTAGGACTTAGGAATAAGATTTAGAGTTTAGCTTCAAAGAAAAACTAAAACACATGGAGATTTAAGCAAGACTTTTCACCACTGAACCCAAGAGATAATGATCAGTGCAGAGATAGATTTTACTACTTAGAGTTCCTAAAGTCTTGTCATAGACACTTAGAGTTTCTTAGGTTTACAAGACTAACTAAATCATGCAAGTTCAACTTGTAGTTCTTAGACATGAATTCAAAGCAACCCCAAGCATTAACAACCTTTGACTCCATATCAATATTTATCAAAACTGTGTGTATACCTGACTATGAAAGCATGACGTGAGAACTGAAATATCAAAACATGATGACATGAGAACTAACCAAGATATGATGATCCAAGACATAATAGCATATGCATGAAGGCAAACATAATAAAGAGAATCTTGAAACATAAGTAACATGAGGTGAAAGACTCTGATAGGCTCCTACATACTGAGGACATAAAACATAAGCAACATTTGAATTGACACCAAACAAGTAACCTAGTACCATGCATTGTTCAATCTTTCCTTAACACCATCCTCTAAGCTTTGAACCATCCTTTGGGCTTTGAAACCTACTCCTTTTGACACATAATTACCAAACATGAACCATTACACCAATGATCAACATGAACACCATCCTGATCAAATACAATAACATTAAGGTACACTATGATGGCAAAACAACTTGTGATCTTTCAACTCCTCTCAATAATGACTTGAGGCATATCAAACATCAATGACAACATGACATCTTTTGACCTCCTTGTTGCCTTACCTTTTGACATCAATGACAACATTCCAACACCTTTTTGACATCAATGACAATCAATCTCCATCAATTTGTCAGTATGTTATCCCCCATGTCATTGTCCCTGATAATGGGAGACCATTCAAGAATTAAGATGTCCATGCCTTGTGCACCCAATACAATATCCAACATCACTTTTCCACTCCCTACTATCCATAGAGTAATGGCCAAGCCGAGGCTTCTAACAAAACCATTCTGAAAATCCTCAAGAAAATGGTCAATGAAGCTGGTCATGATTAGCACCTGCAACTCAATCCTACCCTATGGGGCTATCACACTAGTATCAGAACACCAAATGGTGCCACACCCTATGTCTTGGTCTATGGCTTTGAAGCCATTTTAGCTATAGAGGTCGAGATCCCATCCCTCAAAGTATCCATGCAGCACCTGATTGATGGAAAGGAGTATCACACTTCCAGATTAGCTAAGCTAGAACTACTAGATGAGAGGCACCTTGCCACACTTAATCATCTCCATGTCTATCAAAACTACCTCTAGCACAACTATAACAAGAAGATCAAAGAAAGACAGTTTCAAGTTGGTGATCTTGTCTTAAAGGAAAATCTGAGAAATCAAGTAGATTGAGAAAAGAATGGCAAGTTTGAGCCTAATTGATTAGGACCCTTTGTTACCACAACAATATATGGATCAGGAGCTTATACTTTAGCAACACCTGAAGGCATTCCTCTAGATGAACCACTCAACAATGTTCATCTCAAGAGATTCTTCACCTGATCCTCAGAGTATCAATGTCAAAAAAATAAAAAAAATAAAAACAAAAACAAAACAAAAAAAATTTGTCCTCTGGTGAAAACTTGGTAACCAAGCGCCTTGGATAAATACCATAGTGAAAACCTGGCAAACAGGTGCTATGTGTAGAGTCAGCATCCATCATCTATCAAGTATTTTTCATTCCATGTCCATTTCATAATAAACTTCATCCATCCATCCATAATAAAACCATTGACCTTTTGCATTTCCATTTCCCTATCTAGAATAGCTTGGAAATTTGTCAATGTCAAAGTCATCCCAATGTCCATCATCGTCATCCCATGTCAGTTATCACTCATTCCATGTCAGTTATCACTCATCCCATGGCAATTATCACTCATCCTACATTAGCTTATGCTATGTCAAGTTATCCATGTCTTGTCGTTATCCTATGTTAGTTATCCATGTCTTGTTAGCATCCTATGTCAATTATCTATGTCTTCCTATCATCTATGGTCGATTCATCCATATGTCAGTACAACCATCCATTATAACACCTCTACCAGAATGGGGGCAACTCTTTCCTTAACCTAGGTCTAAGAATGGATCCTTGTTCGCGGTTCATCAACCATCTCAAACAAAAACAAAAACACATCAACCATCAAACAAAAACAAAAACACTTCAAAATCTCAGCGAAACCAAAACATTTTCATCCTATCCTACGTCATTACTCTAACCAAAACTACATATCAATCTTAAGGTACCTTGATCCCATGGATATGGGTATGTAGGCAGTCTGAAATAGGAAGGAAGTTTCTAGTACTCAGGTACATAAGATATCATCATTTCCCCTACCCTAGCTTGAACATCTTGACCCACTCATCACTCTACCTAGAACTACATGTTATCATATTCATCTTTCATCGTAATGTGCCTTGATCCCGTGGATACAGGGTATGTAGGCAGTCTGGAATACGAAGAACGTATCCAGTACTCAAGCACATATGATTCATTATTCTTCACCTATCTCAATCCATTGACATTCCATCTTTCTAGCCTTTCGTTTATCAAAATCCATCCACCTTGACTTGACTAACTCAAGCAGCAAAACAAAACAAACTATGCATCCTTTCAAAGCAAAAGTCCTTAACCAACCTAAAGCAAAGAAACCTACTTGCAGAGCCATATGCTGTCCTACCTATCGATTGCCAACATTTGCTACATCAATCAACTTATCCTATCAACAGATCAACACCCTTTAACAGATATATTGTTCCTACAATAAGGCTGTTATCTATCCTATCTACCATGTCTATCCAATCTCTCCTGAGCAACCTCTTTGGCAAGAGAATATGTTGGTTGTATGTTTACTTTGTATGTTGGTCAATTTGCTTTTTGGTTTATCTTTTTGTTCCCTTCCCATTACCTATTCAAGACTACTTGGATTTATCTATATCTTGGTATGTTGCGATGCAGTACAGATTGGGGGCATAGTCATTGCTTTTGTGTGTCATGTTTGAGGAATGATCTTTTATCTTACTTAGCATCATATCTATCTTGTGCATATATTGCAACCTAGCATCTTACATATTAATATACTTTTTGCATTTGTGTATTAGAGTTTATTATATGTTCAAGACTATGGCTCATTCACATGTGTGTGTTACAACCTAGCATCTTACATATTAATATTCTTCTTGCATTCATGTATTGAAGTTTATTTTATGTTCAAGACTATGGCTCATTCACATATCCAACAAGGTTATATTATGTCTAAGGGATCTAAGTTCAAACTGCTTGCTTGCAGAGTCAATGTCCTCGCACTAGGATATCACAGCTCCTTGGTCTTTTATACCTTGGTGGCAAACTATCCACATGCTATATCAAAATAAGGATTTCTCTTTATAAACATTTGTGTAACCGTTGAAACAAGCTTATCCATTTATCGAAATCATCATATAGTCTTTCAAGAAAAGATCGATCAATAGTCTTTTTATCATGTCCTCTTTTATCTCCATTGTCTTCTACCTATCATCAACGTTTGCCGCATATTTGTAAAGCCACATGTTAGACATCACATGTCATACATCTATAAGCATAAACATCATCATGTAATATCATCATCATATCATAATGTCATCACATGTCATGCATCTATAAGCATAAACATCATGTCAAATCATCATCATGTAAGATCATCATCATGTCATAATGTCATCATATGTCATACATCTATAAGCAACTATAAGCATATACATCACCATGTCAAATCATAATCATATCATAATGTCATCAACAACAATACAAATGTCTGTGTCTACATCAACAGTCCATATATACATCCAAATATACATCAAAGAGTACATCATGGCTATTAAGAGCTCGTAATATACATTGGATGCACGCAGGCATCAATCAATATGTACAAGTGTGTCTATGATACAATCAAATGGTACAACATATACAAATAAATATGCTCTAGTATGAGCTAGTGGGTGGAGTTGCCCGCCTACTGCAATCCCTGTCCACCACTTGCACTTGGCAAAGGTCCCCCTGTTGGTCCTCCTCCATGTGGCGGCAGTGGTTGTCCCCTAACTGATGAAACTGATCTCCCCATCCTGTGTGACAAGGAGGCCCCTGAACTGCTATGCTCTCGGAAGCTAGGCTCCCTCTAATCGACCAGTACTGCTCCAAAATAAAGGCCTCTGTAGTACTCATCCTCTCTCCCAACTGTAAATAGCTCACCCTGAACTTAGGTAAGCTCACCAATCAATGTCATCTGGTCTGCACCTAATGCGTGGTGTGCAGTATCTCTCTCTCTCTCTCTCTCGCCTCACCCTCTGCAGGGTGGCCTCCACAGTCAAATGCAACTGTACTGTTGCGTCTCTCTCCATTGTCAACTAGACAATTTGCCCATCATCTGGTGGTGGTGGTGGTGGTGGCACTGCCTGAGCTGCCGCTAGTGTTGCCTGTTCATGTAGTTGGGCCTGAGCCTTAGCCTATCTAGCCTCAGCCCGGGCTGAGTCTCTATCTCTCCTCATCCTAACCATCTGAAGCTCTAAGCGAGTCCTCCTCACTATCTCCTCCTGCAGCAGTCTATGGGCCTGCTGTAGTGGTGTCTCTTCTGGCAAAACCACCTAATGTCCCCTAGCCTCAGCCATCTGAACATTTGCCTGGTCTCCTCCGTCACCCCCTAGTCTATCTCTATGTTGCAAACTGCTATTGGGCCTCTCACCGAGCCCTCACCTTGACTCCACCAACTGCCACCTCCTGCACTGCTCCTGCTACCCCAGGTCTAGTAAGCCTCACCGACCTGTGTGTCTGCTAGTAGGTATCATATGCCAGAAGCGTGCTCGAGTCTGCTCCCCCTGTAATCCAATCCCATATCACTAGGGCAAGTACCCGTAAATCTGCCAAAGCTGTATCAACTGAAATCTCAGGTCCCCAGTCCTCCATCTCCCTCTGATTCTGAGCATATATAGCCTCGCCTACCTCCATCTGAATCTTAGGATCAGGTTCAATTTTCTGTTGACTTAGTTATATTTTGTCACTTCCCTGTCTTTCCTCTCGAGGGGGCATCCTACGCCAGCTACACAGGGGCAACTAGCTGCACTGGGGCATCAAAAATTGTATCATGTCTTCAACAATCATTTTCTTTGAAACAATGCTATAAACTGCATTGCATCAAAGAGGGGCAAAATGTAGACACCTAAAAATGACCATGTCATCGCATCACTTGCATTTCATCAAATCTATCTAATCACTTGCTTTCAACGTTAATTAAATAATCTAATTATTTAATTAATTTCATCAAAATCATCAATTTCCTGTAAATCGCATATTTTCAACATTAATTAAATAAATCCTCTTTATTTAATTAATTTCAATAAATTTCCTCTATCTTCCTCCAAATTAAATTATTTTTATTATTTAATTAAATCATTATCGTCTTTCAAAATTCAAATTCACATTAATTGAATAAATTAATTATTTAATTAATTTATCATTTAAATCCTCTTATCTATAATTAAATAATTTCTAAATTATTTAATTGAATCAATTATTTTTCCAAATTTAAATAAATCATTCAAATTTATTTAAATTGAATCTTTTCTAAAAATAAAATATAATCAAATATTTTATTTATCCTTCATCATGCAAGATAAATTAAATCAATTTATTTGTTTAATTTATTTAAATCTTCAAATCTATTATATGTCTTCTATCATGCACAAACAATTAAATAAATTTATTTATTTAATTTGCCTCAATTATCTTCCAAATTCGTCTAAAAATAAATCTTGTTCATCATGCACACAAAATTAAATAATAAATTATTTAATTTTACTCAAATCATGAAAAAAGTAAATCTAAAGTTGAGTTAATTGACTTGATCATTATTGTTTTTATCACCAACTCATAAATTAGAAAAAAAAAGCATTTCTATTTTTATGAAATCTAAATTTATCTCATGTCTTTTAGCCAAATCAATCAATTAACTCAAACAAAAATATTTTTTTATGTGACACATGTCAGGTGCACATTCATCATGAATTCTAGATTTATCTCATCCATTGATTCTATTGAATTTTCTAGACCGTTGATTGATCATGTCTTGAAACCTATATAAACCCTCTCATCTCCATAACAAATCCTCTTCGATGATTTAAGATTTTGTCTCCCTACAGCACATTGAGCATACATCGCATCATTGAGCACATTGAGCACTTTGAGCACAAACACAATCTACATCCGCTTGTTGCAAACATGGTTTCACAATTCAAAGAGCAATCCACATTCGACCAAGATAACAATACAATCTAGGTGAAAGATCTCATTGTTTTGTGTTATTCATTGATTATTTGGTTATTTTCTTAGATCATTATCTTGATATTATAGGATTGAGTTGTTATTTCATTGCTTTTGATTATCATTCGATCTTGATTTTATCCTATACACAATGCTTCTGCACATACTTGGGAGTTTTAGGAGTCTTTTCCTAAGCTTCTTCCTCTTCAATCTATACTTCTTTTTCTCTAGCTTTTTCTTCTTCTTTGCAAGAAGACTCATCTGATTCATATCCATTTACTTCTGAATTCTTATGTAGATATTCATCAACTTTGACATTTGCACTCTCGACAATCTTTCTTAGCCTCTTGTTGTAGCACCAATAAGCTTTACTTTTAGTAGAATACCCAAGGAAGATACCTTCATCAGACCTTGTGTAGACACCTAAATTTGACCATGTCTTATGACATTATCTTGTGACATATTTTGTCCTAAGTCTCCTCCATGACCCCTTCCATCGCTCCCATTAGTTAGATAAATTGTATATATTTAACTAATTCCTCACATCCATTTATCCTTCTCTTTCATCAAATTAAATTTAAATCTTATTTATTTAATTCCATTTGTCATTCATTTCCACCAAATTAAATAAATTTTATTTATTTAATCTCATTTTCCTCCACATGTCTCTCATAATTTAAATAATTTTATTATTTAAATTATTTATCCCACTCACATCTCTATTTTTAACCCCCTTAATTGTGTGTCATAAGCACTTCCTCTCCAAATAAATTAAAAATCCCATTTAATCCCATTATTCTCCTAATTTTGGCCTCTTGTCATACCCCTTTATGGTGTATCATAAGCACTAGGTTTGACTCTAAATCCTGTCTGTCCACCTTATCCCCTCTCCCTTCTAATCCTAGCCATTCATTTGATTCCCTTCCCCTCTATAAATCAAACTTCCTTTTCCATTCCAAACCCTCACACATTCTCAAAAAATTGCATACGCGCATATCATCTCCCATTTTCCATTTATTTCATCACAGAGTTATGCTAGTTGTGTGTGAGCAGCCCACAAATCCATCAAAAAAGACAAATCAATGGAGCTTGGGTGCAATCCATTTAGTCTTATCCGAGGTTTGATTTCATGTAAGGGTTTGAAGTTATTTCTATTCATTTTGATTTGCATGTTTATGTATTTGCTTTGCATGATTTTTATTGATCTCATTCTGCATGCCCGGTATTTTAACCCCTTTTTTAAAAGTTTTTGAGACTTTGTGTTGTAGATTTCAAGGTATTGCATTCTGGTTTGAAGGTATTTTGAGTCCAGACCTGGGGTTCACCTGTTGCAGAAGTCCTCCTACACTAAATCTGGCCTCACCATTAAGTCTAGGAGGCCTCACAGGTAAAAAATCACATAAAATTCCTTAGGTTTTGGATACTAGAATTTTTTTTATTTTTTATTTAATTTTAGACCTCTCACAGCCCTGTACGACTTGCAGGGGTTTCTCTACAAAAAATAAATAAAATTAAAAAACAAACAAAAATTAAAAAAAAAAACAAACAAACAAAAAAAGCAAAAAGCAAAAAGCAAAAAAGCAAAAAATTATAGAAATAATTTTTTTTAAGCCTTTCGGCTTTTTGTTGCAGACATACAGGGGTATGCATGGCCGAGGGCCCATGCCCCCTGCTGTCGGGCTTCCACAGCCCCACAGGTGGCTAAGGCCACCAGCCTTTATTTCTAAAAAATAGAAAACTTAAAAACTTTTTAAGTTAAAAAAAAAACTTCTTATAAAAAAAAAATTAACCTTTTTTTTTTAATGAATAGGTAGCATCTATATTAATAAGAAAATAGAGTACACATATTCACAAAAAAAGATGGGTGGTAAAAATACACACCCCCAAGTCACATGGCCAGAGCCCAGAAAATCATAATGTCATGGCCTAAGGCTAGAACTATAAAAACATGATAGAGATAGTATAAAAAATAAGGCCATTAAGCAACTAGAGCAATGCCAACAGATGGAGGATCCTTATCATCTGGGTTACCCTATATAGCAGTGGGGTCTAGGATGACGTCAAGAGGAGCCCAACCATCGTCATCCTTTTCTATTTCTGCGTCATTGTCTTCACAGGGAGGTGAAATTGCCAAATCCAAATGCGGGACACCCGTGGGCCAACCAGACCCGCCACTAGGAATGGAACCACCAGAAGGCCACCTTGAATCTCTGCTTCCACCCCCCGGAGCTCCGCCAGAAGGACATCCCAAGGTAGGCCGCAAAGGGGAGAGGACGATTGCCGCCGGCGAGGGTGAGATCCGCAATGAGAAGGATGTTGAGAGCGGGAGCGAGAATCCCTGGTAGAACCACTTCTCCGCCGGCCTCGTGAAGGCAACCGACCCCTGGAAGAAGTGGGAGAGGGGGGCACATGATCCACAGTGCAAGGGGCACTGTCCCAGTGGTCCAACAGCTCCTGGAGGTGAGAAACTTCAAGTGCAACTTTGTTAGCTTGCACTTGAATCTACATAAGAACATTAGAACAAATAATAGCTTTAGAATATAAAGAAACAACAATATCCATCTTGCTGTGAGAAAAGATTCATGAATTTCTGTCTTTCTATAAAGTGAAGAGGATTTCCACCCTGAAAGTGTGCCAAATCTGGGTATACTTTGCTGGAATCCTAGGAGAGTCTCCCAACAGAGCCATATACTAGGAAAAAGGCTCTGGCCAAAACAGCCTAAAGAAGTCATAGATCCAATTCCACAGTTGTTGCGCTTTGGCACAGTACCAAAAGAGATGTTGGAATGATTCAGCCTACCCACAGAAGGGGTAGCGAGGGTCCTAAACCCCTAAATGAAAAAGCCAAGCTCCCACAGGCAATAATTGGAAAAGACTACACCAAGCAAAGTGGGCAAGCTTGGCTCAACAATTGTAGACCACACAGCCAACAATTGTTTTTGCCAAGCGGCTATCAATCACTGAAGAAGCCATCGTTGATTGAGGGCATCAATCATAGGAAAATCAGACAAAAGCCATTGATATCCAAGCTGAGGCTTGTAGTTTCTGAAAGGGGTTTTTGGATACCACTTCCAGTCCTTCCACCATGGTTTATTGGAATGGATACCCACTTTATGAAGCATATCAGCTAGAATGGCATTCACCAGACCATTGTAGGTTTCACGGTTGTGGTTTTGAAAGCTGAATTGGGCACAAAATTTTGTCCATGAGAGAATGCGCATGGTGGGTCTATGAAATATGTCATGTAAGGTTCAAACACCTTTCTTGTGAAACCTAAGAGCCTTGAGCCATGGAAGCTTAGCCAACGGCTGACCAGTACTGGCTAAAAGAGGAGACCACCATATATTCTACTGATTAAGGGAGAGCCCATCATGAAAACCATTCCCTGACTAGCAGATCCAAGGTTTTACTGCCTCCCAAGCATGCCATATGCTTTTGGTGACAAAGGTACCCAAGATCTGAACATGCTCCTGCATGATAATAAGGGTATGAAGGCCAATTCCCTTCCAAGAGGGTTTGTGAATGGGGAACCTAGCTTCAATATTGTGTCTAAGGAGGACTTTCCAAGCCTCATTACTAGTAAGAGCACGGATGATCCATTTGACACAGAGAGCGATGCCTTGCCACTAAGAAGAGAGAAGGTCTAGGCCACTAGAATCTTGTGGGAGACAACAAAATTCCTAGGCAACGCAGTGAAATCCGTGATGGGTCTCAGAAGATGCCCAAAGAAAATCTCTAAGAAATTTCTCCAATTTAGCATAAGAGGCCTTAGAAGGGGGCCAACAAGAAGAGTAATATACATGAGTCACTGCAAGCACTTTGGAACATACTTGAAATTTCCTAGACGATGAAAGCGGTTGAGTAATTCAGAAGGCTAACCTCTGCTCGATGTGCAAGAGAACCGCTTGCCAGAGATTAGTAGAAGAAGCCTGAAAGGCAAAAGGAATGCCAAGAAATCAAAAGATTTCTCCAGGTGCAATCCATTTCCACCCAAACTGTTAAATCCAAAGGGGGTTGGGAAGAACTGATTGTCTGTAACATAAGCTTTTGTGCCACTGAATGGCCGAACCAGAGGCCAAGCAAAAGGTCTCAAGACAACCCAAAGCTGTTTTGACAGTAATCTCTTCTTCCAGCAAAGTAAGGAAGGAATCATTGACAAAGTGGCCATTGACAAGCTGAGTGGATGAATTATGCAAGGAGATCCCGTGAACCAATCCCTAGGAGATAGAGTGAGCAAGAAGGTAGCCAAACTCTTCAGCAGCCAGAACATAAAGAGAAGGGGCCAGTGGGCAACCTTGTCTAATAGAGAGGAACAAACCAAAAGATTTGGATTGGCGGCCATTAATGGTTATACAAGCTGAGGCGTCAGAAAATAACATATTAATACACTGGAGGAAATTGGGGCCGAAACTGAGCTTAGCAAGCATGGCTAAAATGAAAGGTCATTCAATGCGGTCATATGCTTTAGCAAAATCAATCTTAAGGAAGATGGCCAGTTGATTAGAGTGTCTCACCCATTCCATACCTTCCCAAATAGCAATGATATTGTCCAAGATGAACCTGGACTTAATGAAACCAGTCTATTTAGGGCAGACAATCTGGGGTAGGAGGTGGCAAATTTTGAGAGCAAGGGCTTTGGCAATGATTTTGTAAGATACATTGAGGAGCGTGATGGGTCACTAGTTACAAATATCCTCAGGATCACCAACCTTAGGTATGAATTTTATGTTACCTTTATTGATAAGATTACCTAGAGAATTAGAATGAAATGCTTCAAGGTAAACTTTATGCAAATCTGGTCCAACCCAAGGCCACAGAGCTTTGTAAAATTCACAGGGAAATCCATCAACTCCCAGAGCCTTATCATTTGCCATAGAGCGGATGGCTTTGTGGAGGTCTTCAATAGTGAGCAACTGCTCACACAAGGCTGTCTGGGCTAAAGAAAGCCTATTTGGCATAACCACAAGACATTCCTGAAGCGCATTTGACCACTCAAGAGTATATTCTTGGGCTGTAAAGACTTGCTCATAATGCCTAACAAATTCTTGAAGAATATCAGGTAACTTTGAAAGCACAACAGTGCCTTCTTTGATGCGCTTGATGCCAGGGGAAGAATGTATGGCTTGAAGTGCCATAAAAAAATCTTTCGAAGCATGATCCCCAATCTTGAGCCAATGTAACATGGCTTTGAGTTGTGCTCCTCTGGATGCATAATTGTTAGCGAATTGCTTATGATGCCAAAGTTTTCCAACCTGGACTTGCAGAGATGGGGAAAAAGGGTTGGCCGCCAACACCTCTATGGTAGCACGGAGGTCAGTTGTTGTGGCGGCATAAGACTGCTAGTGAAAGATGGCCAACTATCGTCCATAGATGTGGAGAAATCTCACAATCTGTGTGATAGCATCATTCCACCATTCGATCCAACTCATTGAGCTAGGTGGACAGCATTCAAGTTTCTAGATGGTGCAGATGTGGGCCAGTATGGGCTGGTGACTTAGTAGAGAAGTGTTAAAAAAATTGAGTCCTACTAACATGGGCTTGTCTGGTGTGCCATTCAATGCAAAACATAATGGGAAAGTGGTCTGATAACATCACATCCACTAACGGTGTTACCAGGAGCGGTAAAGAGTTGGTGAAAGAGAAAAAATATTGTGTTGAAATCATCACCCAATCAAGGCGCTTAAATATCCTGTCAGAACCAGCTCAAAAATTGCTCCAAGTATGCCAAAGAGAGTGAGAATGGAGGCAACCAATGTTGGGATCGAAAAGACCCAATTTATGGCGCATGTAAAACCACGCCTCTCTTTCACCAGCTGCCCAACGAAATGGTAGGTGACCTTTTTTATCATATGTCATTCCAACCATGTTAAAATCCCCACAAAGCACCCAGGTGGCAACTGGTAATGATTTAGAAATCCAACTCCAGAGGTGAGATCTTTCAACAACATCATTGGAAGCATAAACATTAATAATCCCAAAGGAATGATTATCAATGTTTAGAAGAATCCAGATCACCCAGTGTGTGGGGTCAAGCCCATGAGTGACCACCGAAGTGTGCCACTGTGGGGACAAAAGAATGACCGCTCAGCCACGGTCGGCCTCGTGCTCTGTACAGAACATCTAACTGGAAGGCCAAATAGAACGACAAGCCAAGGAGAGCCAAAAACCAGTAACTTTCACTTTCTGAAGACATAAAACATCAATACCAACATGCTTCTGAAGAGTATTCTTAATAGAATACTTTCGATAGAGGTCAGTGAGACCTCAAACATTCCATGAAAGAAATTTCATGGAAGAACCTCCACCATGGTATCAGAATCTAGTTCTTCCAGGGAGGAATAGCGGCTTTGCAAGAATTCTGGTGAGATTGATCCAATCTGAAAGGGAGGAGACACATGTCTCCATTTCTCCTACACATATTCTCCCTCCTCAAGAGGTCGAGAGGGGCTGTGAGAGCTCCTGAGAGAACTTGACACAAGAGGAGACTCAGAAGGCTGAGTGATCATATTTGAAACAAGTTGGGGCATAACTGTTGACCTGGTTTGAGTGAAAGTGTTAGGAGAAACTGTATGAGTTTTCTTCCCCTTCATAGAAGGGTTTGAAACGTCCTTTGTCGGTGCAAGGGTTTTGGAAACCACCCTGGAGCCATTGGGCTTATTTTTCTAGTTGGTAACCATTGACCATTTTTCATCTGGTTTAGTGGCAGCTCTGTCCGCTGGGCGGGGCTTGTTAGCTTCCCTAGTGGAGCAGGAGTATGGGGAATTGCAAGAGGACAATCCTTAATCTTGTGTTTAGCAGACTGACACTAATAGCAGGTATTGGGCAGATTGAAATAGGTGACCTTCTGGGTATGACATAAGGAGCCAATTTGAATATCAATGGACTCTTTCAAATCTTGTGAAAGGTCCACTTCAACATAGACTCGCTTTTGAGGGCAAGCTTGAAAGAACCTATCAGGTTCAACACAAATACCTCTTCCCAAGGAGGAAGCAATCGCTTGTAAAAAAAGCAAGCAAGGCAAGGGCAAACTGGGGAACTCAACCCAAACTAGCACCTGCAACTTGGTGTCATTTGAGACAACAAAGTCCTGGGTCCAGGGCTAGAAAACCAACAAAGAGGACTTGACATACCAAGGACCATGATTCAGGATTGCCTGGACATGGCTAACTTCCACAAAGTGAAAAAGAAAAAAACCTTTTGTCAAGTTTTGGACCATATCAAGGCAGACCCCATGGGGAACCCAGGCCTTTTGAACCTAATCCTTAAGCACACTTTCAGGGGGAGTCCTCCCAATGAAATAACCAACAAGAGAATGTTGTTCTAACTAGTGACATGCAGAAGAAAAATCCTATGTGGGTAAAACCACATCTACATGAGAATCAAAAGACTTACCTCATGGAAGACTTTCAGAACAAATTTCTGAGGACGCTGGTTTAGGGGAGGAGCCATTGAGCAGAGCCGTCAAATAGCCAACTCCAGCAAGAACTACTGGGTTAGAGCCAATTGGAGGCATTATAAACCTATAAAACTGCAGTAAATGTGGTTGTACTCACAGATGTAGTAAAAAATCTTGCACTAATGGCACAGTATGACGCAAGGGAAACCAAGGAGAGACCGAGACACAAGAAACCCTAGCAGAGTGCATCACCTCCCAGTCCCCTTCTAAAACTTAACTTTTTAAAAAATCAAAAACTTAAAACTTTTTTAAAAACCAAAAAATAATAAAAATAAATAAAAAATTAAAACATCAAAAACAAAAAAAATCTTGGGATCACTTTATTGTTTAGATTGATTTTTTAAAGTTTTTAATAGTTTAGTTTTTAATTTGTTAGCTTTAGGTTTTAATTTTAATATTAGTTTTAGTTATTATGGACACTAACATTTACTATTTCTATTAGCAGCCTGTAGGTACATGTGATCACAGTCAGTAAACTACTAACATTTTCGGTTAATTGTCAAACATCCTTTTTTGCCTTTTTATAGTAAAATAGGCTGTTTGTTTTTCAAACTGACATAACTTGGTCTAGGAGTGTCAGTTTTTTGTGTTTTTATAGGCATTGGAAAGCTGGTTCACCCAACATTACAGCAGTATGAATGTAATAACCAGATTTCATTACATTTTTTATGTATAATCACTTGAAGTTGAGATTTCTTTAGAAACTTCTTTTGGCCATATCTTTTGCCAAACTTCATGAAATTTCACCAAATTTTTTTGAAATAGTATAAAATTTTACGTAGAATATGATCATCTATTTTATTCTGCTATTTAAACTCATCATTATCAACTTTTATCAGATTTGTCTCTTTTTGTTTAACATTTGGTTGTAGCTTTCGTATGTCAAAGACTAAAACTATTGAAACCACTCACAAATCTTCTACAGATTCGCTTGTCAAAGAGAAAAACATTGAAACTAGTAATGCATTGTGTGCAGATTCATATGTCAAAGATCATTTTTTTCTCACTAATCTAGGCACCTAGTTTAATTTAGGGTGATAGTAATTGAACTTTGTTTGATAAATCTCTCATCATGAACCCTTTTCCTCCAAACTATGAAATTGCAAATTTTGATAAATACAAAAGAAAAGGTGATCCTAGAGACCATCTAAGAGAACTCTCCATAGCATGTATGGACATACAATATGATGATACTTTTCCCTCATAGTCTCAGAGATCAAGCCATTGAATGGTTCTCCCATCTCCCTCATGGTATAAAAATTTTCTAAGTGCTCACCGATCATTTCATCACCCATTTTCATACAACATTGAATATGATATATCCATGATCAACCTTTGTAACACCAAACAAAGAAATGGGGAAACACTCACAGCCTTCCTACAACATTGGACAAATCTTGCTAGCAAGGTACCCTGGAATATTCTTGAGAAACAACTTGTCAATCTTTTCATCCAAAACCTAAACCAAGAACTTGGATTTCATTTACAAATTCAATGTACCGACACTTTTGAAGAGATAATGGATAAAGGTATAACTATAAAAAGAGCCCTCATAGAAAAAGGTCTTGTTAATATCTTCAAAGAAAATAAGGATTCCAATAACAACCAAACAAATGAAAAACCTCAATTTTGGGCTAAAAATAAAAACATTGTTAATGACGGTGTCATTGATTCTAAACTCATTCACATTATTCAAAACCCTCCATTAGTAATTCAATTTTCATCCTCAAATGCATATGTTACTCTCCCTAAGAATAACCCTATACTGGGATTAAGACCAAGATGAAAATTATCAAACTTAGGGGAACCTCAAGAAACCATCTTTCGAAAACTCAAAAATCATGGCCTTATTAAATTTCCTGAGATCAAGCCTTATGATGAGAATGTTGTTAAACCCCATTGGTACAATGACAATGAGTATTGTGAATTCCATAGAGTTAAGGGCCATAAAACAAATAATTTCATGAGACTTAATAACTATATCCAAGATTTGGTAGATCGAGGAGACCTCACTATAGATGAACCTACTCCAAAGTCGGCTAATGAGAAATTGAGAGTATATCAAGATCCATTCCCACAACATGGTAACAACAACTACACTAATAAAGTCAATTCCTCTACCTCATATGATTCCATTGTAGGTTGTATTGAAGCTTGCTCTCCATAAGTAGACACCATTACCATAAGAGCTCGTAAACCTGATTGTGTTGTTACCACCCATCGTGGTCATCTCACTGTCCAAGGAACCCCATCCTCGTATATGCCATCATCCTTGGTGCAGTCATGGTCGGAGGGTTCACAGAATGAACTGTCCAAACCATGCAACTAAATTCAACACAATGGAAACAACTCAATTGTAGAATGCAAATGAAGATTCATATATTCAGAGTATCAAAGAATTACAATGCTCATATGCCAGCAACATGCAAGCTACAAAACAAAGGCTCACGTGCCTATTTACAAATATGCAAGATATGACATTCAAAGTGCCTTCCAGAACAAAATATCTATTCTAATCTATCATAATCAACTACTGACTTCCTAATACATCCTAGAGATCTATATATATCATCTCCGAGCTCAAGAAATCTTCCGCGTCAGCCAAGAAAGGTTATAGAAACAAATAGGCTGGCCTTAAACATCTGGTAATGCTCCGCAAATGGATGCAACTTGGTGTGGACCTCAAGAAACGTCTATTTGATCCATATGTGCCATGTGTGATGTTTCATTTAGCTCTGCAAGTCACCAAAGTGCTCCACAAATCTTCTCCTTCAACTGGCTATTTGTATGCTCTGCTCTATGAAAATAAGTGATCTTTTGATAGCGATAACTTTTAGCAAACAAGTCCAAATGACTTGAATTTTGGATAAGATGTAGATGATGATATGTAGATTCTTAGTCTTGCTCTGCACAAGTTCATATGAAGATACAGTGAAATGTGGTACAAAATGTTGAAACTACCATTGACTAAACTAAACTAGAAATGAAAGAAAAGAAAGAAAAATGCAAATGTTTTTGGTTGATGCAAGATTGCTCTGCAACCTGGGATGCTCCTGCATCAATCCTCCATATTCAATTCCGAGTACAACATCCTTGATCATTTAGGGAAGACTCCCACACAAATCTCAATCTTTGATCTTCTTCGTACATCCCCTATACACAAACATATATTAGTCAAAGCCTTAGCGGAGTCTCGTGTCGCTAATGATATTAATGTGGAACAATTTCAATCCATGGTAGGACACCTCACATCCACTCATCGCCTAGTTTTCATTGAAAAGGCATGCCTACTGTTGATTCATTTCATAATGAACCCCTTCACCTCGAAGTAATCATTCACGAACACAAAGTCAAAAGGGTCCTAGTAGATGGTGGATCAGCCTTAAACCTATGTGCCTTAAGATTAATAAGACAATTGAGATATTCTAGTGAGGTTATTAATCAAAATCATTCTATCACAATCAAAGCCTATGATGAAGCTGAGAGAAAATCAGAAGGGACAGTTAGGCTACCTATCTTACTAGGTCCTACACTCATGGAAATCACTTGTCAAGTCTTAGAGCTTGATCTCTCATCTAACATTCTCTTACGATGTCCATGGACTCATGCCATGAAGGCCATTCCTTCCACATACCACTAATGCATCAAATTTCCCTACAATAGTCAAGAGGTTACCATATATGTTGACCCACATCCTTTTGAGTATTGTCGCTTATTGGAAGGCCCATACCACAAAGCCAATTATTGCCCAACCAACGATATTTCTAAGCCATCTTCATCATACATTGACCCATCCACACTTGCCTCTTCATCCACCACCCATCCTGAGATCAAGGCTAAGATTATTGACAAAGGATTAGGAGAATACACTCTACAAGGAGCCTTTTGTGTGGGGTAGCTCCCCCTTTCTCCTAAGAGCTTTGGGTAACCTCATCTTGAGAGACCTATTTATATTATTACAATCAACTATAAGCCAACTCAATTTTCTTGATGGGGTGTACTAGATAGAGAAATCATTGATGCAGATATTTTAGAATGGCTTTATAAGGAAAAGGATGAACAAGATAATCCCCCTCTTGAAAAATATCCTAAAGGTTTTCACATGGCACAAAATATGGGTTATTATGGAAAAGGTGGTCTTTGCTTGCATATACAAGGAACTATTGAACCCATTACAACTACTCATAGACCTAGACACTTGGGACTAGGGTTCAGAACAAAAGAGACATCATCACCCGAGCTTGAATTTATCTTAGATGAGGTAGCAAAAGCATTTCCTACAATTGAGAGTACTAATGAGGAAACCTTTGATGACTCCCTCAAGTGTATCACCAACCTATACGATTCATCCATCTTTACCCTTACAATGTCATTTCCACCATCATCATCCCATAATATTCAACTCATTTATCCTGAACTCATTGATTGGGACCAACAAGGGCCTCCTATTCTAGATGTCTTTCAAAGAGATGAGGCTATCGTTGAATTCTTGGGATTAATATTAGGAATACCACTTGGGGATCACAAGATTGGATACATTGTAGAGCTCAACATTAACTCATACTTTGGAGAAACAGTCAAATTCCTTAGTCGCAAAAGTGAAAATATAAAAATCACATCCCCTAGTGAAAACCACTTTGTGGCACTTTCGAATGACAAAGAAGTTAAAATAAAGGGCGTATCCGAAGGTGAAAACCTTCCTGAGGCACCTAAGGATGAGGAATTTGACCTCCCCGAAAGTAAGGCATATAAAGAGAGATCTCCTCTTCTTATTGAAGAAACACAAGAGATGAATTTGGGAACAATTGAAGAACCAAAGATCATATTTGTAGCCAAATCCCTGACAGAATTTGAATTAAAAGAGTTCATCACCTTTTTCAAAGAAAGAGCAAAGAATTTTGCATGGTCTTATGTATATATGCCTGGTTTAGATTCTTCCTTGGTAGAACATCACTTGACACTATATCTTGGAGCAAAACCGGTTAAACAAAAGTTGAGAAATATGCATCCCAAAATCACTTTCTTGGTCATAGAAAAACTAGAAAAACTACTTGTAGTTGGATTCATCAAACCTCTAGATAAGGCTCATGTGTGACCATGTACACAAAAACATTTATTTAATAAGTTTATGTGTGATTGTGTACATAAAAAATACTACATGTGAAAGATATTAAATAAAAAATGTAGTACCACACATGAGTCAATTGAGGGATGGACAAGTGTCGAAATGTGGTGAGAGGTGAGGACCTAGTTCAAATATTTTATTTGAATTAGTTGGGATATGTGAGGGAAATTAATTAAATAAATAAAATTTATTTAATTAATTGGGAAGATGATTAGGATATGATTGGGATATGATGTGGAAATTAATTAAATAAATAAAATTTATTTAATTAATTGGAAAGTGGGATTATGAATGTGAAATTAATTAAATAAATAAAATTTATTTAATTAATTGGCTAAGTGGGATAAGGATGGGATTAAGATGGGATTTTAATTAAATAAATAAAATTTATTTAATTAATTAGCTTTTGGATTAAGTGGAGTTAGAAGTGGGATTAGGACAAAATGCTACATGATATCTAAGTGATGTTTTTAACTAGGTGTTGCAAGACATGGACAAATTTGGAATAATTTTGGGTGTCTACATTTTGCCCCTCTTTGAGATGATGTTCAAGATGATAAAATTTGTTTTGAATAACATCATTTCAAAGAAGTTAAGGTATGGATAGAGGAAAATGATAGGGATGAAATGGGATGATAGGATGAGGATGCCCCCTCGAGAGGATGGGCAGGTTGGACAAACATGGGTAGGCTCTCGAAATGAAAAGGATTGGCTAAGGAAGATAAGGGAATGGATAGAAGAAATGATGATGCGTTACGCTACAATGAAGGTGAGCAACCATGATGTTTGATATTGCACTAGACGTTATGCACCAAGGTATAAGGACCAAGGTGATGATGTGTCTCGTGCCCCAGCATAATACAACCTTGTCTAACGTATGAGGAAGTAAACTTAGAGCAATGAAGTCTTAATGCACAAAAGGTATGATATGACCTTAGATGCAAAGGATAGTGCAAAAATCTATTCCAACATACACAAGATATGAATATTAACTGGAATGATATCGATTTGATACAAATGCAAGATAAAATGATAACACACACACACACAAGCAAGCAATCAAGTATGCACAAATGATTCAAAAACAAACAAGGTATTGCCCCTGTCAAGCTGTACACCAATGATTGATTGTTTGATTGTTTTGTTGATGATGATGATAGTGTTGTCATTGCAGGGAACGCTATATCCCTAGATCAACACAAAGATGTTTGATAATGATGATTATGATTGATTTTTTGTGTTTACAACAAGGCTAGGATTAAGACCAAGGATGTGATTGGATAATTTGACTCAATTGATTAGCTTGATTGATATGGATTAATTGGATTTAAGTTTGATGAAGTTGTTTGATTGAATTGATTTGATTTTGATGATGTGATTGATTTTGATTGGATTGGATTGATTTGATTGATTGATTGATGTGATTGGATTTTGATTATGATGGATTTCTATAAATGGATTGATTGGAAGAATTGATTGATTAGATTGAATTGATGGAATGATTTGATTTTTTTGGATTTTTGGGAATATTTAATTTTTTGTGTTTTTGGGAATATTTTGATTTTTTTGTATTTTTAACATGTTTTGAAAAATGCCAATGGATTTACAATTTAGGTAGCCTTTGTGCTTGATACCAATGACAAGGGAAAACCAAGTCTAGATACAGGGATGGATGAATGGGATTGGATGGATAAAAGGATGGGTGATAGTAAATTAGATGGAAGGCTCATGATAAATGGGTGGATAAAGGGATAGGCCATAAAAGGGAAAGTTCGTGATAGATGGATAGATATAAGAATAGGCTATGGAATAGAAAGCTCATGATAAATGGATAGATATAAGGATAGGCTATAGTGGATGGAATGGATGTATGCCTCATAATGGAGCTAGGATGTGATCTCCAAAGACTATGTCGCATAGGAACAACATGCCCCATTCTAGGTAGTAGACTTAAGATTTTGCATGACAAAGCTTATGAAAAAAGGATGACATGATGGATTTTACATGACAAGGCTTATGATAGGCGGATAATGATAGGATTGTTTGGAAAAGGATAAGGTATATCAAGAGATATCAAAGCATGTTTCAACATTTTGCCCCTATGTCTTCATCAAGATCAAAAGGAGGAAGGGGGGATGAATGGACTCAATATGATAGGTATGTGGGTGTAATGGCTAAGGATGGTAGGATGGTATGGTAAGATAGGCCATGATAAGATGGAAAATGATAGGTTGGAAATGATAAGATGGATGAGACAATATGCCCCCAAGTGTAAGTGACATAGAAGATCAACCTACACATGACGTATGTTTGCCAAGTTTTCATCATGGTACTTATCCAAGGCACCTATTTACCAAGTTTTCACCGTTGGACAAAGGGATTTCTCTTTATTTATTTTTATTTTTTTTTAATTTTTTTTTATTTTTTGAAGGGATGGCATTTTAATTATACATGGCGCCTGTTTGCCAGGTTTTTACCATGGTAATGGATAGGAGGGACTCAAGTGTCTAGTGCTATGAATGTTGGTAGTCTCGTTGGCTATGGATGTCCTCGCATGGACCATGTCAAGTGCGCTCATAGATGTTGGTAAAGGGATTACATGGAAAGGAGATGTATTAGGTAGATGGTGGATTATGAAAGGAAGATAGTGGATTATGGAAGGCTTATGCATGGAAGGATAGTGGATTATGATGTGGATTATGTAGGATTTATGCAAAAGTGGATGGATGAAAGGCTTATACAAAAGCATGGACCATAGGAAGGTGATGGGGAAGATATGTAGGATAGTGGATGAAGGATGGGGAGATGGAGGTATGTGGGAATGTTGTAGAATGGAATGGAACCATGACCAACGGTTGCACACACCATGATAAACATTGAAGCTTTTGATGGAAAGGTGGTGTAGGAAGCAATGGGGATGTTTGCGTAGGGGATGGGTGATGTAATGATTTAGGCACCCACATAGACTTAGTATTTTTACGATTTTTGCTTTGCTTGTGTGATTTTTGGAATTTTTGGATGGAATAGGATTTTTGGATGGAAAGGGATGATTGGGATTTTTGAGATGTGGATAAGGGTGCTTCATTTGACTTGTTTTATTTTTTCTTAGGGACCCAAACCATTTTAGTTTTGACCTTTTCTTGTGAAGATTTGGGCTTGGGTAGTGGTTTGGATAGCTTTGTAAATGTACTTTTGCTTTGACTTTTGGCATTGATGTCCCAAGGCATTTGGACCCTTAGGATTTTTGGCTTTATGAAAGGAGGCATCCAAATTTTTATTTTAGAATCCCATGAGTTTGGTGGAAGTGGGGTTGGTGAAATGAGTGGAAGATTTATGTTTATACAATATGTGCATTTGTTTGTCATGATTAGGAATGTAAGGGTACTTATGGATAAGTGGATTAAAAGTGGGTTTACAGATAAATGGATAAAGGGATTGGAGGATAGGGATATTAGGTGTTGGGAGTAATGGTGGTAAAGTGGATGGAGGGATATTAGGAGTTGAAAGGAGTGGAGGTAAAGTGGATGGTAGGAAATTAGGAGTTGGAAGTAATGGAGGTAAAGTTGATGGTGGAAGGTGTATGGTCACATGCTTTTGGGGTTTATAAGATAATGGAGGTGGAATGCCTACATATGTTTTGGGTATATGATGTGGTTTGTGATGGAAAATGGACTTAGGAGGGATGGAGGAGTTACCAACATCTTTAAAGTGTTTACCTTGGGGTGTATATCCAAGGCCATATGAGCATGGAGGAATCTTGACATGGTTTGGCTCCAAGATACCTTGTTCATAAAGGCCTAGGCCTTTACCTTGGTAGTTCATGTTTCAGAGTATGCGATGGACTATAGGACTTGGTGTGCTTTGGAAATTAAACTTGAGTTCATTATTAGATGGAGAAGGTGAAGTGGATAAAGGTTGTCGTTGTCCTAAAGAAGAACACTCATGTATAAGGGTGGTAAGACCAAGTGGATATGATGGTGGACTTGAAGTGGAATCGATGGTGGTTGTGGAAGGATCATTAGGATCTTGATTATGTTCATTATGTTCACTAAGATCCAAGTTATTTGTTTAATCTTTTATGTTTACTTGGAGGACACATGTTTCATCATGACAAGTAGATGTTTGCTCATTATGGATAGGGCTAGATGGCGGATGGCTAGGAGCAATTTGGATATCTTGCTTATGGTTGGATATAGGATCAAGGTGCTCATGGATAGCTTCTTCATAGGTATCATCTTGATCATAAAGAAGGTAAATGTTATGGATATGTTGAATTTGGATAGCTTGCTCATGAATAGTTGTTGGGAGATGGATAGGATCAAGTGGATCATGGATAGATTCATCATTATGGATATCATCTTGATCATGGAAAAGATATATGTTATGGATGGGTTGCATAAAAGTGATTTGACCTTGAGTTGGACTAGGGCTTAATGTTTCCACATGCTTAGGATTAAACTCTTGACATACCTCTTGGTTTTCTTGAATGGAAGTGGATAACTCTTGGATAGGCTTGACATGTTCTTGAGGGTTATTGACATGAAGGTACAATAACTCTTGACTTGGGTTCGTGATAGGCTTGATTGTTTGTTAGTCACATGATGGGATTGAAAGGATAGACATGTTAATGGAGGGCTCTTGGATAGGCTCAAGGACATGTGGACTATGTGAAGGAGTTGTAGGATTGGACATGACCTTTGGAAGTTCTTTGGTAGGTTTGTGAATTGGTGTTTGACATGGAGATAATTTATTCCTAGCTAATAGCCAAAGGATCACATCCTTTGCAAGATTATGGGTAAATGAGAAATATAATGGATGGATGATAAGGGTAGATGGAGTTGTAGGCTTAGGATTAGAATTAGGTGGAGGGCTAATTGGATTGGATGGATTAGGATTAGGATTAGAGGGGGGTGACACATGGGATTTGGATGATGTGGTATGATTTCCCATTGTATGTTGGTACACCTTGTAAACAATTGGGACAAATATTAGGCATTTATTTGTATTATGGCCTTTGGTCCTATGGTATGCACAATAATCATGTTCATCATATGGACTTTCTTCACATGGTTTGACTTTAGAAAGTTCAATGAGTTTTGCTTCAAGCATCCTTTGTAAAACTATCTCAGACGCATCCTTTGGTAAAGGATTAGAATGACATGGTGATGAAGGTAATGGAGGGCTTGGTGGTTTGGAAGGTATTAATGGAATAGGAATGGGATCACATGGTGGTGTTGGGATAGCACTTGTTGGCTCATGTGTTGGCATGTGATTGGATGGTGGATGCCACTCATAAGATGCATTGGCTAGATTGGTATCTGCCTTATCAAAGGTTATTAGATCTTGCATAGGATAACTTGGGCTTGCTTTATTTATGTACAAGGGACCACTTGGACTTGGATATGCTTCTTGTTGCAAAGGTGGACTTAGGTTCACTTGTGCTTGTTGTGGAGGCCATTGATAGTCTTGGTGGTTGGGTGAAATGGTAGGATATGTAGAAAAAATATCTTGGGGTTGATATGAAGTTGATGGCATTTGATCTTGTTGCCAAGGTGGACTTGGGCTTGCTTGATTTATGTGCAAAAGGCTATTTGGACTCACATGTTGTTCTTGTGAGGACACTTGGTTGCCTTGTGGATGGGTTTGGTGGTGAGATGACATGGTTTGATATGTAGGTAAAAGGTTTTGTGATATGAATTGTGGTGGAAGTTGGTTGATGTTGGAAGAAATGGGATATGGTGATGTGGCATTGGTTTGACATATGGTTGGATAAGATTGGTATGAAGTCGAAGGGGGTGACACATAAGATTGATGTGGAATTTGTTGAGGTTGGAATGGTGTTTGGACTTGTTGTTGTGGTATGATTTGTTGTTGTGGAATGATTTGTTGTTGTTGTTGGTAAATTTGTTGATGTTGTGGTTGGAATTGTTGAATGGGTTGTTGTTGTTGATGAAGTTGTTGATGTGATGATGATGGAGGGATTGCCACATAAGAATGAGGTGGAACTTGTTGATGCAGAATGAATGGATGATGTGCTTGTTGATTTGGACATGTGGCTACGAGGTATTGGGCTAGTGCTACGAGTTGTCACATTTGAGGTGATTGACTTGTTTGTTGAAGTTGTTGGATCATGTCATTGGCCTCTTGAATGGTTTGTTGGCTTAGAGGTGATTGGCTTGCTTGAGCTTTGGGAAGTTGAAGCATGATTTTTAGTACTTGGTCTTCAAATGTTGGCATGTTGTCTCAAATGTGTTTAAGTCTTAAGACCTTTTTGGCAAGTGCTTGGTTATGATTCTATGATGATGTGGATTGTTTGGATGATGATTGGATGATTAGGATGAAGGTTTAGATTGATTTGTTTATGTGTTTGATGTCTATAGCTTGATTTAGTAATGTTCAAACAAATGATTATGCATATACACACATGAATCACTCACGCAAGACACATAAGCAATTTTTTACTTTGAAAATGAAATGTGATGATTATTAAGCAAGCACTTGAAAACACATCACAAGCATAATGTCTAATCAAGTGGGTATGGCCAATTAGGTTGTAGGCTAGATTGCACAAGGTTGACTAAGGAATTGAAAGTGAAATCCTACCACACATTCGGGAGAAAGGGGTAACCCACCCTTCACCTTCACTTCCCAAAGGTATAAAGTTCTTTGGGGCTTAGCCAAGAGTGACAAGATTCCAACTCCCAATGAGGGTGTCTTTCAATTCAGCC
Organism: Cunninghamia lanceolata; assembly: GCA_027924645.1. NCBI lineage: Eukaryota > Viridiplantae > Streptophyta > Pinopsida > Cupressales > Cupressaceae > Cunninghamia > Cunninghamia lanceolata. The sequence continues at coordinate 4,835,086 of BSBN01000908.1, read as the reverse complement.
TCGATTGAGGTCATCCCTTGGAGTGGTGTGTCTCCAAGCAGGCCTCCTAAATAGGGTAAACAAAAGCGAACCAAGTGGGTTGTCACTTGATTCACATTCGCACTTGTTAATTGACCCTTTAGAAAATGAAATGTGTAGAAGACAATTCAAGCACTTGTTCTTTTTAGATCTCAAAATCTAAATATGTAGGAAGACCCTTGTTTATTTTATGCCCAATTTTAATGATGTGTGATTGCAAACAAGATTGATATTAATAGCCTAAAGTCCAAATGTATTTGCAAAAAATGATTAAGAGATGAAAGATTAGAAGGAGTGCAGCTGGTTATTTTCTCTTTCTCCTTGATGTTGTGGCTGATCCAAATGCTACTCCAACTCCTTTGATTCACCTGGCACGCCAAATGTAGTTAAGGTAAAATTTTAAATAGGGTAAAAGAATAAACAACAATGATCAAACCCTAACAATTGCACAATGAAGCACAAGACAACATGAAAATCAAAATAACAAATGTAAATGCAAATTGATCTCCATGTTATGCTTGATTTATCTCCATTGCTCTTCTCAACCTCGCATGAGCATACAAGATTTTGAAGGATGATTGTTGGAGGAATGTTGGGTGCTCACTTCTGCAACATAACGATAAGATAAAGATGATATATGAATGATTGATAGATGGAAGATGATGATAATGGATGATAGATGCAAAGGCTCTAATGTGATTTCAGCAGCATAAGTATACTCCAACTCAATGCATGCAAATGGCTTATGAGGGGGTTGATTTATAGGAAAGGCTTAGCTCAAATTGATGGTTTAGATTAAAAGGCTAAATGATTGATGTGGACAGCTAGGATTGATTAGTTATTCCCACTCTTCAAGGAAGTTGTAGTCATGTGACAAGTGTACAAAGGAAGATAAGGCTCATGTGTGATCGTGTACACAAAAATATTTATTTAATAAGTTTATGTGTGATTGTGTACATAAAAAGTACTACATGTGAAAGATATTAAATAAAAAATGTAGTACCACAGATGAGTCAATTGAGAGATGGACAAGTGTCGAAATGTGGTGAGAGGTGAGGACCTAGTTCAAATATTTTATTTGAATTAGTTAGGATAGGTGAGGGAAATTAATTAAATAAATAAAATTTATTTAATTAATTGGAAAGTGGGATTATGAATGTGAAATTAATTAAATAAATAAAATTTATTTAATTAATTGGAAAGTGGGATTGTGAATGTGAAATTAATTAAATAAATAAAATTTATTTAATTAATTGGAAAGTGGGATTATGAATGTGAAATTAATTAAATAAATAAAATTTATTTAATTAATTGGCTAAGTGGAATAAGGATGGGATTAAGATGGGATTTTAATTAAATAAATAAAATTTATTTAATTAATTAGCTTATGGATTAAGTGGAATTAGGAGTGGGATTAGAACAAAATACTACATGATGTCTAAGTGATGTTTTTAACTAGTTGTTGCAAGACATGGACAAATTTGGGACAATTTTGGGTGTCTACACAAAGCATGTCCTAAAGATGATTTTCCATTGCCAAACATTGACATCATAGTTGACCTAACAGCAGGACATGAGATGTTATCCTTAATGGATGGGTTTTCTGGGTATAACCAAATCAAGATTGCTGAAGAGGATCAACATAAAATTGTATTCATATGTACTTGGGGAGTCTATTGCTGGAAAGTAATGCCTTTTGGTCTTAAAAATGCTGGAGTAACATATCAAAGAGCAATGATTGCAATATTTCATGATATGCTTCATAAGACAATGGAAGACTATGTGGATGATATATTGGGTAAATTACACACAAGAGAGGGTCATTTGTATGTCCTTGCAAACATCTTTGACCACTTAGAGCAATACAATGTTTGACTTAATCCAAAAAAGTGTCTTTGGTGTGACATCTGGCAAACTCTTAGGGTACATTGTCTCTCGAAGAGGTATTGAAGTGGATCCTGCTAAAGTCAAAGCTATAGTTGAGATGAAATCACCACAAAATTTGAAGCAATTGTGTCACCTTCAGGAAAAACATCAGTCTATCAAGAGATTCATAGCACAACCCGCAAATAAATGTCAACCCTTTGCACATCTATTGAGAAAAAATGTAGAATTTCAATGGGATGAGAGATGTCAACAGGCATTTGATAAATTGAAAGAATATCTTGCAACACTACCGGTTTTGGTACCTCCTAATCAAGGAAAATTGATCCTTTTATACATATCAGCCACATCAGCAGCATTAGGAGCCTTGTTAGCACAAAATGATGATATTGGAAAGGAAAGAGCTATATATTATATCAACAGAACTCTTGTGGGATATGAGCTAAATTACTCTCCTATTGAAAAGACATGCCTTGCAGTTGTCTTTGCTTCATAGAAACTTAGACATTTTATGCTCAATCATCAAACTAAGCTCATCTCAAAGGTTGACCCACTAAAGTATCGTCTATCCAAAGCTACATTGATAGGACGCATGGCAAAATGGATCATGATGTTGAGTGAATTTGATATTGAATATGTTGACAGAAAATCTATAAAAGGATAAGTCATTGCCGACCAATTGGCAGAGGTACCTATTGAAGCCGATCATCCACTTATTTCTGAATTTCCAAATGAATCAATCTTTGTTGTTGACTCCCCTACAAATTGGAAATTATACTTTGATGGATCTTTTACACATCATGGTTCTGGAGTAGGGATCCTTCTTGTCACACCACAAGGAGATCTTATACCAAAAGTTTATAGTATCTTGTTCCCTTGCACAAATAACATTGCAGAATATGAAGCACTTATCAAAGGTCTGAGAAAATCTATCCAATGGAATGTCAAAGTACTTGAAGTCTATGGTGATTCCCAACTTGTCATATGTCAAGTCAATGATGACTATCAAACAAAAGATGACAAGCTAATCCCATATAAGAAATTGGTTGACACATCCAAGCAATCATTTTCATGGATCTAGTTTGAACAAATTCCAAGGATAAAGATTAAAGCCATTGATGTTATGGCAACCATAAGTTCATTGATTGATATTCCATCAAATATCCCACATTCAGACTTCTTGCTTGAGAAACTTTACATTCCTGCATTTGATGTCCCAAAAACTAAATTTGTATGTGAACTTGTTGGTCCTAATACACCTTGGTACAATGAAATCTATACTTACCTTCATGATAACATCTTACCACCTAACCTTTCAAATTCCCAATGCCGAACCTTCATCCATCATTCATCTTGTTATACCATTCTTGGCGGTACACTTTATCAGAAGTCACTCGATGGGATTCTCCTTAGATGTCTTAACTCGAAAGATGCCCATGCCTCCTTACATGAGATACATGAAGGTATATGCGGTGCACAATCTAGTGGTCCTACCTTGGTCAAAAATTTGTTAAGGACTAGGTACTATTGGTTGACTATGGAGAATGATGCACATCAGTTTGTCAAGAAATGTCTTCCTTGTGAACAACATAGTGATTTGATTTATGCACCTACACAAGAGTTACAAACAATCACTACATCATGGCCTTTTTCACAGTGGGGACTCGATCTCATTGGTAAAATACATCCACCTTCATCCAATGGTCATTCAATCATTATCACCTCCAATGAGTATTTCACAAAGTGGGTTGAAGCTATTCCTTTTACCTATATAACTAGCAAACAAATTTCCAAGTTCATCCTTCATTATATCATTTGCCGGTATGGTATACCCCAAGAAAGTGTTACTGACAATGGCAAGCCATTCAAAAACTAAGAAGTCCGCCACCTTTGCAATCAATTCCATATCCAATGCCACTTTTCCACTCCATACTATCCCCAAGCAATGGTCAAGTTGAAGCTTCAAATAAGACTATTCTTAAAATATTGAAGAAAACCATCAATGAATTTGGTTAGGATTGGTACTTGCAACTCGATCCTGCTTTGTGGGCATATCACACTAGCATCTGCACGCCTATTAGATCCACACCATATTCCCTTTTCTTTGGATCCAAATCTATCCTACCAATCAAGGTCAAGATCCCCTCCTTAAGGGTGTCATTACAACATCTTATTAATGAGGAAGACTATAGAGTTGTTCGCTTGCAAGAATTAGTAACACTAGACAAAAGATGCCTCAATGTTCTTAACCATCTCAAGGCCTACCAAAATCATCTTCGTCGTAGCTACAACAAGAGACTCAAAGAGTGCAAATTTGAAATTGGTGATCTTGTTCTCAAGGAAAATCAAAGGAACCTCCAAGATCCAGACAGAAAAGGAAAATTTGAGCCTAATTGGTTGGGCCTCTTCATCATTACTAGCAGTTATGGATCTTGTGCATATCATCTTTCTACACTTGAGGGTCATCCCCTTGAAGAGCCTATAAACACAATTCACCTCAAAAGGTTCTATGCCTAACCTGTGGGGTATCCCAATTATTCCAAAAAATACAAAACCATCAAAAAATAAACAAAACAAAAAAAATCAAAATAGTAAAGATAAATCCCTTCGTCCAATGGTGAAAACCACTTCGGTGGCGCCTTAGATAAGTACCATGGTGAAAATCTAGCAAATAGGAACCATGTGTGGAGGTCTTGCATCCACCATCTATTAGTTATCCTTTGTTACTTCCATTTTCTCTCGTCTAGCTTGCATACCATCACTCATTTCCCATCCATCCTCCTATCATGGCTTGAAAATTTCACTTAGTGTCATTTCTTGTCATTGTCATCTCCATCCATGTCATAAATAAACCTTACCAATACCTAGTAAAGGTTTGGATTGTTCTCTCAATTTCCTTATGACCTTTAGAAGGTAACTCTCTAAGTCTCATGCATTTCATCTCAAAACATTTCCAAAAATCCAAAAAAATTAAAACATTCCCAATAATCCAAAAAAATCTAAACATTTCCAAAAATACAAAAAATTCAAATATTCCAAAAAAAAGGAGTTCCAAAGCAATAAACCTTATTTCATTCCACATTCCATAATACACTTTTTCATTGGATCATAATAAACATTCCACTTTCATCTCATCAATAAAACACTTGACATTCAAGCAAAAACACTTATATAGCACGCTACATCTAAACCAAAATTGCAGGCATTAGTCTACATGATAATACAATATCTATCCACTTTATCAATTGCCACATCATTCAATCTCAAACAAATATCATCCAACCTCATCTAGGGATATATCGTTCCCATCATCAAGCACCTAACCAAACATCACTCAAACTCTTTGGCAAGAGATACAATGGTTGTGTGACTTGTGTCATCATTTGGTCTTTTGTTTAATTTTATCTTTTCTCTCTCCTTCTTTTGCTTTATCAAAGCCACCTAGATCCATTTATATCTTGGTGTGTTACGATTAACAAAGAAAGGGGCATAGCGTTTTGCATGTCTGTTGGATATTTTTATCACTCCAACTAATATTCATATCTTGTATCTAGACAAGGTTGTATTACGGTGGGTATAAGGGTACTCCTTTTGTTTGTAGTGTCAAGTCTATGCACCCTGGTCCCTTATACCTTGGTGCATAATATCATCTTGCTATATCAAACTAGGGCTGCTCTACACATTATACCAGCATAACAATCTCTTCTCTATCCACTTCATCCATTATGATTCTTCAACTCTCAACATATCTTTATACACTATCTATTTCATCTATCTCTTTCAACCTAACTATCCATTCCTAACCTTTAACCTTATCCATCCTTTCGCTTACATCCATTTCTTTCTCTAATCCCTTTCATCCATTTTGAGAGCATACCCATGTTCTCCTAACCTGCCTATCCTCTTGAGGGGACATCCCATCCTTACATCATTCCTCTTTGTTACTCCTTCAAGTGGCTAGGGCATCCTTTTTCCTTCATCCATACCTTTTCTTCTTTGAAATGATGTTACTTCTCTTAGTCACAACATCATCTCAAAGAGAGGAAAAATGTAGACACTTAAATTTGACCATGTCTTACGACATAATCTTGTGACATATTTTGTCCTAAGTCTCCTCCATGACCCCTTCCATCAATCCCATTAGTTAAATAAATTATATTTATTTAACTAATTCCTCTCATCCATTTATCCTTCTCTTTCTTCAAATTAAATGAATCTTATTTATTTAATTTCATTTGTCCTTCATTTTCACCAAATTAAATAAATTTTATTTATTTAATCTCATTTTCCTCCACATGTCTCTCATAATTTAAATAATTTTATTATTTAAATTATTTATCCCACTCGCATCTCTATTTTTAACCACCTTAATTGTGCGTCATACGCACTTCCTCTCCAAATAAATTAAAAATCCCATTTATTCTCATTATTCTTCTAATTTTGGCCTCCTGTCATACCCCTTTATGGTGCGTCAAAAGCACTAGGTTTGACTCTAAATCATGTCCATCCACCTCATCCCTTCTCCCTTCTAATCCTAGCCATTCATTTGATTCCCTTTCCCTCTATAAATCAAACATGTTTTTCCATTCCAAACCCTCACACATTCTCAAAAACTTTTGTACACACATATCATCTCTCATTTTCCATTTATTTCATCACAGAGTTATGTTGGTTATGTGTGATCAACCCACAAATCCATCGAAAAAGACAAATCAATGGAGCTTGGGTGTACTCTGTTTAGTCTTATCTGAGATTTGATTTCATGCAAGGGTTTTAAGTTATTTCTATTCATTTTGATTTGCATGTTTATGTATTTGCTTTGCATGATTTATATTGATCTCACCTTGCATCAAACTTTCCTAGGTTTTCTTCATCCCTTCTGATATATCATTTGTTTCCAAACACTCTGAATTATTTGACAGTAGGAATCCTTGCATACCATAGCTCATAAGGAGTCTTTGTATTGTTTGCTCTTGCTTGCACTCTATTTAGTATATAAACAAAAATATGAATTGCTTCTCTCTAGTAGACTTTCAGTAGATTTGCTTCTTTTATCATTGTCCTTGCAGCTTCTTGAATAGTCCTATTCTTTCTTTTAACCACTCTATTTTGTTGAGGAGTCCTAGGGGCAGATAAATGCCTCTTTATTCCATGATTCTCACAAAACATGTTAAAATCATTGGAGGTGAACTCTCCACCTCTATCAGACCGCAAACATTTGATTTTTATATCCATTTCATTCTCAACCATGACTTTGAATGCTTTAAACTTATCTAGGGATTCTGATTTTTCTTTGAGAAAAGTAACCCATGTCATTCTAGAATAAGCATCAATCAGTAGCATGAAATACCTATCACCTTGAAAACTCCTTACTCTAGTAGGACCACAAAGATTTGTATGCACCAATTCCAACAGTCCGGTAGAAGATTGATCTTTGACTTTGAAACTTCTTGCTTGCTTTCCAACTTGAAATTCCTTACAGATAGCATTGATAGGCTTTATAATCTTTGGCAGATCTCTCACAGCTTGAACTAAACTTATTCTTACTAGGCTATCAAAATTGAAGTGACACAATCTTCTATGCCATAGCCAACTCACTAATTTGAGTGAAGCAAGGGCATCTTGCCCTTCAATTTTAGTTTTTCTTCTTTTTGTTGTTTTGTCCTTTGGTTAGTTTTTGTTGGTGACTTTTTGCCTTCTGTCATCATCTTGTAAACTATCTTTGTAAAGCTATAATCTGATAAAGCTAAAAATCTCCTATCGCAATCTCTTACATTATGTAAACTTGGTTAGCTCTGAAATCTCCTGTTACCAGGGCGCCAGGATCCAACTGATAAAGGGGTTTAAAACTGTTGACAGTTTCTGGCAGTTAAGAATTTGAATGGTCACTAGGAATGATCAAATGCAAAGCATATGGCAGGCCTCGATAGAGTTAATGATTTCTACCAGCGGTTTATGACAGATGGCACATGATAGAAAAGAATTTGAGCATGCAATGATGGGTTGGGAAGATATCCAGAAACTCAGAGGAAATTGATGTGACTGCAGTCCAGAAGAATATGGCTGACAGTTGCAGAATGCTTGGAGGAGGAATTGATGCCCTTGGAAGAATCTAGAAGATGAATCGACGGTGGCTAAGGGAATGAAGACTAATGGTTGAAAGGAGAGAGAGGAGAATGGAAGAGAGAGGCAGAGGAGGTGAAGTGAAATGACAAGAAGGAAACAGTTAGAGTAGAGTTTAGGAGAAAAACAAGTTCATGCAGTTTATAAAGGCTGATTTCTACAGGCTGATAGATAGATCTTTGTAATGTGTTGTTCATGAAATAGAATATGCAGGATCTGAGTTTCTACACTCTATTTTAGTGATTTTTTCTGTCGATATAGTATGTACAGAAATTCTTCCTATCTTTTTAGATAAACGTTATTAATTTTTCCTGTCACTAATTTCTGAATCTCTAGTTGTTCGATTTTGCGGAGAAGTTGTTTGAACCTGTGACTAGCAAGGCTCCATTAGATTGGTATCAGAGCCTGAGGTTAGATTGGGCATTGGTAAGTGGTTGAGATACCTCCAAGAAGGATGGGTAGAGGAGGAGGCTGAGGCAGAGGCTAAAGAGACCATGGTGACCCTGAGTTGTTGCAAAGTTTGGTTGCAAGGATGGAAGCCCTAGAGAGAGCACAGAGGAGAGGAACCCTTGATGTTGAGGATATAAGTGATGAGGAGGAAGAACAATAGAGAGAAGAAAATGAGAAAGGATGGATGGATCAAGAAGATGAATTTGGTGAAAAATTGCTGAAGTCAGTCATGAGTCTAGGTTCTAAACCCAAGATAGAGGTGTCAACATATGCTGGAAGCCTCAATGGTGAAGACTTGATCAGTTGGATCAATGATTTGGATAAATATTTTGAATATGAGGGTGTATCAGAGGAAAGAAGAGTAAAGTTTGCTTGCACTAGATTGAAGGGTCATGCTGCCATGTGGTGGGACTTTGTCCAAGTTGAGAGGAGAAGGAGAAATAAGGAGAAGATTAACTCCTGGGATCAAATTTCTGCCAAGTGATTATCAAGCTAATCTCTTTAAGAGATTGCAGAATTTGAAGTAAAAGGATATGTCTGTGAAGGATTATATGGAGGAATTTTACAAGTTAATAATCCAATCTGGGCATGTTGAAGAAGATGTGGAGAAGATAGCTTGATATGTGAATGGTCTCAAGTACAGTTTGTAAGATGAAATGAGTCTTTTGTCCTCTAGGAGCCTAGAAGAGGCTTATCAACTTGCTCTTAAGGCAGAGGAGAAGCTACAAAGGAAGCAAAGTTAGAAAGAGAAGAAGAGAGGAAGAGGTTTCAGAGGTAGAGGACAACAAACAAGTAGGGGACAATAGCATCACCAAGGAGAAGAGTCTGGAAGTTCCAATGGAATAGCCAACAATGATAGAGGTGGATATCAAAATAGAGGAGGTAGGTCTTATGGAAGAGGTGGTTCACAAGGTAGAGGAAGAGGATTTGCCAGAAAATGTTTCAAGTACAATCAATATGGGCACGAGAGCTGGGAATGCTCTGAATCATCTCAAGGACATTCAAAATTTGAGAGAAGCAATCAAGTTGTTCATGCTGATCAAGAGAGTGTGGAATCACTAGTACACCATAAGGATGAAGTAGAATAAGGTGTCTTTAATGCTTAAGAGGGTGTTGTTGAAGCCACAAAAAGAGAGTCAAGAGCCAATTCAAAGGAGGGAATTGTTTAAAACCAAGTGTAAGTCATAAGGTAAATGTTGTAAGCTCATTATAGATAGTGGTAGCACTGATATTATTGTTGCAACTAAGATGGTAAAAAAGTTAGATCTTAAAAGGATTAAACACCCTACTCCATATAAGGTGACTTGGTTACAAAAAGGTCATCAAATATTGGTTAGTGAGCAGGCCTATGTTGATTTTTAGATTGGCAGTTAGAAAGATTATGTTTTGTGTGATATAATGCCTACGGATGTGTGCCATGTTTTGCTTGGAAGACCATGGCAATTTGATAGGAAATCGGTGCATGATGGAAAGGCGAATACTTATACCATTGAGAAGGATGGAGAGAAGCATACCTTGCTTCCCATAAAGGAGAAAGAAGAGGACAACAGCAACAGCATTAGTAAGGTAATGATGGTAAGTGGTAAAGAGTTTTTGAATGATTTAAAAAATGAAGAAATTGGTTATGCTTTGGTTCCTAAACCTAGATGTGTAATGACTTCTACAAAGTTGGAGGATTTGCCTATTGAAATACAAGACATTTTGAATGAGAATATGGACATTGTTGCAAATGATTTGCCTAATGAATTGCCTCCTATTAGAAGCATTAGCCATCAAATGGATTTGATTCTAGGTGTTAGTCTTCCAAACAAGGTTGCATATAAGTTAACACCTATGGAAAATGTGGAGATAAGGAAGCAAGAGGATGACCTTTTGAAGAAAGGATTGATAAGGGAAAGTCTAAGCCCTTGTGTTATTCCTGCAGTGTTGGTTCCAAAGAACGGAGAGGAATGGCGTATGTGTACTGATTCAAGGGCAATAAACAAAATCACAATAAGATATAGGTTTCCCATACCTAGAATTCAAGATTTAATGGATTGTTTGAGTGGTTCCATGTATTTTTCTAAGATAGACTTGAAAAGTGGCTATCACCAAATAAGAATTAGACCAGGGGATGAATGGAAAATAGCCTTTAAAACTAGTGATGGATTGTATGAGTGGCCGGTTATGCCTTTTGGATTGTCTAATGCCCCTAGTACTTCTATGCGGTTAATGAATGAGGTTTTGAAAGTATTCATTGGTAAATTTGTGGTTATATATTTGGATGACATTTTGGTGTTTAGCAGGTCCAAAGAGGAAAATATGGATCATTTGAGGCAGGTTATGAGGAGGTTACATGAAGAAAAGTTGCAGATCAATTTGAAGAAGTGTGTGTTTATGCAGACCGAGCAGGTTTACTTGGGCTTCGTGGTGTCAAAAGAAGGGCTGAAAATGGATAAGGAGAAGGTTTAGACCATACTTGATTTTCCATCACCAAGAAGTGTCATGGAGGTAAGGAGTTTTCATGGTCTTTCTAGTTTTTATAGAAAGTTTATAAGAAATTTCAGTCATGTAGTAGCACCTATATTGGAGACTATTAAAGGACATAAAAGACCATTTGTTTGGACCAAGGAGGCTAAAGAAATTTTAGATTTCTCAAGAAGAAGGTGAGTGAACAACCCATACTTGCTTTTCCTAATTTTGATAAAGTGTTTCAAGTAGAGTGTGATGCTAGTGGTTTGGCTATTGGGGCAGTCCTAAGTCAAGAGGAAAAACAGGTTGCATATTTTAGTGAGAAGTTAAATGAGGCAAAAAGAAAGTATTCTTCTTATGATTTGGAGTTTTATGCTTTGGTTCAATCCCTCAAGAAATGGAGAAATTATCTATTGCCCAAAGAGTTCATTTTGTATACGGATAACCATGCTTTGCAGTTTATTAACAGCCAACACAAATTGAATCAAAGGCATGCTAAATGGGTTGAGTATATTCAGAGTTTTAACTTTGTTTTGAAGCATAAAAGTGGTCAAATGAATAAAGTTGTTGATGCCTTAAGTACGAAGCATTTATTGTTGTGTGAAATCCAAACTAACAGTGTGGGGTTTGAAGGTTTGAAAGAGTTGTATGCAGAGGATGCAGATTTTGGAGAAGCATTTGTAGCTTGCAATGATCCTATTTGCCAAAACAGAGAGCCATGGATGGCTTACATGATTCAAGAAGTTTGTTGTTTAAAGAAAACAAGTTGTGTATCCCTAGAGGATCCATGAGAGATAATTTGTTGAAGGAAAAGCATAGTGGTAGTCTCGCTGGCCACTTTGAACATGATAAGACTTTTCTATAGTTGAGCACTCATTATTATTGGCCAAGGATGAAGGCAGATGTGAAAAGATATGTGGAAAGGTGCATAATTTGTCAACATGCTAAAGGAAGAAGTCAAAATGCTGGGCTTTATCATCCATTACTAGTTCCAACCAGGCCTTGGGATTCAGTGAGTATGGATTTTGTTTTGGGTTTGCCTCGTACACAAAGGGGTAATGATTCAATCTTTGTTGTGGTAGATTGATTTGCAAAAATGGTGCATTTTATACCATGTAAGAAGACTAGTGATGCCACTAACATTGCAAATTTGTTCTTTAAAGAAGTTGTAAGGCTGCATGGTATTCCTAGAAGCATAATTTTTGACAAAGATACTAAGTTTGTGGGTCATTTTTGGAGGACTCAATGGAGGAAATTGGGCACAAATATGAATTTTAGTTCTACTTATCATCCACAAATGGATGGATAGACTGAAGTTGTTAATAGAAACCTTGGCAATTTGTTAAGATGTCTTGTTGGTAGTTCACCTAGAAGTTGGGATCTCATGTTAGCACAAGCTGAATTTGCATATAATGATTCCCCAAATAAAAGCACGGGTTTCAGTCCTTTCTATATGGTGTATGGTATGCATCCGAGAGGTGTATTTGAACTTCATGATCTTGCTGGAATGGAGAAGAGGAGTGTAGATGGTGAAGAATTTGCTCAAGTCATTCATGACATTCAAGAAAACGTGAAGCATAACATTGAGGACAACAATCTGCAGTACAAAAGACATGTTGATCAAAAGAAAAGAGTGTTACAGTTTCAGGTTGGAGACTTTGTATTAGCGCATCTTCGAAAGGAGAGATTTCCTACAGGAACATACAATAACTATGAATGCTTATGAGATATCACTTCCTACAAAGTTGAATATATCTCCCATTTTTAATGTAGCAGATCTATATCCATACAAAGGGGATAAAGAGGAAGATGAAGCTGAAGCAGTTGATTCATCTCATGAAGAGCAATCTGGGACAGTCACTGCTCCACCATAGATTGAATGCATTCTAGACAAACAATTTCTTAAGAAGACCCGTAAGCATGAGTACTACAAGTATCTCGTCAAATGGAGCAATCATCTAGTTGAAGATGCTTCATGGCTCATTGAGGAGGAGATCATCAAGTAGGGTCATTCAGTTGTAGAACTCATGAGCAGGAGCTCATGAAATTCTTTCCACCCAGGGAGTTTGATGCAGGGGGATCTTGCCCTTTAGTTTTAGTTTTTCTTCTTTTTGTTGTTTTGTTGTTTTGTTAGTTTTTGTTGGTGGCTTTTTGCCTTTTGTCGTCATCTTGTAGACTCCTATCTTTTTAAAGATATAATCCGATAAAGCTGAAAAGCTCCTATCACAGCCTCTTACATTATGTAAACTTAGTTAGCTCTGAAAGCTCCTGTCACCAGAGCGCTAGGATCCAATTGATAAAGGGGTTTAAAATTGTCAATAGTTTTTGGCAGTTAAGAATTCAAATGGTCACTGGGAATGATCGAATGCAAAGCATATGGTGGCCCTCGATGGAGTTAATGATTTCTGCCAGTGGTTTATGACATGATAGAAAAGAATTTGAGCATTCAACGATAGGTTAGGAAGATATGTAGAAACTCAGAGGAAACCAATGAGACCACAGTCCAGAAGAATATGGCCGATGGTTGCAGAATGCTTGGAGGAGGAATCAATGCCCTTGGAAGAATCTAGAAGATGAATCGACAACAGCTAAGGGAATGGAGACCGACGGTTGAAAGGAGAGAGAGGAGAATGGAATAGAGAGGCAGAGGAGGTGAAGTGAAACGATAGGAAGGCAGCAGTTAGAGTTTAGGAGAAAAACAAGTTCATGCAGTTTGTAAAGGTCAATTTCTACAGGCCGATAGATAGATCTTTGTAATGTGTTGTTCATGAAATAGAATATGAAGGATTTGAGTTTCTACACTCTGTTTTAGTGATTTTCTTTGTCGATATAGTCTGCACATAAATTCTTCCTATCATTTTAGATAAATGTTATTAATTTTTCCTGTCACTAATTTTTGAATCTCTAGTTGCTCGATTTTGCTAAGAAGTTGTTTGAACCTATGACTAGCAAGGATCCATCACTGAGTCATGAAACAGTAACAATAACCACCTTTGAGTTGATAAACATTTCCATCTGTCCTCCTTCTAGCAGCAATTATAGTTCCAGAATCATCTCTTTTCTCACAGCCATCATCCTGAAACACAAGATTGAATCCTTTGCTACACATTTTTCCAACACTCAAGAGGTTATGTTTTAAACCCGTAACATAGAGAACATCATCAGTATTATACTTTCCATCAAAACTAATTAAACCCTTTCCACATATCTTTGCAGATGTATCATCACCAAATCTAACTAGTCCTCCATCATATTTTTCAAGTTTAACAAACTTATTCTTATCACCGGTCATATGATTTGAGCATCCACTGTCAATGACCCAATAGTTCTTTTCCGGTCTAGCATGAAAAGTAGACATCAAGGTGTCTTCAACATTAATACATACTTTCAGAGCCCTTTCCTTTACACATTCCTTAGAGTTAGGAGAAACAATATCATCTTTTAAAGCTATGAACAAACATTCACTATCCGCATCATCTTCATAATCAATTATACTTGCATCTTCTCTAACATAATAACTTTTTTTAATCACCTTACCTTTGTTCTCCCTATTTTTGATTTTCAAAATTTTGTCTGGACATCTTAAAGCATAATGACCTATCTTACCACAACTAAAACACTTAAAATGCAACTTACCACCATACTTACCAGTACCCTTTTTCATTCTTCTCACAAAGTTAGCTTTCATATCATCAAAATCCTTCTGATCTAATTCCACAGTCTTCTCTAATTTACCAGCTTTAAAGGTAGTCTTAACTTTTTGTACCAAATTCTCTCATTTCAAAAGCATTTAAAGTGCCATATAACTGATCTCTGGTAAATTAATCCAAATTTTGCAATTCTTCAATAGAAGAGACTTTATGACTATAAGCTTTGGGAAGAGTTCTGAGTACCTTCATTACCACTTCTTTTTCTTTCAGTTCTCCACCAAGACCTTTGATGCTATTGACAACTTTATCCACCTTCTGCAAGTAGCTTGTCATGTTTTCATCCTCAGACATTTGAATGGTCTCAAACATGATCTTCAGATTCTACATCTTAGCTTGCTTGACCTTATCATCTCCTTCATAAATACTTTTTAACTTTTCCTACATTTCATTAGAAGTTTTTAGATTCATAACTTTCACCAATTCAGAATTAGTAAGACCACTTAAAAGAGCCTACCTTGCTTTACCATTGATTTCATAGGCCTTGATCTCATTTGCAGTACTTGGACCATTTCCAAGTATAGTGTATCCAGACTCAACAGACTTCCATATCTCATATCCAAGAGAAACCAAATAACCTTCCATCCTTACTTTCCAAAATGCGTAGTCTGATCCATCAAACAAGGGAACATCTTTTTTGTGCACCATCCTAGATCTTCCTCAAGTAGTTAAGCTTTCTTCCAAGGAACCTTGCTCTGATACCAATTGTTAAATGCACAAAAAAACTAAGAGGGGGGGTGAATTAGTTGTAACTTAAAACTTCAAAACCCTCACACCCATTCAGATCCACATTAATTCAATTAATCCCTTAAACTGTTAAGATGATTAAGCATGAAAGAAAATAACAAAAACTGAACTAGATCAACATCATACACAAGAGAACACTAGATTTACGTAGAAAACCCAAGAAGGGAAAAACCACAGTGAGGATTAGCTCACAGTATAAAGTAATATCAACAACGAATACAATAGGGCTCACTGTCAGAAAGCTCACTGCCAAAAAGGCTCACTACTAGAGAGCTCATTGCCCAAAAGAAAGAAAGGCTCACTACCAGAATAGAAACAAAGATAGAGAAGAATGTTACAAGGAGAAAATGATCTCAATACAACAAAGAAGTCCACCACAACGTTACCAACACATTCGTAGTCTCACTAAGGAATTGTAGACACCTACTCACTGCATTCAGTAATCTAACACTTGAAAGCTCACACTGCACTGCACTGCACAAATTCGCACTCTATAATTTTGCAATTCACATCACACACATCATATTCTTCTATCTTACCATCCTTCAACAAGTCAACACTTATTTATATCATCTTCAACCTTGAAAACATTCTCCAATGTTGACAAAGCACCTTAATCATGCAAATTCAAATTAGGTCAGCACCAAAGCATTCTGAAAGGAATGAAGGTGGACCACAACACACCTTAGCTTGGACCTAAATCCACTCATTCACACCACACCACGCTTCCACAAACATTGAAGCAACTCCACAATTAGTGTAAACACCCAAGGTCGGTCGAACCTGTGTTAACACCATAATCATTTAAGTACACACTTCCTCAAAACCAAAGATGACTCACAAACCACACATCATGCTTGAATACAATCTAAAATATTCCACAAAGACCCTGAAATCCAACAGATTCCTCCACAATTTTCACCTGAAGAAAGTACACACCCAATGCACCCAAACATCTCTACCATATACTACAACTCGAGAGATCAACTTGTGGAGCACCAAACCATGAACAACTTCAACTGAAGATACATATGAACCTTATAAACACACTTCTAGAACCTTAAGACCTAAAACCACCCTGCGGAGAAATGTGGAGCAAAAAATTTTTTCCCAGACACCTCTGCAAATTACAGTTCACATACTGGTGAATGTACCTTCCTCTGCACATCAATCCAACATGCCAAATTCTGAATGTATCACCTCTGAACACCTATAATCAACATATCCAAATCACATAAACAGATCTTCAATATAAAAGAAATGTGGAGCAAAACTAGAACGCTACTCTGCAACACAGACTACCACTACCACTCACTATTTTCTTATTTTATTCAAATTTTCTCAAAAACGCTTGGAAACCAAGCACCAAAAACATATTATCAACATCTTCAGCCCTTCCTCGTCATCGAAGATAGCATCCACTCAACACCAATTGCTCATACTCTTGTAACAATCTCTTGCTCAAACAGTTGACACTAATGACAACACAAGATTGTTGACATCAATGATGACACTGACTGCACATACTTGCAACAAACCTAGCATTAGAGAGTGGGATAATGAACATTTTGTAAAGGATATCTTATCTTATATGTGGGTCAATAAGTTTTCAAAGTAGAGAGGTTGTAACACTTTATTCAAAGGTTTGAAGTCCATATGAATAAGTAAAGACAAGAAGTGTGTTGTAAATTCATGGATTGTTTCAATAGTTTGATGTTTGCAATGCGATAGTTGAACCAATGAGACCTTGGGTTGTATGTTATATTGATAGTGACAAGTGAAATTATGGACAAGGTCGTTAAAGGAGTAAATGGATCTTGGTGTTAATGAGTAGAACCACTCTAAGGCATCATCTATTAATGTGATGGGAAAGTGTTTTGCTAGAGCAACATCATTAGTTGTTATGGTGGTTGTTAAAACATATAAATGTATGACATGTTAGATTGGGTTCCCATGGCCATTATATCATTCCATATTTATTGAAACCATATATGGAGGGGATGGATGGAAAATACTGTCCATGGATAGGGGTGATTGAATCCATCTTATGGTTGACGATGTAGAAGCAGGTATAAGATCTTCTAATTATATTTGTAGCTCTTTCAAGATTTTATAAACGTAGGTCTAATTGGGGAGTTGTGTGGGATGAATCTCGCATGATGGTGGAACAATGTTAGGGTTGGTAGCATATATGGTAGGAAGTTTGGTTCAACTTAGTCATATGGTGGGGAAGATATGAGTAAAGGGTTGAGTTAAAGTGGAGGTTGGAGTAGTGAGGGCATTTGTTTGGACATGGGCAATGGATTATGGGATAAAGTGATGGGAAGGGGTAGGAGATTTAGCATGGTGGTGAGTGTAAAATGTCATGGGGGAGTCATGGAACTCTTGTGGTGGGTTGATAAAAGAAAGATAAGGGCTTGGTTGGATGGAAGAACAGGGTGACTCTATGGGTGGTGGGATAGGAGAGATGAGAGGCAAGGGGTGTTCTAAGGGGAGGTACAAAAATTAATCATTACCATGAGGACACATGATTGGGTTGTGTATGGATGGATCGGTAAAAGGATTATCAACAGCAATGCAAGTGGGAATAACAAAATATATGATTGTGGGTGAGGGTAGGATTAGGGCTATGACATTAGGGCATCTTTGCATTTAAGAGTAATGAGATATCAAAAGGGAGATAGATGGCACAAGATAATGTAACCACTAACAATAGGCAAGGGAGGATCAAATGAAACATATCAAGAAGTGGAATCGTAAGATTTTGATGAAAAGGTTCAACTAGTAGGATTTATTGGGTTCCCCAAAATGTAACCTACAAAATGTGAAACCTAAGAAGAAGGGTAGACCTTTTTCTTAAATTTTACATATGTGTATGAGATTTGTGTATAGTGGTTGTGTGAAATAGCAATGTAAAGAAAAGTTGTGTCAAGGTATTTAGAGTGCAATGCAGACTCAAGACCTAAGGTCATCTCCAACCAACCAAACCTTGATTGTTAGCCACTAAATGAGATGAGACAAGATAATATGACCAATTGATAATTGAACTAGACTAATGCATGTAATTAGGATGTGGAATGTGTGTAAAAGTTATGCTATGTTGTAGAAAAATGTAAGATAGGGGTCTAGATGCACCTAGATTGAGTTGGACTAGTTATGCAAGTTGTTACAAATCAGGTTCTAAAGCTACAAATGATATTTGGTGAAAAGCTAAGAGGGTGGCAGCCCTTACTACTACTAGGTTTCCTACTGGATGGCCATGGAACTACCAGATAACTTGCAAGACTATCCTTATCACTTTAAATGGCTAGTGACTAAGAAGATTTGAGTATTGGTGGCTTTCTAGGTTTGTTAGGGTTGTTAGGTGCTCCTATATGATGGTTCAAACCTATCAAACAATAAATATAAGGCTACTAATCAATACACCTATTGTCAACTAGTCCAAATTTTGAAATGAATGAAGACATGAGGCAGTGTAACAGTTTCACCTAATAATGAATTGATATGGACTTGTGATTAGGATGATTTTATAATTGATTGTGAGAAGAGTGAATGCTAGAGATTTTGTGCGTAGACATACAAGTTTGACCCCAAGATGATTATACCTAATAAAGTGTAGTTTTGTGATCATGGGTGGCTTTAGGATGACCTAAGGGACCTATGTTGTTGATTTAGCTAAATACTAAGTTAATTTGAAGCTATTTTGGAGAAGTGGTAGCCTTGGCTACTGCTAAGCATCCTAGTGAGTAGCCTTGGCAACTATTGGATAGCATGTTGGGTGGCCTTGGTAATTGTTGGACAGCTTGTGGGAAGGCTAAGCCCTTTGATGATGTCCAATGATTGTTGAAACTTAGGACAACAAACTTTATGATTTTGGAATGTGATAATTGGCTTGATGATGTTCATTTGTCTATACTATTGATATCCTACAAGTTTCCTAAAAAAAATGTGCAACTTAAATCTCTTCAATGGGGGAACTTACAAAAACATGGGTTGGAAGGGGAGTCTGTCTCAATCAACCCCCTTGTGGGTATTTAAACATAAATTCATATGGTAGATAAGATTATAAACATAATAATAAACTAATTCAAATAAAGAAACTAAGTTGAAAGTACAACTAAGCCATGAAAACTTTAAATCTTAGCCTAAGGTTTCTTGGAAACTACACAAGCAAGTAGGGGTAGGAGAAAGGATTTGGAATACAAAATAGATTTAGGTGCAAAATAAATTTGTGGGTTGTTAGAGGACTAGTATGGGGTGTAGAAATGATATTCTATATCACTTCTAATGTATATTGGGTCTGAATTTGGATACGGTCTTTGGAAGGGTGGCAAAAGGGATGCACATTCGCATTGGGGTGATAAAAAACATAACTAAATGGAAAAATGAAATTTTGGTGATTTAAGATGGATGAAAGAGGACACTATAGTGGACTGTTAGTCTAAATTACTACAACTAGAATTGAGGGTTTGGACTAAACTTTTAGTTTTGAGATCACTAGTCTAAGATGGATGCAATCTAGCCTAGGGGAGTGGTTTAGGATTAAAAAAGGATTCAAATGGGATGAAAAGGAAGGGTGAAGGATTGAAAGGGTGGTGGGATGGATGGATAAGAGACTTTTAATTACTCAAAAAAAAAAAAATTCAATGAAAACCTTTCAAATAAATTCATACCTTGCTTGAAAACATGGAAAATCAAGACCTAGTTATAAAGAACTTGAGTGGCTGAGCTACCTAAGCATGATGAAAATATTCTAATTCATTGGAGGATGAAGATAACTCAATAAGTTTCTGAAATATTTTGGAATAGTCATGTTTGTACTAAAATATAAATCCTTGACAACCTATGCCAAAATTTATTTTTTTATGTTAAAATGAGGCAAAGGTTGGACTATTTATAGATTTTATGAAGAAATTTGAAGAGGGGATTGTTGGTTATGGGTAGGTATTGCATTAATTGATATTCTATTTGAATTATTTCTTGAGATCTTAAAAATTTAAGGTCGGCTTAGTGCTAGCCAATGTGGTGGTAGTGACCTCTAATAAGATTTGGGCCCATTTTTTTATGGAATCACAAGTTGCAAGGTGTGCATCTAAAATTAATTGTTTTGGTGGAAAATTTACTCATTTAGACATGTTTTGGGAATGAAAAAGGTGGGATTCACATGGAAAACTTGCCCAAGAGTGGAAAACTAATGGGGAAACAAAGAGAAAATGGGTCAACAACTTAGGAAACATAAAGAGAAAGGTTATGACATGGGGTGGGACTAATAATTAAATTGAATTACCACTTAGGAAACATAACAAGTGGTAAGATGACATAGGAAGGGGGAGCACACATGGATAAGAGACAATGTAGGCTAGGGAAAAAGGCTAAAAACATGACAAAACATACACAAGGGCAAAAGGGGCTAAAATGGTGACAAATGTGTGATAAGGGTATGTAAATACCATTATCATAGTCATATATTGGTATGAATTCACCATCTATGCATTGCTTGAGTAGTGTTGTTGGGGTCACTTGTGCAAATATATGTGCTATCTATATTTTTTACTATTAGATTCTTGCCTTTTTTGTCATTTGTGCATTGTTTGATTAGTGTTGTTGGGGTCACTTGTGTAGTTTTGTGTCTCTTTGATCTTGAACTTTGTCCTGCTTTCAGTAGAGGTTCTTCAGTTCTAGTAGTATAGTAGTTGTTCTTTGGCAATTGTTTACAACTTCTTCATGCTTTAGTGGAGTTATTCATGTTCCTAATCTTTTTGCCACAGCTTTTAGGGAGGCTTCTTAGTCCTCACATTTTCTCTCTTTTGGGAGGAGTTTTTTTCCTAGAAGTTTTATCCTTTTCTCCGCTTGTGAGAGAATTTTTTTGTACATAGATATCTCATCAGGCCTAGTTGTTTTGATCCATCATCATCACTACCTACCTAAGTTGTGCTTATGGGAAGTGTTAGAATCCATAATATATTTGCATCTTTATTTTATTATCATAGGTTTATTATGCATAGGATAAGCTTGCTTAGGTGTTGACTTGAATATTTGTCACATTATGAGGAACATCTTCTCTCACCCACATGTGTCACATATGATGGGTTGAAATATTGACTTCCTTTTATACTATTTTTATATATTTTAAGACCTTTTCATATGATCCTGTAGATACTTTACAAACATTACTATTACCATATGTTGTTTCTCATATACTTTTCAAAGACTTTAAACCTATGTTGATAATATGGAATATGGTGGTTATATTATCAAGTGTATGACTTAAATTATAAGTATGCATGTAATATGACTAGAATCCTATGGTTTAAGTATGAGAGTTATTTTGTGTGCATATGTTTGGATAATTAACCATGTACCGCAAGGACGTGGCATCAAGGAAAGAGCAATTGCAGCGAGTTGTAGGACAGGGGAATTAAGAGAAGTGCAGTTTGAATGCCAAGAGTGAAGACAAATGGAGGATGAATCTGTACCATCATGGATAGGAATAAATGCATAAAGGAGGACTTGTTCTAAATGCGGTCTATGAGTGGTTTTTCATACAAACCGTTTCATGGGAGTTCTTGTTTGAACATGACTTTTCTTCTTTTGATCAGTTAGATTAATAAATCAATCATGCAACTTGTATCCTAGTATCTAGGGTTGAATTGATTGAGGATTAGTTAGTGGTTGTATAGGACTCTCCTGATTTTGTATAAGTTAGAAGGATGAGTTTGTTGCTAAGTTAGTTGCTTTTCACTTTCCAGTTACTTAGTCGTTACTCTGTTTTTCAATTATCAATTGTCCAGACATGTTTTGATTTGAATAAAATCTGAGAAGATTTTGTTTCTAATATGAGTTGAGTACAATTTAGTGTTATGAGAATGCATGAGAATCTGAAGTAGGTTTGGTTTTCCAGATTAACTGAGATAGTTCCCCGAGCTGGCCACTCAAGGTACTAACCCTCACTTCATATATTTCCTTATTTATTTATGCATTCCTAGTTAAAACTATTTTTCTGTTATTTCATCAATTGTATCATGAGACAAGTGAAATATCTTGATTGCTATTTCTAGTAGTTATGATTCATGAACAAGTGCATATTTTAAGTCCTCCGGAGGTTAGTGTTAGTTCTTTTATCATTCTAAGTATTTTAAGTTAATTATGTCATTCTCTGTCGAATATAGTTATCTTCAGCTTATGCTGAAGGTACCCGTAGCAACTGGATTTTTAACTATTTTTGTTGTTCTTACATTTCTGTGAACTTCAGTAAACTAGGTTAATTAAAATAAATCTGTATGAGTTAGTTTAGGATAGAAATGAGTCTCGAAGGCATATATAGTGCGGGCATCATCATAAGCTTACGCTCCTTGGTCGATAATTCAATGTAGGAATGCAATGATAGAGTGGACTGTTTAGATAGGTTTACACCTAAATTTCATTAAGTCTACAATGCATTAGTTTTCCTCTACAACATTCATAGGAATCATCTTATATTATTAGCAATTCTTATTTTACTTGGTCTCCTTGATAGTGACTCACCTAGTTGTCATATGTTAGGACTCTTCTTGAGTATTTCTTATAAATACTGATCTCATTCTTATACTTAGATGGGTTGAAGAAATGAGCCCATATATTGTATATTGTATTATTATTGGTCATATGGTGTTTTTTTGTGCCACTTATTAGATTTGT
The DNA here is from genome assembly GCA_027924645.1 of Cunninghamia lanceolata. NCBI lineage: Eukaryota > Viridiplantae > Streptophyta > Pinopsida > Cupressales > Cupressaceae > Cunninghamia > Cunninghamia lanceolata. Next base: position 4,812,029 of record BSBN01000908.1, on the reverse strand, counting down.
TTAGATTTTCTTTTGGAAAGTTTATTGGTTTTATGGTTCCTAGATTTGTTTAATATTTCATTATTCCTACACATTCTATTACAAGTAAATAATGAAATCAATGTGATCAAATTTTGTTTCGCTATTGATTATACAAGTAGGTTTTCCAAATGGCAAGTTGAACTTTCATCTCCCCTATGGCTATAGCAACTCAAAAAAATATGGATGGACCTTCAAACAAGGACTGGTGAGGTGGTAGAGGTGTTGGATTCAACATCATTCCAAGTAGTAATGTGGCTACAAAGGTGATCTGATCAAATTCTCTTCAATCTTTTTCCTTTTTACAAAGTGGGTATTTGTTATAATGACATCACTTGATATGGTTCATTTATATATGCATTCTCATCCATGTGATTAACAAACTACGAATTTTGTAATTGGATTGTATGATTAGAATGAAAATTTCATTCTTTTTTTCTTTTTGATTGCTTGAAATGTCTGGCCCATAGAATATCTCATTCAATTGTTTCCACCTGTATTAATTTTATTTTTATTTGTTTGAAAATAGAAGAAGCATGTGGTTTGAGTGTGACTGAAATAGTGAAGGATAAGCATGTATTCATGGTGTGTTTATTAAAGAGAAGTGATAATAAAATAACCAGTTTGCTAAGTTTAACGTTGATGTATGCAAATGGAACTAAACAATGCTTTTGTAAATAGTACAAAATAGTTTGTAGAAGCCATGTGTTTTAGAGGGCATTTTTTACAAGGACTCTATGGTTGGGCCTTTATTTGTATAGGTTATATCACTGATAAATGCAAACACACGAGTGACCTTACAGTCATTATTTTTTATTAAATGCTTGGCACATGGATGGACATTATTGCTAGCATTGCTATTTAAATATGTGCGAGCATTTTTCCCATAAATGATCACCTAGTGGAATGAGATATAAAAAGTTTTGGTGATTTTTTTCACATTAATTTAAATAATAATATTTTATTTTAGTTGAAGTTGATGGCATGGATATTGGTATTAGGACTCGTCACAAACCCATTCACTTTTCTTTGTATTTAAGAATGGCAAGTTATCTCTAGCCTATTATTAAGAAAAATAAAAACTATTAATTGCACTTAATGTATGGTGGGAATGCTAAAAAATTTAATAGGAGTTGAAAATTACTACCATAAGTAGTTAGAATGATCGACAGAAGATAAACCATTCAAATCTAAAAATGGACCCACATAACATAGGTCACGTCAAACAACTTCATTTGTTTTGATGCATTTCTCCTTTATTTGATTACTTGAAGGAATTTTCATACCTTATCATCCAACTTACTCTATGGATGAAGAAATTAAGAGGATTGTGATCAAAGTGATATGATCTCCTTAATTAAAGGAAGTATGACATGTGGAAACAACTTCCTACACTGATCTAATGAGGAAAGTTACGTAAATTTCAATCTATACTAGTTACAGGTTATTAGATGCACATTAATAGAAGGGTAATAACACATCAAAAACAAGTAAAATGCTCACAACACAAGATATATGTGGGGAAAACCCTTTTGGGTAAAAACCCCCACACTCCAAAACCTACACAATGTATTATCAAATCAAAAGATGATTACACACTTGCAATGCAAGCTCTTTCAGGAGTACACAAATGTCGATTCTCATTCGCATCCCATGACTTTTCATATTCTCTAGCCGCTTATTTATCAAGCCTCTTTAGCAATTATCCAATGTCGATTCTCTATGTCGGCTAATAACAAACTAACTATCAATGCCTTTATTAAATATAGGGCATTTTTTGCTTCAGGAGTGCTCCCCCCGAGCCCCCAACATGGGGTGCTGCCCCCAGCAACCCTCATTGGGAGCGTTGCCCCAGACCCCTACCGTGGGCTCCACCCCCGAGCCCCCATTAGGGGTTGGTCCCCCAGGCCCCAAAAGAGGGGCTTCACCCCCTGCACTGCCCCATTAATTATTTTGAGGGAAATCGTGGCTAACAAAGTCACCAAAATTTATCTTATTGCATGTACCCACAAGGTGCCAACACATGGAAAAACTATGCCAAGTCAACACAGGATGCCTATCTCCTCATATGAGGACAAAATTTACATAGAAAATTACAATAGTAGGCAAGAATAAATAAATACAACATTAGGAACTTGCAAAGGTTGAGACACCTTAATTCCCAACACTTATGTAAGAGTTATTATCGATGTTGTAAAGAGAAAGTAAGAGGACTGTGATCATAATGAATCATGATCACTTGATGTAAGAGTTATTGTTGATATTACATAATAAATTAAACTAACAACACTTTCTCATAAATGGAGTACCTTTATAAGGAGTCCTTAAATGTTTATGGATTGCATGTAAAGTGGAATTTATACCTCAAAGATCAATAATTTCTTAAGAAAGAAATGATTATCAATTTTGCATTATACCTTTCAGGTCATGCAATGTGGCATAGATATATCATATAACTCTACTTATTCTTGTGTGGAGCCCACTTGATCACTAGAGTGCATAGAGGCAACAACTCATGGTCTCAAAGATTAGTTTGAAGTGCTAATGAAAATTGACCTAAAGAGTACACATAGGTAGCACCTTATAGAATTGTAAATTGGTCTGAATAACCAATGAATATCAATCTAAAGCACTATGTGTTGGGAATTAAGGTGTCTCAACCTTGCAATTCATAACATTAATTATTTGATTATTCATTTATTTATTTTCCTATGATGTAATTTATGTTGCACATCATGTTTTGTCATTTAGTCTGAAGTGGCATGGTGAGATGTCACTCCACTTGTAAGGTGATTTGTATGGTCGACTCAATCCATGTGGATATAGGCATCCCATTTGAGGTGGAACTAATATGCCATGTGTCAACATCTTGTAACATGTGTAAGGTCTTATGACGTATGACAGATTCTATGACATGTAAGAGCCAAGTATATCTAGATTCCTATGGTAGGTGAAGACAAGTGTCAGAAAGCATCTTTACATGAGAGGAAGGCATCTTTGGGGGCCCAAGTTAGGTTATGACATGTTGTAAGAGGAATATGGTATTTTTAGGCAGTTATGACAGATTATCTTACAGTTGTAAGAGATGTCATGTATGATGGATTCTATGACAATTGTAAGGTGCGTAAGAGCATCTGTCATAGCCTATCTTGGGTTGGAGCGCCCTGTTGCAAATATGTGCCTAATATGTTGTCATTGATGTCAACATATCCTTCTGTTAAGAACAGTGAAGATAGTGCAGAGGAGTGATCAATATTTCCAGTAAGTGAAGATCAAAGTATGCGGATAAAAGGGTTTGTATAGGATTATCTATTGTTGCTCTAGTTGAGATTTGAGAGGTCCACATGAGGATTTGGTGAAGTTATGGCCCTCTGAGTAGAATAGATTTCTGCAGTTGTTCCGTAATGACAGATTGGCAAAAAGTTGTTTTGGATTGGTCCGGTATGAGCATATTGTGATCTACGGATCTAGAGGTATGTCTGGGATGTTGGTGTGTTCCCTCAAATTGAGTGGTTCATGGTTTAGAGGTCTGGAAGCAATCTTTTTAGTATGACAGTCATGGTAGTGTGTGTTCTTGAGGTTCAGTGTAAAGATGTAAGTGATTGTGATGATGCAAAGTGGTGTGGTTGTTCATGTTGATTTAATTGTGCTTGTGGTGGTCTTTGGATTGTGTGGCTGTTGTGTTGGTGGTCTGCATTGTCAAAGGAGCTTGTGATTGAAGTTTTTCTCTTGGTTGTTGTTGTTCTTCCTAGTCTTGGCTGACCAGATGTTCCTAGAGTGTTATGGATGATCTAAAGATCATTTTATGAAGCATGGTGTGATAATAGAGGTAGATTCAAGTCTTAGCTATGATTGGCCAACCTTGTTGATCATACCAAGATGGATGAAGTGTATAAATACTTGTTGAAGAATTGTCAAACATCATCCTTGTGCAAAACAGATTAAATCTGAATAAAGGATCAGAAGCAGATTAGAGAAGAAAATGAGCGAGAGTAGTATAGAGTGTGAAGATAGTAAAGAAGAATTTGGGGCAAAGCAGAAGTTTTTGAGAATTCATTGAAACTGAACCAGGCATGAAGTAGATGTTATTTTTCAGTTAATTCATTATGTTCTAAATTAATTTTTATAGGCAGTGGGCCTCCTCTATGGGCAGTGTGCCTGAAGGCATGTGCCTTCTATTTTTCTAAAGTACTTTTAACAGGGTACATATCTTTGTGGCTTAACCCCCACCGTGGTTTTTCCCTTAACTGGGTTTCCACGTCAAAATCTCGGTGTCAAGGGTGTTGATTATGTTTCTACTCTTATGTTGTTGATCTATGCTTTAATGTTCAGATCACTAATCTGGTAGTAAGATAATAAAGGAGGTTAAAAGCATAAAAAGATTAAATTGTGTGACAATTGATTATCCCCCCTCTTATTGTTCGGCCTAATTCCAACAATTGGTATTAGAGCCAAATCCTCTTTTAAAACCTTGACCACTTGAGGAGATCCAGGATGTCGACCTACAAGAAGGATAGCCTAAGATTTGATGGAACAAATTATTTTGTTTGGAAGAATCGTATGGAGTGCCATTTACAATGCATGGGTGATGCCTATTGGGCGATAACCAATGTTGAGTATAAACCTCCAGAGAAAGGTGCTTTAACTCCAGATCAAGTCAAAGACATTGAAAATAACCTTGGAGCTAAAGAACCCTTGTTGAGTGCCCTGACCGATTCTGAGATGACAAATGTCTTTGGCTTAAAAACTGCTTATGAAATCTAGAAAAAGTTGGAATATCTGTATGTAGGTGATAAGTATGTCAAATGTGCCAAGTTGCAAAGTCTGAGAGGAAAATTTGAAACTATGAGGATGAGTGAAGATGAAAACATCATAATCTACATGCAAAAGATAAATGAACTTGTGTGTGGTATCAGGTGTGCTGGTGGAACTTTGGAACAATCAGAGATTGTATCAAAAGTACTCAAATCTTTACCTGATTCTTACAAACATAAGGTTGTTGCTATAGAGGATATCAGGACTGTCTCAGATGTTGCAAGAGATCATCTGGTTGGCAAAATTTTAGCTTTTGAATTAAGTGAGTTTGGTGATTCTCTTCCCAAATCTAAATCTGCATTTAAGGCCAGTGTATATGGAAAACAAAGATATGATCCGAGTGAAAGCTCTTCTATAAGATCAAACAGATTAGTGAAGATAAGGAAGGATCTTGAAGATATTGACCTTGAAACTATTGATCTTGAATCTCTTCTTGCCAAAAGATTACCAAGAGGATCCAGTAAGTATGAAGGAAAATTGCCACTCAAATGTTTTTCTTGTAATAAGACTGGTCATTTTGCCTCGAGATGTCTGGAGACATTTTCAAAACTAAACCCTATCAGATATCGAAATCAGAACAAATGTTACTATGTCCAAGAAATTGGTGAAGGAGTCACAGATGATGAATCTGATCATGGAGGTTCCCCTGAAAATGTTTGGGTGTTCATTGCCATCAAAGAAGAAGATCTGGTGTCTACTGAATCTGCTAGCTATGCAAATATGGAAAATGCCTTGGCTGCTCAGGTTGTTGAGAAAGATGAATGGGTGATTGATAGTGGATGTTTTCATCATATGACTAGAGACAAGAGTAATTTTGTGAATTTTGAAAATTATGAAGGTGGGCTTGTGAAATTTGGAGATAACTCAACTGGTAGAATCCATGGTAGAGGATCCATCTCTTTTGATGGTACGATTATCACAAATGATGTTCTATATGTGGAAGGACTAAAACATAATCTTCTTAGTGTTGGACAGTTGGTTGATAAAGGTTATAATCTTTGATTCAAAGATGGAAAGTGCAGAATCTTGGAGAGTTCTGGAACTGAAATTGCATCCGGTACTTAAACCAGAGGTAATATTCTTCATTTAAGTAGCTCTGGCAAAAGCTATTTGATTGCTCAGATTGATCAAAGTTGGTTATGGCATAGGAGGATGTGTCATATGAATTTTGATAATATTGTCAAAATAAGTACCACTCAAGCTGTGAGAGATTTTCCAAAACTTGTGAAACCTAATAGCATGTGTAGAGAATGTCAATTGAGGAAACAGAGCAAAATTTCATTCAAGAGTAAGGAACAAGTCTTAAATGGATGATTGGAACTGGTACATACTAATCTATGTGGTCCTGCTAGAATTAGGAGTGTGCAAGGAGATAGATATTTCATGTTGCTGATAGTTGACTACTCTAGGATGATGTGGGTAACCTTCCTAAAAGAAAAATCAGAAGCTCTTAAAAAATTTAACGTGTTCAAAGTGATGGTGGAAAATGAAGTTGGTGAAAAATTGAAATGTCTGAGATCCGACAGAGGTGGATAATTTACTTCCCATGAGTTTGATGCTTTCTGTGAAAAGCATGGCATAAAAAGACAGTTATCTGCTGCTAGGACTCCCCAACAAAATGGAGTTGTGGAAAGAAAGAACCGAACCATTCAAGAAGCTTCTAGGACCATGATGATGGAAATAAATGTTCCTCAAGTTTATTGGAGAGAAGCTATAAGTACTGCTCTATACACTCTTAACCGGGTGTAGATCAAAGGCATTTCTGGTAAGACCCCTTATGAACTATGGTTTGGTCATCCTCCTACTGTGAGATATTTTAGAGTTTTTGGCAGTAAATGCTATATCAAAAGAGATGAGGATTTAGGCAAATTTGATACAAGAAGTGATGAGGGAATATTTTTGGAATACTCTACTCAAAGTAAGGCTTACCAGTGCTTTCACAAGAGGTTGAAAAAGATTGTTGAAAGTGTTAATGTTAGAGTTGATGAGAGCAAGGAAGGACATTCCAGGTTTTGCCGATATGATTTAGATGATCAAAATGAAAGTCTTAGTTCAAACTCTGAATCAAATGTAGATTGATCCAGAAACTCCATAGACTCAAGGAATTAGTATAGATGTTGAGGAACAAGCTCAAGAAATAGAAGCCCAAGCAATTCCCAAAACCCCTAAGTATGTAAGAATGAATCATCGTGAATATCAAATCATAGGGGATAGAAATAAAGGTGTTCAAACTAGAAAAAGAGTTGTTGAAGATCAAGAAGAGATTTGTTTGATGTTAAGGATTGAACCTAAATCAGTTGGTGAAGCCTGCACTGATGAAAATTGGGTAAAAGCAATGGAATAAGAATTAATGCAAATTGAAAAGAACCACACTTGGGATCTTGTTCCTAGACTAGAGGACAAAAATGTAATTGGAACCAAATGGGTCTTCCAAAATAAACTAAATGAAGATGGTGAAGTTGTAAGAAACAAAGCAAGGTTGGTATGCAAAGGCTATTCTCAAGTAGAAGGAATTGATTTTGAAGAAACTTTTGCTTCGGTGGCAAGAATAGAGGCAGTCAGATTGTTTCTTGCATTTGTTGCTTTCAAAGATTTTAAAGTGTATCAGATGGATGTCAAATCAGCATTCTTGAATGGAGATTTGGAGGAAGAAGTCTACATTGAGCAACTGGAAGGATTTCAGTTGTCTGATTAGGGTGACATGGTTTGTAGACTGAGAAAAGCCTTGTATGGACTCAAGCAAGCTCCAAGAGCCTGGTATGCAAGATTGGACAAATATTTGCTTAAGATAGGTTTTAGCAAAGGTACTGTTGATAGTAATCTTTACTTCAAGATAAATCATAAGGACATCCTGATTGTTGAGGTCTTTGTTGATGATATCATTTTTGGTGGAAATGAATGTATGTGCAAAGCATTTGCTGTCCAAATGAAAAGTGAATTTGAAATGTTAATGTTTGGAGAAATGAATTTCTTCCTAGGTCTACAAATTGTTTAGTCAGACAAAGGTATCTTTATATCTCAGTCCAAGTATGTGAAAGAATTGCTAAATAAGTTTGGAATGGAAGATTAAAAGCCAGTAGGTACACCTATGGTAACTGGATGCAAGTTAAGTAAAGATGATGATTCTCCCAAGGCAAATTAGAAAAGGTATAGATCAATGATTGGAGGATTGCTCTATTTGACCTAGACTAGACCTGACATCATGAACGTCGTTGGACTTGTTGCCAAATTTCAATTTGATCCAAAATAATCCCACGTTGTGGCAGTCAAAAGAATTTTCAGATATCTCAAGGGGACAATTGATTATGGATTATGGTATCCAAAATACAATGACTTTAATCTTCATGCATATACAGATGTTGATTGGGCAGGAGATGTGGATGACAGAAAAAGTACTAGTGGTGGTGCCTTTTTCTTGGGAATAAGATTGGTCTCTTGGATGAGCAAAAAGTAAGAGGCAATATCTATGTCTACTGCAGAAGTAGAATATATAGCAGCAACAAATAATTGTACCAGGTTTTGTGGATGAAGCAAATGTTGAAGGACATTAGAGTTGTGTTTGAGGAACCAGTCACAATATTTTGTGATAATTCTAGTGCAATAAGTATCTCAAAGAACCCAGTGTTGCATTAAAAAACAAAGCATATATCTATCAAGTTTCATTTCTTGAGAGAGAAGGTAAATGAGAATGAAGTCAAGTTGGAGTTTGTGTCACCCAAAGATTAGATTGCGGATATCTTCACTAAGCCTCTTCCCAAGGATACCTTTGAATATCTTAGAGAGAAGTTAGGGGTTATTACCCCTCCAAATTAGAACTAAGATGCACTAAGGTGCATCAGTCTGGTGGAATTCTCAATCATATCTTGAGATTCGGATTGATGTTGAGAAAATACTACTCTAAGGAGTAGTCAGTATGTAAACGTTGGAGATCAGTCTGAAATAAAAAGGGGAAGAGATGATTGCAAATATGTACCCTTTGCCATTGATGTCAAAGGGGGAGAGAAGTCATGTGAAAAACTTGGAAGTAAGTAATTGCCGGTGAAAGGGGGAGTAATGAAGAAAGTGGTTGTAGGTGTGACAAGAGAAAGGGGGAGAAATTCTTGTCTTCATTGTTAAATCAATTTTTCACATCATATGTTGCCATCAATGACAAAGGGGGAGATTGTTGCAAATATGTGCTTGATATGTTGTCATTGATGTCAACATATCCTTCTTTCAGGAACAGTGAAGATAGTGTAGAGGAGTAATTAGTATTTCTAGTAAAGTGAATATTAGAGTATGTGGATAAAAGGGTTTGTATAAGATTGTCTATTGTAGCACCAGTTGAGATTTGAGAGGTCTGCATGAAGATTTGGTAAAGTATGGCCCTCTGAGTAGAACAGGTTTCTGCAGTTGTTCTGTAATGACAGAGTGGCAAGAAGTTGGTCTAGATTGGTCCGGTATGAGCATATTGTGATCTCCAGATCTAGAGGCATGTTTGGGATGTTGGTGTGTTTCCTCAAATCAAGTGGTTCATGGTTTGGAGTCCGGAAGCAATCTCTTTAGTGTGACAGTCATGGCAGTGTGTGTTCTTGAGGTTTAGTGTAAAGATGCAAGTGATTCTGATGATGCGAAGTGGTGTGGTTGTTCCTGTTGATTTAATTGTTCTTGTGGTGGTCTCTGGATCATGTGGCTATTGTGTTGGTGGTCCGCATTGTCAAAGGAGCTTGTGATTGAAGTTTTTTCTCTTGGTTGTTGTTGTTCTTCCTAGTCTTGGCCGACCGGATGTTCCTAGCATGTTGTGGATGATCTAAGGATCATTTTATGAAGCATGGCATGATAATAGAGGAAGATTCAAGTCTTAGCTATGATTGGCTGATAGTGTAAAGATTCACGTTAAGTTTGGCTGACCTTGTTGATCATACCAAGATGGATGAAGTGTATAAATACTTGTTGAAGAATTGTCAAACATCATCCTTGTGCAAAACAGATTAAATCTGAATAAAGGATCAGAAGCATAGTAGAGAAGAAAAGGAGTGAGAGTAGTATAGAGTGTGAAGATAGTAAAGAATAATCTGGGGCAAAGCAGAAGTTTTTAAGCATTCATTGAAACTGAACCAGGCATGAAGTAGATGCTATTTTTCAGTTAATTCATTTTGTTCTAAATTAATTTTGTAGGCAGTGAGCCTCCTCTTTTGAGCAGTGAGCTCTGGGCAGTGCGCCTGAAGGCATGTGCCTTTTATTTTTCTAAAGTACTTTTAATAGGGTACAAATCTTTGTGGGTTAACCCCCACTGTGGTTTTTCCCTTAACCAGGTTTCCATGTCAAAATCTTGGTGTCAAGTGTGTTGATTATGTTTTTGCTCTTATGTTGTTGATCTATGCTTTAATGTTCACATCACTAATCTAGTAGTAAGATAATAAAGGAGGTTAAAAGTAGAAAAGATTAAATTGTGTGACAACTGATTCACCCCCCCTCTCAGTTGTCCGACCTAATTCCAACAGGCCCCACCTTGTGAAGTCAAACCTACATGCTATGATGGTTGTAAGAGAGGTGAATGCATGTTGGACAAGTTTGCTTGGGCATGGGAAATGGGCCATGAGGCCAAGTTGGACGCCCACCTCTAGAAGCTTCTCATTTATGCCTTGTAACTCTATATAATCAGGTGCTTGGAGCAGTATATGGTTCATTTGCAGGTACAGAAATGCTGCTAGAATTACTCCAATTTGACATTGTGACAACTCTTGGAAGAACTCGCATTGCAAGTGTATTGTAATCCTATTCAGATTTGATAATACATTGTGCAGGTTTTGGAGTGTGGGGTTTTTCACTCAAAAGTGTTTTCCCCACGTATATCTTGTGTCATTGCATTTATACTTGCTTGTGAATGTGTGTTAATCTTTCCGTTAATGTGAAACATAGCTATAACTAAAAAGAACTAAGAAAAATTTGCACTACTTCCCCTCATTAGATTGGTGTAGGAAGTTATTTCTGCTTACCTATTTGTGTAGGAAGCTATTTCTGCTTACCTTGCTTCCTTTCAGTTGGTATAAGAGCCTGGCCAGTTTTGGTCCTAGATACTAGGTAGAGGGTTTTTTGTACTAATATTCAATTAAGTGGGAGTCTTATAGAGTATTTTGTGATCTTGTTGCAGTGAGAAGATGGCGAGCACATATGGCAAATTCAAGATTGAAAAATTCAATGGAGGCAACTTTGAGCTATGGAAACTCAAGATGGAGGACATGTTGGTGGATACAAATATATGGGATACCATATCCGGTACAAAACCAATGGTAATGTCTCAAGAAGATTGGGATCTCAAGGATTAGAAGGCCAAGGGTCTAGTAAGGCTCTGTTTGGTTGATTTTATGCTCCTGAACATCCATGAGTAGAAAACTGCAAAAGACTTGTGGAAGAAGCTTGGTGATGTTTATCAGGATAAATTGCTGGTAAAAAAGTTATTCCTGAAAAAGAAATTGTTCTCTCTGAGGATGGAAGATGGAGGATTTGTTGTGGATCATCTCAATGCTTTTAACATGATTGTTGCTTAGTTGACCTCCGTTGGTGTGAAGATGGAGGAGTATCATTGCATGACACTGTTGTGTTCTTTACCAGATTCATGGGACCACCTTATGATGGCCATTGGGAGTAAACTACCACTTTCAAGATGGATGAAGTGGTTTCTTTGTTGTTGTTTGAAGAAATGCAGAGATAGTCTTCTAAAACAACTAAGGAGGCTCTTGTGGTTCGTGGTAGGTCCAAGAAGAAAGGAAATAAGAAGGACAAGAAGAAAGAAGACAAAGGAAGATCCAAATCTCATGGGAGATCAAAGTCTCCTAGAAAGTCCCAGGCCTTATGTTGGAACTGCAGCAAACTTGGGCATTTTCGCAAGGAGTACAAGGAGGAGAAAAAGAAGAAAAACCATGATTCTGACTCCGACAAGTCCTCTCAAGAAGATGGAGAAGCATTTGTCGTTGCCTTGGCAACACATGCATCTGAGGATGTGTGGTTAATTGATTCTGGTGCATCTTTTCATATGACATCCCACAGAAACTAATTCTTGAAGTACAAAAAGTATGATGGTGGGAAGGTCTACCTGGGTGATGACTCTCACCTAGAAATAGTTGGTCGTGGAAGAGTCCTTATCAGATTCCCTGATGGTTGACTGAAGGGGATCAATGGTGTACTACATATCCATGGGTTGGCACAAAACCTATTATCTGTAAGCAAACTAAATGATGTGGGTGTGCATGTTGTTTTCTCAAATGGAGGATGCAAGATGGGTAGAGGAGCTATGGTGTTGGCTAAGGGTGTTCAGATTGGAATTTTGTTTCAGCTTGATGCATGCGTGGTTTAGTGCAATAGTGCCTCTATTTTGAAGAAGAGAGCTTCAGATTCTTCATCCTCACCATCGGAACCAACAGCCAAGAAGACTGTAGCATCTACTACTGATGGTTGTGCATTCTAGGTACCCAAGGGTGCTCATTCTATGGAGATGAAACTTCCTGCTGAGAAAACAATGTTGTGGCACCAAAGGCTTGGCCATATCGATGAAAAGGGTTTGAGGACCCTAAAAAATAAAAACCTCGTTGAGGGTATGAATGATTGTAACCTTGATTTTAATTTTTGCGAACACTATATATATGGAAAACAAAATCGTGTTCAGTTTTACCATAGTTATCACAAATCTTCTGAGGTGTTGGATCTAGTTCACTCTAATTTTTTTGGTCTTGTTAATGTTCCTTTGATTTTGAAATCTATATATTTTGTTTCATTTATTGATGACTACAGTAGAAGGACATGGGTGTATTTCCTTAGGAGTAAATCTGAAGTTTTTGCAAGATTCAAAGAGTTCAAAGCTCTTGTAGAGAATCAGAAAGACAGAAAGATTAAATGTTTGAGAACTAATAATGGTGGTGAGTTTTTCTCAGTAGATTTCAACAAGTTCTATAAAGAACAAGGTATTGAGACACATAAGGCAACTCCGTATACTCCTCAGTAAAATAGAGTTGCAGAAAGAATAAACAAAATGTTGATGGAGAGGGCTAGGAGAATGTTAAGTGGATCTAGCCTAGAACAAAAGTTTTGGGCTGAAGTTGTTGCTATTGCTTGTTACCTGATTAACAGTTCTCCTACATCAACACTCGTTAACAATACCCCTATGGAAGCATGGTCTGGTAAGAAGCCTTCATTAATACACATTTGAGTATTTGGTTGTGAGGCATATGGACATCTATCTAAGGAGAAGAGGTCCAAGTTGGAGAACAAGGCAGTTAAATGTATCTTCATCAGTTATGGCATCGGTGTGAAAGGGTAAAATCTATGGGATTCAGTGGCCAAAAGAGTTATGTATAGTAGAAGTGTGATCTTCAAAGAGCTCAATCCTTCTTCTATTTTTCTATGGCTAGAGAAAGAAGAAAAGAAAGATGATGTGATTCATCTTCCTCCCACCCCTGAGAAAGTTGAACTGAAGACACCAGTTGGACCTAATGATGAGGAGATCTCTAGCAGCTCTAAAAGTTTAGAAGAAGAAGATGAAGAACTTCAACCTCAACCTGTGAGGAGGTCCATGAGAATAAGGCAGCAACCTCGAAAGGTTTGGATATTCATTACATGATTCTGGATGTATTTTTGCTTTGATTTATAATGTTGATGAGTCTAGGACCATAAGGGAGGCTATGGGTATGAAAGATGTAGGTTTCTAGAAGGAGGCCATGGAATAAGAGATGGCTTCTTTGGAAAAGAATAATACTTGGGACCTATTGTCTTTTCCTGATGGAAGAAAGCCTATTGGATGCAAATGGGTGTTTAAGAAATTTTTTGGTTTATATGGCAACATTGAGAAATATAAGACTAGGTTGGTTGCAAAGGGGTATTCACAGGTGGAGGGAATTGACTATGGTGAGATTTTCTCTCCAGTTGCAAAGCTGACATCTATTCAGTTCCTGTTATCTCTTGTTGTAGCGTATGATTTAGAGGTGGAGCAGATAGATGTGAAAACAACTTTCCTTCATGGTGACTTGGAGGAGGAGATTTATATGTCACAACCAAAACACTACATTGTGAAAGGTAGAGAAAATCTAGTTTGCAAGTTAAAAAAGTCTTTGTATGGTCTTAAGTAGTCTCCTAGGATGTGGTAACAAAAGTGTGATGCCTTTGTGTTGAGTATTGGATTTCTGAGATCAAAATCAGATCATTATGTTTACTTCAAGTTTGATAATGATCACATTCTCATTATAGCATTGTATGTCGATGATATGTTGCTAATTGAGAATGGTAAAGGTTTTATTTATGATTTGAAGTCTCAGTTGTTAGAATAGTTTGAAATCAAAAATTTAGGCGCAACCAGGTACATTCTAGGGATGGAAATCAGAAGAGACAGAGCAAATAGAAAATTTTGGTTAGGCTAGAGTAAGTATGTGAAGACCGTGTTGGATAGATTCAGCATGGCAAATTGCAGACCTTTGAGATTTCCTATTTTGATGGGGACAAAGTTATCTATTGTGGATTGTTTGAAGTGTCCTTTTGAGATGGAGGATATGAGAAAAGTACCTTATGCTAGTGTGGTTGGCAGTTTGATGTACGTGATGGTCTATACAAGACCAAACATTGCCAAGGCAATGGGAGTCCTTAGCCGATTCATGGCTAATCCTAGACGAATACATTGGGATGTGGTTAAGAGAGTTTTCAGTTATCTACATGGTACTTCTAAGTATTCCTTGTGCTATCATGGTTATCCTACTGGTTCTCAACATTTTGTGAGTATTTGTGGATTTGTGGATTCAAATTGGGTAGGTGACATTAACAGTAGGAGATCCACCAGTGCATTTGTGTTCACTATGTTCGGCAGTGCTATTAGTTGGATGAGCAAGCAGAAACCTATGGTCACTTTGTCCATGACTGAAGCAGAGTATATGGTAGCTTAAGAGATTGCATTCAGACATTGGGTTTGATGCATGGAATATTACCATTTCTTGTGACAGCTAGAGTGCCATATGTTTGGCGAAGAATCCTACTTTCCATGCGAGGACCAAGCACATTGATGTGTAGTACCACTTTGTACGTGATATGGTAGAGGATGGGAAGGTGAATCTGGAGAAGGTTGATACTTTGGCAAATATTGTAGATTCCTTGACAAAGACCATGAGGACAGAGAAGTTCAGATAGTGTTTGGAGTCTATGGGCCTCTTGGCCCTTAGTAGTTAAATCTTGTTATTCTATTGGCTCTTGCAAGGTGTTCGACAAGTGGGAGAATGTTGGGAATTAAGGTGTCTCAACCTTGCAATTTCTAGCATTAATTATTTGATTATTTATTTACCTATGATGTAATTTATGTTGCACATCCTGTTTTGTCATTTAGTGTGAAGTGGCATGGTGAGATGTCACTCCACTTATAAGGTGACTTGGATGGTCAACTCAATCCATGTGGATATAGGTGTCCCATTTGAGGTGGCACTAATATGCCATGTGTCAACATCTTGTAACGTGTATAAGGTCTTATGACGTATGACAGATTCTATGACATGTAAGAGCCAAGTATAGAGATTCCTATGACAAGTAAAGACAAGTGTCAGAAAGCATCTTTGCATGAGAGGAAGGCATCTTTGGGTGCCCAAGTTGGGTTATGACATGTTGTAAGAGGAATATGCTATTTTTAGGTAGTTATGATAGATTCTCTTACAACTATAAGAGCTGTCATGTATGACGGATTCTATGACAGTTGTAAGGTGCGTAAGAGCATTTGTCATAGCCTATCTTGGGATGGAGCGCCCCACCTTGGGAAGTCAAACCTACATGCTATGATGGTTTTAAGAGAGGTGAATACATGTTAGACAAGTGTCAGGTGCTTGGAGTAGTATGTGTATGGTTCATTTGCAGGTACATAAATGTTGTCAAAATTACTCTAGATTTGACATTGTGACAACTCTTGGAAGAACTTGCATTGCAAGTGTATTGTAATCCTATTTAGATTTGATAATACATTGTGCAGGTTTTGGAGTGTGGGGTTTTTCACCCGAAAGGGTTTTCCCCACGTATATCTTGTGTCATTGCATTTATACTTACTTGTGAATGTGTGCTAATCTCTATGTTAATTTGAAACATAACTGTAACTGAAAAGAACTAAGAAAACTTTGCACTACTTCCCCTCATTAGATTGGTGTAGGAAGCTATTTCCACTTACCTTGCTTCCTTTCACCATGTGCTTGGCGTTGACTCCTCTGAAGCTCAATACTTGAACTGCCTATTGGATGCAAAACTTCTCACCTAACTCCTTCACAATAAAATTCTAGGCCTATTAAATAATAAATTTTTATTTAAATTGTAGTCGATGCCATGTATATTGATATTGAGACTTGTCACAAATCCATTCATTTTTCTTTCTCCTATTAAGAGTCACAAGTTAACTCTAGCCTATTATTGAGAAAATAAATATCATATAATGGATCATGTAATGCAACATAGATATATCATATAGCTCTACTCATTCTTGTGTGGCACCTACTTGATCATTAGAGTACACATAGGGCAATGTCTCACAATCTCATAGATTGGTTCTAAGGAGCAATAAAAATTGATCTAAAGCACCATGTGGCTATTGTTTAATCCTCTAGAGCTTGAGATTCAAACTGCCCCTGGTGCTGGATGGAAGACTTCTCACCAAACTCGTTCAAAAATAAAATTATAGGCTTGTTAAATGATAATATTTTATTTTAGTTGTAGTTGATGCCATGTATATAGAGATATTAGAACTTGTCATAAACCCATCCACTTTTATTTCTAAGTTTAAGAATTAAAAGTGAACTCTATCCTATTAGCAATGTCACTTAATGTGTGATGGGCACATCGATAGTGATTTTGAACATGAGTTGGCAGTGTCTAGCATGAGTAACTAGAATGACTGATAGAATATGTGGGTCACACAAATTCCAAAATGGATCCACATAATGTAGGTCACCTCAAACAACTTCATTTGTTTTGATGTATTTATTCCATTTGATGACTAGAAGGAACTACTATATTTTGTCATCCAACTTACTTCATGGATGATGAGATGAAGAGGATTGTGATCAAAGTGAATCATGATCCACTTATGTAAGAGTTATTTCCAATATTTCTTTAAAATTAAACTAATAGATACAACACTTCCTCATAAATGGAGTACATTTATAAGGAGTCCTTGAATGTTTTAAATATAAATGATTTGTTAGTAAAGAAATAATTACCATTTTTGCACTACACTTTTTGAATCATTCAATGTGACATAGATATATAATATAGATTTTCTACATTTGTATGTGACATGCTTGATCACCAGTGTACAGATAACCAATACCTTATGGTACTATAGATTCATTTAGAGAACCAATGAAAATCAATCTAAAGTATCGTGTGCCTGGCATCAACTCCTTTGGACCTCAAGACTCGATCTCCCCACTAGATGTAGGACTACTTGCCAAACACCTTTGTAATAATATTATAAACCCATGGGTACCTCTAGACATGAAATAGATTTCACACTACGAACTTGAAATTATAGCTGAGCTAGTCGATGAGTCAAGCTATATATGAGAGCTCAAGACTACCAAAGCACATGTAGGTCATCCCTAGAAGCAAAAGGCCTAATAAACTTAATTAATGTAAAGTTTGTGTAAACTTCTAGACTTGAAACAATAGACTTGAACACGTGACCATAATCTAACCTCTCAAGATTTGGTAAGACGAAGGCCAACCTACACTAGTTCAAAATTTAGAGTCTAAGCTACATGATCCCATACAAACTCAAACTTTGGCCCCCAAGCCACAATCTACATCCTACACAACTCCCCCAATCTTCCAAGCTAAGATTGTAAATTGTCAGACTTCAAAGTTTAACCTCCAATATACTCAGTCTTGAGATTCAACTTATGAGCTACAAATTACATCTCCATGAAACAAGCAATCCATCTACTAAGCGTTGAACATTGAGGATCCTTTATCTGATACTTTAGACTTTGAGTGATAATTTTCATTCCTCAAAATAATGCAAGATTTTTTGAACTCTTATGGAAGTCCAACTCAACCTTCAAAAGTTGATTAACAATATACATTTTAGACTTTGAGTTCAAAATGTAACTCATAGCTCTACAAAACTTCCAATGTAAGTCCAATCCCCCTTCTAGATGCTAACTCAAACTTTGGGGTTTGAAATGAACCTAGCAATCATAAAAACCCACATAAAAACTGAGCTCTTGCAAGCATGAATTTTAGGCTTTAGGTCTGAAGTGCATCTTGTATACATGAAAATTTTTTACAAGGTAGGGACAACAATCTTGCCTTTTCAATTGATGAGGCATAACTCACTCATTTTACATGTACAAAAATTGTCTAGGCCAAGTACTTGGGAAAACATGGGCCTCACATTGGCCAAGCACAGAGTTCTTAATTGCATTAGAGATTAGTCTAAGCCCTTGTAATGATGTTCACTTTCTCAAGAATAAGCCATGCAAGAAAATGGAAAGGTTCACAAGGGAAAGGTCCTTAAACAAGATGTTAGAACATTATAAAACATAATGGAAACTTACAACCTTAAAAAGAGGTATAAAACCTAGATAAGGCATGGCAATACTAGGTCTAAAAGATGAGAAAGCATATTTAAGAATCATATTTTCTAAGTCAAATAAAGATGATAAACCCTTTTAGGACAACCATAAACAATTTACTGCAAGGTCAATCACATCAAATGAATAATAGAGTTTACATCACCTCCAAGGGTGTAATATCAACAATACATCATTGTCCATTAACAATAAGTACATTTTACAAAAAAGGACATCAAGGGTTATGTGTTACACATTTGCTACAAAAGCATAAAATGAACATGATACCAGTATGAAAGATAATGGAGTCCATGCATGCTCCCCACACCACTTCAAGCAATCCATGAGTCCCCAACGATGGTTCAACACCACCCAACCATGTGAAACTCTTAGGCCATGATGCAGGACTATATTTAGGCGTCTTAATAGACTAGAGAATTAAGCAGCAAAACACAAACAGTAACACAAGTCACACCACCACAAAAGGAGTCTATTTATTAGCAGCAACAAATGATTACAAGAGTACAAAAAGTTATTACACAGTCATTAGATACATCAATCTTTGTTTATAAAAGTTTCTCCAACATATCTTTCCTCCAAGAGATCGAACCAGGACAAAACTAACTCCACCAACTGAGTCACCATTGAATCCCCTCTCAAAAGTAGAAAAAGGTATTAATGACATTCCCCAAGAACAGTTCAACTGCCATGAGTCATTATACAACTGAATGAACCACCCAACAGTTTGAGATTTACCAAAACTAAACCACTATCATTAAATCTCCTAGAAGCATATCCCTGTCGCCATTGTGTATTTTCATCAGATTATATATATATAGGCTCTAGACAACTATCGAAAAAATAATGACATTACAAACTAGTCACTTGCCCTTAGCTATCAGCAAACTATGACTTACTCGAACCTTGGAGTCCTTTATCGGTAGAAACATATTTTTTAAAAACTTCCAAGTTATCGGCAAATGTTCAGTTTCTTGAACCTCAGCTATAAAGGCCTATCAGTGAATATTATGTTTTTTGAACCAATCGACGAATGTTGCATTTTTCGAACCAATCCCATTCGGTCGGCAAAAATGCAATGAGTGAAACTTGGCCTTGTCACTTCAATCGCTAAATTGATCCATCTGTGAACCATTTATTTGAATGCCTTAACAATAAAAAGATGTTTCCACAAACTAAAACTTAGAAAAATAGCCACTTTAATCATCATGCCCCTTTGTCAGCAAAAGCCAACCTTCCCAAGCCTAATCAACAAATTGGTAAATATCATAAGTCCCAAACCAATTTAAAAGTATGCAAGTTGGTTAACTAAGTGATCCACTTCTATCGACAAAGATTAGCTTTTCAAAACTTCAAATTTGATCAACAATTGACTTCCACACATCATCGACAACTTTGGGAAAACGTAAACCCCTGGCTTAAGCCTTTGTCGACTTATCAGCCTTTTACAGAACCCGCGAACCATCAACTTATCTCCTATCGGCAATTTTACATCTTCACTAACCACAACAATTTGGTCCCATCTTAGCAAAGCTTGTCAGTGGAATAAAGCATTGACAAACTTTGCGAGTTTGAAAACTCGTGACTTAGTCGATAAAGTTCTAAAACATGAAACTTTGTCGATAATAGTTTTCTTCAACGTTGGGAGACAAATTTGCCTTTATATTTGAAAAGTGAACTTGATAAAAGCCTATCGGTGAAGTTGCCCATCGGCAAACTGAGCTATCGGCGAACTTATGAGTTTGCAAACTCATGATTTCTTTGACTAGCTATAACTTAGCCAGATTTTGTCCAGTCTGCACCAAAATTAAATTGGAGATACCCATTTGGGTTTTCCACAAGATCATGTCTTGAAATTGACCAAGTAAGTCCAAAATTTCTCCTGAAACACAAAAACCAACTTTGTAAATAAACAAAGCAAAAAACAACTTAGGAAATAAAACATATTTTTGGTGACATAGGATTGCCAGTGAACCTGGATGCTCCTGCATCAGACATGTCGGGTAAGAGAAATGTTTCTTGAGGTTGCGACTCAAGAACATTTTGGTAAGTCTGGAATATAAATTCCATACTTAGCCAATTCAAAAGCTTGAATCCAAGAGGTTTCTTCAACTATCTTACCCTTCCATCGGACAAGATAGTTCACGTATTCTTTGCCTCTTGTTCGTTTAGCCACATGAGAGTCTGTCACTCTATCAACCTGTTCAAACTATTTTTCAGGCAACTAATCTATCCATTCACATTTATCCTGAACATCTAAAATAAATTTTGTTGGTGTGTGTGACTCCCCTTCATAATAACAATACATATATTCCACATTGAAAATGGGTGAAATATCTATACCTAGTGGAAGTTCTATTTTGTAAGCATTGGATGAAAACTTACGCAAGACCTTACAAGGTCTAATCTTCTTCCATTTGAGTTTATTATATGTTCCCTGTGGGAACCTCTCCTTTCACAAATGTGCTAAAACCAAATCTCCAACATGAAACTCTTGCTCTCTCCTGTGAATATCAATACACTCCTTGTATTTGGCGGCACTTTTCTCCAAATCTTGTTTCACCTGTTTATGTAAATCAAGGATATATTCTACAAAATCATCAGCTACAACACTCTTATGAGTCAAATCAGCACTATCTTGCATTTCATCTACCCCCCTTGGACTGTAACCATACACAATATGAAAAGGACTTTTCCCTATGCTCCTATTGACTGAATTATTATAGGCAAATTCTACTTGAGCCAAAACTAAGTTCCATTAGTAAGGCTTATTCCCTACCAAACACCTCAACAAATTACCCAAACTTCTATTTACAACTCCCATTTGACCATCACTTTGGGGATGGTCTGCTAAACTAAAACCCAACTGTGTACCCATTTTCTTCCACAAGGTATGCCAAAAATGACCAACAAATTTTACATCCTGATCTGAAACTATGCTTTTATGCAAGCCACGCAATCTAACTACCTCCTTGAAAAATAATATAGTGATGTGGGAAGCATCATTACTCTTTTGACATGGAATAAAATGAACTATTTTAGAAAATATGTCAACAACACAAAGATAGAATCATTACCTCTATGTGTTCGAGGCAACCCAAAAAAATTCCATACTTATGTGTTTCCACGGTCTCTCTAGTATAGGCAATTGTTGATATAAACTAATATTATGCCTGACTCCTTTAGCATATTGACAAATTATGCAACCTTGTACCAACTTCTTCACATCTGTAGCCATACTAGGCAAAAAATAACTCTCACTCAATTGAGCCAATATTTTATCAACACCAAAGTGTCCACCCAAACCACCACTATGCTTTTCTTTCAGCAAGTTATCCCTCATTGATCCTTGAGGTATACACAACTTCTACCCCTTGAACAACAAACCTTCCTGGATAAAATATTCCAACCAGGGTGTTCTATCTATGTCTACTGGATTCATACAAGTAGCCCATGCTTCCTTGAAATCAACATCATCCTTATACAATTCTCTCATGGAATCAAAACCAACTACACTCACCCTTATTTCATTCAATAGTAGACATCTCCTACTCAATGCATCAGGTACCCTATTAGATTTTCCACTTCTATGTTTCAAAGCAAAAGAATAACTCTGCATAAATTCAACCCATTTTACGTGTCTCTAATTCAACTTACCTTGGTTGTTAATGAACTGCAAACCATGATGATCAATATACAATACAAACTCCTTCGGTAGCAAATAATGTATCCACTTCTTGAGTGTCTGTACTTGCATAGAATTCTTGATCATATACAGAATACTTCTTTTTGCTTCATTCAGCTTCTCACTGAAGTATGCAATTGGTCTCCCCTCTTGACTAAGAACACCTCGAATCATTGTTCCACTTGCATCACAACCTACTTGAAAAACTTTCCCAAAATTAGGAAGTGTCAAAACTGGTTGTTCAATTACTTTACTCTTCAAAATTTTAAAACTCTTCTTAGTTATTTTTTTCCACACAAACTCCTTCCTATTACCCTTCATTGTCTTAGTAATAGGTACACAAATCCCACTGAAATTTTGAATGAACTTCCTATAGAAGCTCACCAGGCCATGAAAACTTATGGCTTCAAACACACTATGAGGTGAAGGCCAATCCACAATTACTTTGACCTTCTCTGGATCCATCTTGAGACCATCACTAGAAACTATAAATCTCAAATAAATCAACTCCTCTTTCATAAAACTACACTTCTTCAAATTGACTAACAACTTCTCTTCTCTCAACCTCTGCAATACTTCCCTAACATGCAACAAATGTTCTTCCTTTGTCTTACTAAAAATCAAAATATCATCAAGATATACAATAACAAACTTACCAATAAATAGCTTCAACACTTCATTCATCAATCTCATGAAAGTGTTGGGAGCATTCGTCAACCTAAAAGGCATCACCAACCACTCGTATAATCCATCTTTTGTCTTGAAGGTTTTCTTCCACTCGTCCCCTTCTCTAATTCTAATCTGATGATACCCACTTTTCAAATCAATCTTCATGAAATATTTTTCTCCACTTAGGCAATCCATCATATCATCCATCCATTGCAATGGGAATCTATACTTGATTGTTATTTATTAATGGCCCTTGAATCTATGCACATTTTCCATTCTCTATCCTTCTTTGGTGTTAGCACTGCTGGTATTGTACATGGACTAAGACTTTCCCTGATCAACCCCTTATCCAACAATTCTTGAACTTGCCTATTTATCTCCTCATTCTCCATAGGTGTCATCCTATACGGTACTTTGTTTGGTAAACTTGCACTAGGTATTAAATCCATACAGTGACTAATATGTCTTACAGGTGGAAATCTGTTTGGTAACTTTTTCATAATGATAACTAAGTATTCTTCCAGCATCTCTTGAATTTCTATGGGTGGTTCTTCTTGTTTTTTTGTTGTCATTAACACTTCAGGCTTAGGAATAAAAGTATAAATGACCCTTCTTTCTTCAATTCTTTCAATAATTTCTTCCTAGAAATTAAACAAACTCTAGGATTACTTTCTACTTCATCTCCCGTCTCCTTCATAGGATTCAAAGTATACTCTTTCACATCCTTTTTTACACTATATGTATTTGTGCTTCCATCATGGACAGTGTGTCTATCAAACTGCCATGGTCTACCCAACAAAATATGACATGCATCCATTGGCATTATATCACACAAAACTTCATCCTTATAACTACAAATTCAAAAGTTAACTAGGCATTATTCACTTACCACCAAATGATGTTCTTTCTGCAACCAAGAAACTTTGTAAGGACTGGGATGCTTCAACCACTTCAGCTTCAATTTGTTAACCATTTCTTTAGACACAATATTGTCTATGCTACCACTATCTACTATCACTTTACAACACTTACTACCCGAATTACATTTGGTCTGAAATAAGTTTCTCCTCTGCACAGGTTCAGATTTCTCCTTCTCTGGATTTAACAAAATCCTTCTCAGCATCAAGGATTCTTCATGCTCAGGATCTTCTCCATACTTTGGTGAAGCCACACTTTCACACTCTACTTGTAACACATTCACTCTTGCTTCTTTTCCTTTTCCAGTACTCTGTTGGATCTGAGGGTATTCAAACACCCTATGTCCAATTTCTCCACATTGAAAACAAGTACCACTGAATCCTCTTCCTCTACCTCTACCAAAGGATCCTCTACCTCTGAAATAATCATCTCTTCCTCTAGAGGAATCTCCCCTTCCTCTGCCTTCCTGGGTATTAGTTTGGGATGAACTGGCCTCTCCTTGCTTGCTTTGGTATCCTCTTCCACCACTAGACTAGCCCCTTCCACGTGAAAATTTACCCCTACCTCTAGAATTGTTCTACTTTCTAGCAAGCTTATCTTCCACCTTCAGGGCGTATTGGTAGGCTTCTTCAACACTGATGATTCGCACCATGCTTAATTCATCTTGAATGGAGTAGTGCAATCCATTGATATATCTAGAAACCTTCTCAACATCATCATCAACATGACCAGCCCAAATATTCAATCTATAAAACTCCTTAGTATATTCTTCCACATTTTTCTCCTTCTATTTCAAATTCTATAATTTCTTGAACTATTTTGAAGTCTATAGGCAAAAACTTGGCCTTCAATTTAGTTACCATTCTCTCCCAGGTTTGAATTTTCTCCTTTCCCTTTTTCTATCATTCTAATTGAACATGTTCCCACCATAGGGAAGCATGACCCTTCAACTTTGTGCAAGAAAGCTTCACTTTCTTAGGATCTTCAATCAATTCAAAATCAAAATATTTATCAACCTTTGAAATCCAGTCAATTAATTCTTTTGGATTTGAACTACCATTATAACTAGGAATGTCTAAATGAGGCTTACTATTTATTCTGGATATCGCTCTCAAAAATTGCCTATCTAGTTTGTCTCCTTCATTTGCATCGTCTTCATTTAGTACAACTTCTTCTTCATCCTCACTAACATCTTCAACATGTACTCCTCTGTGTTGTGCCATCTAGATAGCATCTAATCGTGCAGTTATTCCCCTCAACATTTATGCAATCACCATATCTCCTCGTGGCCCTCTTCTACCACGTCCTCTCTGTGCCATGTCTTCTTTAGATTCTTTGTAGCTGTAGGTCTACACTTGCTCTCCTTTTCCTACAACAAATATATTAGAATCTCTTCTTTGACACGTCCATAGTCTTCTCAAGAAACCTGCTCTGATACCACTTGGTGCAGGACTATATTCAAGGGTCTTATCAGACTACTGAATTAAGCAACAAAACATAAATAGTAACACAAATCACGCCACCACAAAAGGATTCTATTTATTAACATCAACAAATGATTACAAGAGTACATAAATTCATTACACAATCATCAGATACATCAATCTTTGTTTACAAAAGTTTCTCCAACATATCTTTCCTCCAAGAGATCGAACCAGGACAAAACTAACTCCACCAACCAATTCACTATTGAACCCCCTCTTAGAAGTAGAAAAAGGTATTTATGACATTTGCCAAGAATAATTCAACTACCACGAGTCATTATAGAACTGAATGGACCACCCAATGGTTTGAGATTTACCAAAACTAAATCACTGCCATTAAATCTCCTGGAAACATATCCCCATCGCCATTGTGTATTTTCATTATATATATATATATATATTGGCTCTAGACAGCTATTGGCAAAACAGTGATTTTACAAACTAGTCACTTGCCCTTAGTTATCGACAAACTATGAATTCCTCGAACCTTGGAGTCTTTTATCAATGGAAACATATTTTTTCAAAACTTCCAAGTTATCAGCAAATGTTCAATTTCCCAAACGTCAACTATAAAGGCCTATCAATGAATATTAGGTTTTCCAAACCTATCAACTAATGTTGTGTTTCCGAACCAATCCCATTCAGTTGGAAAAAACTCAATGAGTGAAACTCGGCCTTGTCACTTCAATAGATAAATTGATCCATTTGTGAACCATTTCTTTGAATGCCTTATCGACAAAAAGATGTTTCCACAAACTAAAACTTAGCAAAGTAGCCACTTTAATCATCATGCCCCTTTGTCGGCAAAAGCCAACTTTCCCAAACCCAGTTGGTAAATCAGAAAATATCATAAGTCCCGAACTAGTTTAAAAGTATGCAAGTTGGACAACTAAGCGATCCACTTCTATCGCCAAATCTTAGCTTTTCAAAACTTCAAATTTGGTCAACGGTTGACTTCCACACATCAGTGGTAACTTTGGGAAAACTTGAATTCCTAGCTTAAGCCTTTGTCGACTTATTGGCCTTTTTCAGAACCTGCGAACCATCAGGTTATCTCCTATTAGCAATTTTACATCTTCACTAACCAAGGCAATTTGGTCCCATCTTAGCAAAGCTTGTCAACGAAATAAAGCATCGATAAACTTTGCGAGTTCGAAAACTCGTGACTTAGTCGATAAAGTTCTAAAACACAAAACTTTGCCAATAATAGTTTTCTTCAACACTGGGAGACAACTTTGCCTTTAAATTTGAAAAGTGAACTTGATAAAATCCTGTCGGTGAAGTCACCCATCAGCGAACTGAGCCGTCGGCGAACTTATGAGTTCGCAAACTCAAGATTTCTTCGAATGGCTATAACTTAGCCATAGTTTGTCCAATCTGCACCAAAATTAAATTGGAGGTACCCATTTGGGTTTTCCACAAGATGATGTCCTGAAATTGACTAAGTCCAAAATTTCTCCTGAAACACAAAAACCAACTTTGTAAAGAAACAAAGCCAAAAACAACTTAGGAAATAAAACATATTTTTGGTGACATAGGATTGACAATGAACCCGGATGGTCCTACATCAGGCCAACCCCTCTAAACTAAGAGGCAACTAACTTATGTAGTTCATCACACTCATACCATACATGAGGCTGCACAAGTGTACACACTACATATCTCAAGCATAACTCAAGATAATCTTATCAAGCAAGCATACATGAAATGTAAATAACTATCATTTAATACATGCATGTGACAAGTACATAATCATATTTTTGCACCAAGTAAACATGCATGAGGGGATTTTCCAACATCGTCAAACATATTCATGAAACATCATACAAGGTACAAGATAAAACTCACACACAAGATTGGGAGGAACACACTAATTTTAGATATGTAAAGAGATCACAAGCACCCATTAGACATGCAATTAAAGGTACCAAAAAGGAAGAGAGGGCTTTCCTGAGTACTAGAAATAAAGCATCGTCATTGGTTGCAACCATGTGGAGGTTGAGGAGCATACCCCTATCCCACATAGGTCCTCAATGACACCTGTATTAGAGTGCAATTCCGTCCCAAAATCCATGGTCTTGAAAATGCTAAATTGTTTTGCCTATCCTTCATGGTCCTTTCCACATATCCTCATGGGCATACAAAAGTTTCTTGCTAATTATCTTTCTTTAGTGTTTACATTTTTGATTTCCCATTCATTTTAAATATCTTACATTAACTTCTTATTGCCTCAACCATGCTCGTCATACAAGTGGATGGGCATGAGAGTCCACTCCATTATAGCCTAGAATTCCTCAACTCTTGTGACTTCATACATAAAATTCCATGAACACATAGCATGGACAACAAGGTACAAAATAAGACATACATACAACCATTGGACTTCCCATCTCATTTCCATAACCATCCATATTCCCACATTCAACACATTTCATCCACAATTGCAAACATTCATTATCATAATCAATGCACATACAACCTTTTTCCAATTTGGGGTTTTCAATGAAATTTTGCCAAATTTTCAAATGTCAATTTCAAATATGTGAACATACATTTTTTAATCCAACGGCATGGAAAACACTTTTCCAATCACACACATATTTCAGGAAAATTTTGTTATAGTTTTGGCATAAAATACAAAATCTTTAAATGCATACAATGAGGATTGTTGAATCAATTCCCATTCAATCAAACTTTTCTACAAAAAAGAGGCCATTGCATCCACTTAGGGTGGGCATGGAAAGCATACAAGAGATTTAAGAACAAAGAGGGGGAAGATAAACCTTAGCTCCCACCAAAAGCATAACAAAGAAGAAAGAGAAAATGCTATCTAAAAGAAGCTCCTTAATCACACGCATGCAAGAAAATCCTCCACAAAACATGTGCCAGCACCCAAGGTAGCACCCTCAATTTCCAATGCCTAAGATAGAGAGAAGATTTTAATGGAGGAGAGGGAACAAAAGAGCCAAAACCTATCCCAAAAATTCCCACCCCCAAAATGGGTCTTATCTTCTTTTATTCCAAAAAGCAATTCCCAAAACAAGCTTGTTCCATATTAACTCAAAAATAATTATTTTCCCTAAAAAATAATTTTTACAGTTCTTTCACAATGCAATATCATTTTAATCAAATAATTCAATGTTGGCATAAGGAACATTCACCTTTTTTGTAAAAATATATATTATGAATTTTTGACTAAGACATAGATTCATTAAATCACACAACAACATTAATTATAAGTATTGAAACACTCAAAATTATGATTTAATTTGTTTGTAATATATATTCACTTTTCCAGCACACAATAATTCTACAAAATTCATTAAATGAATTTAATCACATAAAGCAAACAAGTTTACAAAAATAAATTAAATAACATAAATTAGAGGAATCAAGCAACACAGGCATAATTACGGTTTGCACGTGATTCAAGAATTCGTAATCAACCAATCTAGATTTAGGTTCACAAGGTTGTATAAGACACATCTTGTAGCTCAAATTTGAGCAAGATGGGATAAGGTAAGATAGCACATTTACCCAAGCTGGTTGTCTTTGATTTATCACCATTAGGGATAACTTGCGCTTGCACACTCAAGGAACATCAAGGGTATCTATCCAATACAATATAGCTAAAGAACAACATAAATAGCCACCAATGATATAACATCAAAATATACATCTATTGAAAATCATCTAATACTAGCATGATTTAGATATACAGATACAAAGTAACAATCATAATGTTGAATACAGTAGGCATAAGCAAAATCACATATCATCATGAAAGTAGTGGTTCAACTGAAACATTGTTGAATCCAACATGGAAATAATTTTGGTATTTGTCTGGTTTTTATCTCAATTATCATTATGTGTGGCTTTGCCTTCTCATTTTAGGTCATTTAATTGGTTTACGTTCTATTTATGTGCCCAACATTTTTTTCTTGTCAATTTTCTTTATGGTAATAGATGAGGAAGTTTGTCCTCCAATTGATTGGATCCTTGGTGGTGATTTTAATATGATGAGAACCCTTTTGATCATAGTTGGCCTTCTTAATCTTGCTTATCCCAGTCTGAATTTGATTCCTAACTTCTTACTTGTTCAAGATTAGGATACCTCTCAAGCTCCTCATTAGTTTACTTGGAAAAATTATCACTAAGGCCTTTCTTGTAAGTTTAGTCGTCTTGATAATTTTACCTTTTCCTGTTTTAAAATCCATCCACATGTGACTAGCCATCCTCTTTTGCTTGATTTATCAGCTACTTACTAATCATTTGCCTTTGTTTCTTACCTTGTATTTATCTCCTTCTCCAACTTCATCTTCATCGCCTTTTAAATTGAATGTGTCCCATTTGTGTCATCCTCATTCTTTGGTGGCTTTAGTGGCTATTTAGAATTTAGAGGTTCTTCCTACAACTCTTGGTTAGATTGCTTGGTGGGATAGGGCTTTAGCCATTTGTGTTCACTTTTTGAGAGATTTTGGTTGTTAGTGTGCTTGACAATGACAATGTATTCAACATTCTCTTCAAGGTCAACTTTTAGCTTGCTAGATTCAATTGTCGGTTGTCCTTGAGGATGTGGTATTGCAACAAGAAGTGCCACATATAGAACATTGATTTTGATAGTTTGAGGCCTATTTTAGCTATGGTGCATGAGTTTGTGCCTAACTTCATTGGATTAAGGATGAAGACCACTACTCTAATGTTTTCTCTTAGTATTTACATCACAAGCATAAGTATGAAATAGTCACTTTGGTCTTTTCAAAAACTCGTGAGAAGGTGTCTTCTCATGATCAAATTTTGGATGGTTCTCTACTCTCATTGTAGCTAGCTTTTCGTTGATGATTCAACCTTTGATCCTCTTGTGGTTGAACTTGAAGATGTTGTCAGGTGGTGTGTGCCTTGAAAAGTGGCTCTTAATGTTAGTTTGTTTCTTGATTGTCAACTTTTGCATTGAGGAAATGGGCATTGTTGTTTTTAAAATACTCGTGGATAAGAACCTAGGTATTGATGGTCTTTTGACTAATTTTTGTCATGCTCTTTAGCCTCATATTCACTATGATTTTTTCCTTCTATCTTAAGGATTTGGAGTTCTCTTGGATTGTCTTGTAATCAAGGGCTAATTAAAATCATCCCTAAAGGAAAAAGTGAGGATTATATGGTGTGTCGGTAGCCCATTACTCTTCTTAATATTACTTATAAAATTACAGCCAAGGCCAATGCTTTACAAATTCATCATATCACTCATGAGATTGATCACCATGACCAAACAAGATTTCTTAGTGCTCAATTTATTCTTGAAAATTTAATTCTTGCACGAGAATTACCATAATGGTCTCAACAAGAAACTCAAGACACACTTTTAGTGAAGCTTGATTTTGGTAAGGCTTACAATTGAATACATTGGTCTTTTATGTGTAAGATGCTATGTTGGTTGGGTTTTTGGTTGCAGATTATTACTCATGCACAACTTCTTTTGCTAATGTAATATCAATGAATGTGGCGGTTAATGGCACTCTTTGGTTTCCACTTCAACACTCCATTCAATCCTGCGCCCTTTCGTTACATGCTTACAACAAATGTCTTTGGTTATCTTCCTCAACATGCTTTTGCTAATAATCTGCTTTGGGGTATTTCTCTTCTTGAAGTAGACATATTCTTAACTCTCATTTTCTAGACGATATCCTCTCGTGTTTACATAGTTCCTCTTGATGTCATTAATCTTTATTTCTTCATATCTGGATCTAAACTTGCTATGTCCAAAATATAGTTTTTTCATGATTCAATTTCATTTGCCTTTTCCATGGATTCCACTTGAGTGGAATTCTGTTAAGCATGTTGTCGTTACTCATTATATGGGGATTCCTTTTAGGTTGGAAGTGACTTTGTATGATATGTGCAAGTGATTTTATCTAAATCTTATAGTTTTTTTTGCGATCTATTTGTTTTCTTTCTCTTTCTAGTCATTTACAAGTTGTGAATTGTATTCTCACCCCTAGTCATGTGTACACTCTTCTTGTTCTCTTCCTTCTCATGCTTGGTATAAGAAACTTAATTAATCCATAGTTTTTTATGGGCCAAATGGGATCAAAATTGTGGTCTTCTAATAACATCTTGGATTCATTGCATTTAGCATAAGGATAAGGGTGGTTTGAATCTTTTTGATCATTTACTTGAGCATGCCTTGTTACTAAGTGGACTAATCACACTTTTTAGAATGATGCTTCATGGCAGTTTTCAATATGCCATTGTCTCTCCATGTCATTAGCACATGCTTCTTAGTTGTCTATGCATGGTATAATAAGTTGTTGCTTGCTTTTTTTTCAAATCTCTAGCACCATTATAGTTTCCTTCTATTTGGAAGGCACAACAACATGTGTCACCACTTATTATTTAGCATGCATAGTCTCTTCAACATGGATTCAATTTTTCTACTTTGTCTATGTGGTGGAATCACCTTGTTTAGTCTAATGAACTACCTTTGGCCCTTGATCCTCATTTCAAAGCTGCCTGATTTTCATGCAAAAGAATTTATACTTTTGGTGATCTATGGAACTTTTGAAACTTTGAATGGAAAATGATGCAACAACTTTGTTTTGAATTTCATATTCTTCTAGCTGTTCTTTTTCTACTTCAAGAGTTTCTTATGTTTGTGTCCCTTGCTTTATTGGATCTAATTACTATGCCTTATGTTTGAAGCTTTACCAAGGACTGGCATTAGCCTTGTAGGTCCCAGTTCACTTTTTTTCCTTGTTAAACCTATCTATCACTTTCTCATGCCCACTTTAATTCTTGTTCCATGTCTTAATGCTAAGTGGAATTATGTTTTTTATTTATTTTCTTAGTTTGCTTTTAGTACTTATTTGTGGCATTCTTCTTACGTTAAATATAATTGTTGATACAGTTTTTGACATACCAACTTACCTGCAAGTTGTGAAGCCTATCAAGTGGAATGACAAAAGTTACCCTACTTGGAATGTGTCTAGCCTCAAGAGTCTTCATCAAATAATGCACGAGGCTTTCTAGAATCCCTCAGTTGGGGAGCACTTTAGCTAGTTTGTTCAAGGGGCTTCATTAAATATTAGGAATCTGTTAGGGTTAGGGCAGATCAAAGTAATAAACACTAACAATTATATGCAGATTAAATAACCTAAATATAACAATGAGGAATAACACAAAAAGAGATCAACACAGAAATTTAACGTGGTTCACCCAATATGGGCTACATCCACAGAAACTCAGCCATCCAATGATTTTATTATCCAGTGCAAAATAGATTACAATCTCATGAATACATCATTGTACCATACATCCCAGCCGCTTATAACAAGCTTTTCAGAAGCTTCTAGAATTAGGGTTTTGCAATGTCATTTTTCTTTTGTTGATTAACAAAAATTAACAACCGACTCTGATAGTGCAAAAAAAGGGAAAAAATTTTCTCGGGGGCTACGCCCCCAAACCCTGGTGAGGATACATAACTTGTGTACAGTACTTGCATGATCAATCGCTACATACCAACAATCTCCCACTTGGAGACTGATCCTGGATGACACTGCTGCGCTTGCAGCTCCCACTAGATTACAGGAGGATTTCACATCTAGCTATTGAAGATGCAAAATCCTCTCATCGGGCTGGTTCCCCAGTAGGGTAGGGCTTTTGGAACTCTCTCCTTCATGTTTCCTCTTTTGCTTCTTTACCCTGCACACAAAATGCTCCTTACCCTTGACCTCATATCCTTGTGGTTGCTACATGTATATTTCCTCTTCCAGATCCCTATGCAGAAAATCTATTTTCACATCTAGCTATTGAAGATGCAAGTCTTCCACAGCCACAAGACTTAGAATTGTTCTAATAGAAGTTATCTTTACAACCGGAGAAAATATTTCATCAAAATCTATACCTTTTTTCTGTGCAAAACCTTTTACCACGAGTCTGGCCTTATATCTTTTCTTGCCTCCATCTTCTTCCTTTAACCTATAAACCCATTTATTCAGCAATGCTCTTTTACCTGTAGGCAATTGAACTAAGTCCCAAGTTTGATTCTATAGCAAGGAATCCATTTCCTCTTTCATGCCTAGCTCCCACTGCTTTTTGGTATCTACCTGCATTGCTTCTTCATAACCTTCAAGTTCACCAGAATCAATTAATAATATAGAATATAATGATGGAGAAAATCTTTCAGGAGGTCTAGTTATCCTTGTAGAATATCTAACACTTGCAGGAGTTTGTGGGATAACTTGTTGTTGCTGAGCATCAGGTACCACTGGCATTTTATTTTCTGGAATCTCATCCAGCACCACATATTCCTTTTTGGCCTGTTCATGCTTCTTTTCCAGCAGCTGATCCTTATACATGACCTTCTCATTGAGTATAACATCTCTGCTTCTAATGATTTTATGATTTTCATAATCCCATAACGATAACCAAATTCATCTACTCCATATCCAATGAAGGTACATTTTTTAGTCTTAGCCTCAAGCTTGGTTCTATTTTCAATATTAACATGGACAAAAGCTTCACAGCCAAAGGTTTTCATAAATGAATAGTTTACCTTTTTGCCCATCCATGCCTCCTCTGGAATGCCACCATCCAAAGGATTTGAAGGTCCCCTATTTATTAAATAAACAGCAATATGTACAGCATCTGCCCAAAAGTGTAAGGGTAGTCCAGCATGCAATCTCATGCTCCTTGCACGCTCCATAATGGTTCTATTCATCCTCTCAGACACACCATTTTCTTGTGGGGTTCCAGGAACTATTTTCTGCCTGCGGATTCCATTATATGAACAGTTATTCTCAAATTCTCTCCTGCAATACTTGCCTCCATTATCAAATCTGAGACACTTAAACTTTTTTCATGTCTCATTCTCAACCAAAGCTTTCCACTTTTTAAAAGTTTCAAATACTTCTGATTTTTGTTTGAGGAAATACACCCATGTTTTCCTAGTTGCATCATCAATAAAAGTAACATAATAGCAAGAGCCTCCAAGAGAAGATACCTGAGATGGTCCCCATACATCTGAATGCACAAGCTCTAATTTCTCAATCTTCTTCTCTTTCCCAACTTTGAGAAATCAGACTCTTTTCTGTTTTCCATAAACACAATTTTCGTAGAACTCCAAGTCAATCTTCTTCAGACCTGGTA
This sequence comes from Cunninghamia lanceolata, assembly GCA_027924645.1. Lineage (NCBI taxonomy): Eukaryota > Viridiplantae > Streptophyta > Pinopsida > Cupressales > Cupressaceae > Cunninghamia > Cunninghamia lanceolata. Next base: position 4,777,725 of record BSBN01000908.1, on the reverse strand, counting down.
GCAAATTTCTAGAGTGAAGAATCTTCATCCCTTTCTCACTCATGTGCCCAAGTCTATGGTGCCACAATTTTGTTTCTGTCCCTATAGCAAGTGTTATAACTATCTCAGTAGCAACTGTTTCTGTAGCAGCTAAGGTAGAATAAGTACTACCAGTACACAAATACAAAGTGCCTACCTTTTCACCTTTAGCTACTACTAATGCACCTTTAGTGACCTTCCAAATTTTGTTTGAAAAGGTAACTATACAGCCTTCACTACCCAGTTGTCCTGCAGAGATTAAATTCCTTCTCAAATTTGGAACATGTCTTAATATTTCCTATGGGGTGTGGCATGAAATGAAGCCCCTACATCTATTACCCAGGAATCATTAGCATTATCTAAACATAGAATTAAAGCATCCTATAATTTATTACTTGCAACATTAGCTTCCTTGCTATCATCATGTTGTCCGTCTCCTTGTTTGCTCTTTCGAGATCAGCAATCCTTCTTCAAGTGTCTTGGCTTTCCACAGTGCCAGCAATCCATTCTTCCTCTAGATTTAGATCTGCCTTTCCTCGACTTTCCTTGTGACTCCCCATGATTTGTAGGGCTTTTTCCTCTTTCCTTTGTTCTTCCCCTGTTCTCTACAGTCAAAGCATTACCAGATGTTGAAGTCTCACCTATGCTTTTCCATCGCATTTCCTCACTAAGGATAACACCAACAACATCATCAAATTTCAAAGTATTTAAACAAGAGATAGAGTTACTTACAGCCATTATCAAGCTATTCCAGCTTTCTGGCAAAGAACATAAAACCAAGAGAGCCCTTACCTCTTCATCAAATTTCACTTTTACAGAAGTTAACTAATTGGTAATCGTATTAAACTCATTTAAATGATCTGACACAGATCCACCTTCAATCATTTTTAGATTAAACAAATGATGAGAAATACCTTATTAGAGGCTAAGGGTTTTTCATACAATTTGGCCAAAGCTTTCATCAGTTCACTTGTTGTCTTCACTTCTGTTATATTGAATGCCACAGATGGTGCCAGGCACAACCGAATGGTTCCCAATGCCTTTCTATCTAGGAGTTCCCAATCCTCATCAGTCATTGCTGCCGATTTCTTGGCTACTCCTTCCAATGGCCTCCATAAATCCTTCTAATAGAGATAATCCTCCATCTACATCTTCCATAATTGATAGTTCTACCCATTGAATTTATCTACCTTCAATTTACCCTCGTCTGCCATTGCTCCCACTTAACCGCGAAACTTCCACTCAACCGTGAGACCTTCCTGCAGATGATAATCAAACACAACCCGCTCTAATACCAGTTGTTAGGGTTAGGGCAGATCAAAGCAATAAACACTAACAATTATATGCAGATTAAATAACCCAAATATAACAATGAGGAATAACACAAAAATAGCAAAATAGATATTTAGCGTGGTTCACCCAATATGGGCTACATTCACAGAAACTTAGCCATCTAATAATTTTATTATCCAGTGCAAAACATATTACAATCTCATGAATACATCGATGTACCATACATCCTAGCCACTTATAACAAGCTTTTTGAAAGCTTCTAGAATTAGGGTTTTGCAATGTCATTTTTCTTTTGTCAGTTAACAAAAATTAACAACCGACTTCGATCGTGCAAAAAAGAGGGAAAAAAATTTCTTGGGGGCTGCGCCCCTAAACCCCTGCTTCTCGGGGGCTGCCGCCCCCGAACCCCCGCTCGGGGCCCGGCCCGGCCCCAAACCCCGATGAGGATACATAACTTGTGTACAGTACTTGCATGATCAGTCGCCACATACCAACAGAACCATTCATATGAAAAAGAGGCTTGCTTAGTGAAGACAAATACTATTAGCTAACACAAGTATTCAGATTTATTTAGCAATCAAACTTATGAATTGGAAGATGAATGACCATTCATGAAATTCATTCCACTCTTTAAGAATCTGATCTTGATCTTTAAGATAACAAAATTCTATCATTAAAACTATACAAATTTATCAACCTTTTGTCTCTTTTGTGCCTTTTGTGATTGAAATTTACCATCAAGACATGAACCAATATTGATATAAAAATATAAAATAGAAAGATGAGAAGAAAAGAGTTAGATAAAGAAAGTGAATCCAAACTTATCTTTAAATCTTCTATATATCATTTTGTAAATGGATGGATACAAATTAAAACCAATATTTGTTGAACCCATCACCACAATCTCAATGTTAGAAAAAGAAAGTGAATCCAAACTTATTGTGAGGCCCAACCTTGTGCAACAAGTTTTGAGGCACTATTAGACCTAATTGTATTGTGTTACCTAGACTTAAGAGAAGGTATGTGATATGGTGGCCTTGTCCTAGAGTCGTTATGGTTTTGTTGTGAATCTATTTATAAGGTAGTTGTGTTGTTTGTGTATGCAAGGTACATGATTTGATAAATCATATATGTTTCGACTGTGATGAATTATCTTTCCATTGATTGTTTAAAATTTTAGTGTTATAGGAAGATTGGAAATGGATTATATCTTTGAACATATGGATAAGTTTGTAATGTGGTTGATTATGTTATTTCTTGATTATTGTGAAATAAACGGTGATTAAATTATAATATTCTTAAGTGAGATTTAATTGTTGCAATGGTTATTAGAACACTTGATTTTGATGATTAGAAATGGAATTTGTGAAAAGGTTGAAATAAGGCTATGCATTGATACTTGAAAATGATGGTGATTGTGTTTGTAACACCTAGTTTATTGAGTGACTGTATGTGTTTAATTCTTGTTGCTTTGGCTATTTATACATTGGAATATTAATGTGTGTTTTGAAGTGTGCAGGTATTTCTATAGCCAATGGATTTTTGGAGGTCTACTAAGTGACTCATGTATATAACCAGTAATTGCAACCTAATCCCTAAGGTGGATTAAGGTTATTTTTGAAATTGGAATGATTGTAATATGTTTTATTTGTACACTTTGATTTATGAGTCTCCTAAGGATGTCTAGTAGTGAAGTGGATGATGGGTTGTCATCCGCATGTTTATTTTCATTCTTATACTTTCAAGGATTTTTAATTGATGATATTTTTTAAGGTTTCACCTTATTGTTTGATCACCTTGAAAGTTGTAATGTTGTATTGTTTTGGTTTGCACAAATTTTGTGCTAAATATTTATGACCCTTTTTAAGTGGATTTACGAGCCCCCTTGTATTAATTATGGTTAATTAATGACCCTAGGTCATACCCCTAGAGTCTAGGGCCATTTTGAGCATGTTAACTCTTGGTGTAACCCTTGTATGGTCACCTTAACTTACCCCTAGAGTAAAGTGACGTGTTTGGGAGATGTGAAAGGTGGGTGGCAAGTCACCATCCCACCTTAACTAACCCCACTCACCTAGGGTAAGGTTACCTTTTCCTAGAGTGCTTTGGAAGCTTCCAAAGCCTTCGTGTGTGTGAGACCTCTTCCCTATGCTCTCAAACATGTGTAAGAGCATTTGTGGGAGAGTGTGTAACATAGTTGAATAAGAAGGTGACAAGTGTCACCTCCTCATTCTTGTGGGGTTGTGAAAGGGTTGTGTGGATGAGGAGAAGGTAACAAGTGTCACCTTCTCATTCATCAAGCCTTGTGGGAAAAGCCTATTTATCTCCCTCTTTGTGAGAGGAGAAGGGTTCTTTTTTTCTTTCTTTTTGGCTCTTTGGTCTTTGGATTTGGGGGAGGAGCTTTGATCTTAAAAATAAATTTTTGAAGTGTTGGAGAACTCTTGAGTAGATCTTATTCAACTCCTTCAAACTTGGAGAGCTTGAGAGGTAAGCTCTCAAGAGTCTTCAAGCTTTTAGTAGTTGTTTTATTTGCTTATGTAATGCATGTATTGGTATGCTCTTGGTTGGTTGTGTTGTTAAGTTTTATGTTAATGTTTTGAGATGGGTTGTTTATGGCAAATGCTCACCACTTGTGTGGAAGAAGCTTGCCTTGTGTTTGGGGTTTGGAGAGAGGTGAGAACCTCCTCGGGGAAGGCTCACTCCATGAGAGGAGTTGTTTGGGTTGAGGCCTTATTTGAGACTATGGTTGTGTAGAGAGGCAAGAGTGCCCTCCTTGAGAAATATTGAAATATTAAGATGGTTATGTTGTTTTAGGAGGTTTTTTTTAGGAGGTAATGGTTAAGTTGATTTATGAGTAAGTAGTGTGAAAAAATGAGAAGTTTATATTGATGTCTTTCCCCTTGAGGAGAGTAGGCCACTCTGTCCCCCTTGTTTCAAATCCATGGGTTATATATTTTGTGTTGTAAGTATCCTTGGATGGGAATGTGCTTCTTGTTTGTGTGGGTGTATGTCTCCCTTGAGTTTGAGTGTATTTCGGGTTGCTAGTAGGCCTCCTATCTTGGTGGAGGCTTGTGAGCAAGCCTATGGTTGGGTGGTGAGCACCTCCATTGGCTTTGTTATGTTTTATGACCATTTTGTAGGTTTTGGGCTTAGAAGGAAGGAAAGGAGAAAGAGCCTCCTTGTGGATCCTAGGCTATGTTTAGAGCCTTATTAATGTGTCAAAGTTTTGTAAAGGCTATGTAAAAGCCTTAGCTCAATGAGCTTTGTAAATGGGTGGATAGTTTGTGGTTTTAAGGGCTTCCTTGTGAACTTCCTTAAATGTTCATACTCTTGAAAAGTTGTAATTTATCCCCTTGTATAAATATATATGTTCACTGTTAATAAATGCATGTCTTTGGGGTTTTTACTATTTTGCTCCATGGAAAAATTAAAAGTAATGTGTAAATAAATCTTTCTCTCTCTCTCTCTCCCTTCTTCCCTTCATTTCAATGACTATAAGTATGTTGAAAGAAAAGAAATAGAGTAATAAATGCTCTTATTATGGTTATTTGAAAAATGTATTAAATGGGGCCTAATTGGTTGCAAAATAAAAGTTATGTATACTTTTGCTTCAAAAATAATAATAATACAATAAAATAAGGCACTATGTTGATATTATGACAAGAAAGGAAAAAGTTTCATTTATGCCTTTAGTGTTATATTTTTTCTTACTTATAGTAAATTAGTAATATATATATAATATGTTATTACTAGGGCAATAAATAATGATTAATGGGGCTAATTGGTTGCAAAATAAAAGTTATGAATATTTTTGCTTCAAAAATAATAATAATACAATAAAATAAGGCACTATGTTGATATTATGACAAGAAAGGAAAAACTTTCATTTATGCCTTTAGTGTTATATTTTTTTTACTTATAGTAAATTAGTAATATATATAGTTACTTTAAACTTGTTGTTTTCATAGTTTTAACTCACTGTAAAAAAATATAGAGTTTTTGTTTACAGATTATGATTATGATTTTATATATATATATATATATATATATATATATATATATATAATGTTATTACTAGGGCAATAGTTATTAGGATTTGTGTTAAGCTGAATAGCATTTGTTTTAGACTTAAATTTATTTTAGGTTAGAATTAAAAAAAAAAGTTTGTGTTCTTATGTTCGGCCGATGTAGGGCAGGGAAGCCCCTGCGCGGCCACCGTTCCATCTGGGAGGCGGGGAGGGGAGACCAATGCCTTAGTGCTGCCCTGCTCAGCCGTCCCTGGCTTTGCTAAATTTTAACAAAAGAAATTTATATTTTCCTTGCTGTAAATCGGTCTATAAAAATAAACACAGTCCGCCATTAATAAAATTTTAGCCCTGTGATGCTTTTAGCACTCAGTTGCTATGAAGTTTATTACATTCTTTAATTTTTGCACACTGACAGACATACACACGCGCGCGTGCGCGCGCGCATGCATATATATATATACTCTCAGGCTATTTATACAAGTATAACTTATCTCTATGCATGAAAAAAAAAAAATAGACAGAGAGTAAGTAATTTTGAAAACTATAAATGTTGTTAGAGAACTATTTGATATCTTGATAAATTTAACAATAACTTTTGAATCATAGATTTTGGAAAATATAGAAAAGGGATGGAAAAATAAATGGAGTTAGAAAACAAGGAAAAATTAGAAATGTGTGCATCATATGAAAATGTTAGAAACTAAATATGTTAGAAAACAATAAATTACCCTGTAGGAGATCAAATGAAAACTTGTTAGAAAATATAAAACAATGTTAGAAGTAGTATGAGGGGAAAATGCCTTCCCACTTGGGGAAGGGATTTTCCCTCTCCTCTTGCTTTTTGAACCTACACCAATCAAGCAAAAAGTGAGACCCCTTTGAGAAATTAAGAGTTTATGGTTGCTTTTATATGTTATTTTTAGGGCTTTGTGATGCCTTGTGTTTTAGGGAGAGGAATTAAACCTTAAGCTTGTTTAACCTTTTTAAACCCACTTAGAGAGTGGATGAGTTTTATTGTTGCACTTTTGGCTAAGGATTTGTTATTTCATTTTAATTATATTATTCCAACTCTATAGATGTAATTAATCAAAATGATTTAGTGTAAATGTTAATTCCTATAGTTGATACTATAGAGATATTTAATTTATTTAATTTGTTTTAAATTTTGTATAAGTTCCTTGTCGAAATGCAACGTTATGATGCTAGAATTTTACCTAGGGGAAACCTTAGTAAATTTGGAATCCTTTGATTTAGAATTTCTCCCCCCTTGGTTGGGATGCATTTAAATTATTGATTTGTTTCATAACTACATTCTAAGCATTTAAAGTTCCCTTATGCATTCTTGATTTTTGTAATTATTTGATTAAGTTAAGACTTTAGTCCTTGGGGCATTATTTTAGAAAACCTATAGTTGAAACATTGTTTTTTTAAAACATTTAGTTTTCTTATCTGAATTGAAGAACATTAGTTAAACATTAATCTTGGTTTAGGGTATAAACCTAAAACTGTAGAAAATCTTGTAAGAGTAAACCAGGGACTGCCTCTAGGAGATTTTTCCCTTTTGGTGACGCATGATGCGACGCCTAACCTATTAGGTTAACCCCCATTTGACAGGACACGAATAAAGAGTCACGTTTCCTCATCTTCGTAGACTTCAACCTTGTTTCGTTGTGGAGCAATTAATGTTGTTTTCTCATGCAACAACGTTAAGTGCACTTGTCGTCAAGCGCACATGATGCACACGAAGGGGTTTTAGAGTTGAGTGGGAAAATTTTTAGTGTTTCGTGTTATGACCACATGACAAATGTGGACATGACATGTAGTTTTCGTGTCATGACCACATGGCAAATGTGGGCATGACACTTATCTTTAAACCTTCTATATATCATTTTGTAACTGGATGGATGCAACTTAAAACCAATCTTTGTTGAACCCATTACCACAATCCCAATGCGAGATGGTGTGATCTATAGAGGAAAAACCATGTGTATAATTGTTCTTGTTGGCATCAAGTATGTTCATTCAAACACACAAAATACCTCACCATCAACAAGGCATCAGTGGTTTAAACACACATTGAATCGATCAAATTTTGGTGAATTAAATACATAAAGTTGTGGAGAGGAGACAAATTTAGAATTCAAAAACTAAATCATGAAAATCCATAAAGATTTGAGCAAGATTATGTATCTTGTATTCATATTTCAAGTTTCATGGATTTCCACAAAAAAGAACCCATAAGCAATTAAGGAAAAACATTCTATCCTTCGGAACCCAAAGGAATTGATCCCATAAAAAGAAGCCCTTACAAAAAGCCTTTTACAAGTATATATATGCACTTTTTGAGAATAAGGAAGATGAGAGGTCATTCCCTCCAAAAATCACAAGAAGACAAAAGAGAATACAAAGAGTCAATTTGGCTATTCCTTCACATTCTAATATTACATTATATTACATAAAAAAAGTTGCATAATGCACATCTTCAATTAGTCCCTATTTGAGACTGCTTATGTTTATATAACTAAAATTTATTGACCATTGTCTTCACCAAACTTGAACTAGGACCATCAGAATGCACAAATTGAACATTTTCTTGTATGAAATTATCCAAAATGATATTGTATGCCTATTTGAACTATGTAATCTTGTTCTCAAAATCTTCACAAGCTATCCAAACTCTTATTAGCCTTATGATGGCTGATGAGTCAAAGTTTTCTCCATTCAATGATTCTGCTTTCAAAATACTATCAAATTTTGATTTCAAAACTTATATAGAATTTAAAGTATTTTACTTATTATATACATGACATATGATTTTCTCTACAAAATCATTGATCTCCTTTAGAGTATGCTTCATAAGATTGTAAAATGCCCAAAATTTGTTCTTGCACTCCTATAATAGGTCCTTTCTAAAATTATAAGTTTCAATCCACCTTTTGTGAACACATTCATCCTTTCTATCCAAGATTCCATCATTGATCAAAATCTAGGAGTCCACCTTAGCAAGTTTCATAATGTGGGGAAGATATGTCACAATGTCACTTTGTTCTAGATCAATATTATTTTCCATCATCTTCATGGCATCTTCCCTTGTTATGAACTTGTACTCGTCCATAATTTTATCAATTATTTTGTGACCCAGTGCTAACAATTCATTACTCCATACCTTAGTAGTTGTCACTATACTCTTTACCTAATTAGTAGGTGGCATTCTACATTTGGAGTCAGTTGAGAGGCTGAGGCTTAAGAAGTCAGATAGGAAACTTTATTTCTCAATTCTTTCTTTGTCACCAAGTATCCTTTTCATCTTCTAAATCATCCACTCTATTGATGACTTTGTTATTTGTTTACCCTCCTCCCTTGAAGGTTTCCCCAATGAATTTGTAGTGATAGTATAGTTAGATGGTTGCATTTTACTTTCTAATACATCTTTTAGAGGGGTCATAATCTAGGCTTTTTAGGCTCCTTATGCATCTATACTAACGTTGGATCTGAACCAAGCCTTCTTTGGAGAACATGGCTTGATTATCATTGATGGAAAATGAGTGAAGTCATCTGTTGGTGGCTACAATACCCTCTTGTTATGTTGAATGGTATAGTTAAACCATTGAGGTGTATCATCAATAGGGATTTTCTCTCAAGAAGTTGCTTCATCTTGAGTTTCTCATTGAACTTCGTACTATGAAGTTTATACTTGATGACTTTCTTGTTGTTCCATGTGTTGCTTTGGTTGTTGTGAATTTTGGCTAGGAGGAGGACTTGGATGAAGGAGGTGAATGAGATGGAGAAGATGGAGTTTCCTCAGAAGGAGTGGGTGACTTTCTATTAGGAGAAGGGGTTTTTCTAGGAGGAATGAGATATTTCCTTTTAAAGGATAGGGTTCTCTTTGGAGATGAAATTACAATTCTCAAGGAGGACTCAACTTGTTTCTTCCCTTGAATAGTGTGAGAAGAGTTGGTTTACAAGTTTCTTGGAGGAGAAGGAGGTGGAGGGACCTAATGAGGATGGGACTTGGGAGGAGTAGGAGGTATTTCAGAATCATCTCCTAGAAAACTAAGTACTTTAAGATCTCTAGTGGGTAAACCAACATTTGCTCTCATCTTGTTAATCCATTCCTCAGTCCCTTTGAGTGTCTTTTTAGTTCTTTGCTCCAAGTCCTTGACTTCCCTTCCACTCCATATAATTCAGGGCAAGGTCTTAGAAGCAATCTAATTTTTCTAATACTTAGGATCCATCATATTCCCATCACCCTTAATAACATTTGGCATAGTAGTAATTTGATGAATTTTTTATTGATGCATGTTGAGATGAGAGTATTCTCTTCTTCTCACTTCATAATCATAATTGCAAATGGCCCAAAAGTCCTCTACCCTTTCCTTATGCAAATAAATATTAACCCCTCAATAGTGATCTTGGGTTAAATAGAGCTCTAGTTTCATATAGCTTCAAATTTACTTCAGCCATCTCTACTTCTGCACTTTTAGAAGCTTGGATTTTTAAGCAAGAATATTTGTTTATAATAATAAGGAATGGAGGTCCCTTCACCTTTCTCTCTGAACATAGCTTGTGCACTTCTATCAATTGTCTACACAATTCTAATAAAACCAACTTGTCATTGACATATCTAGGCAGTTTGTAACAGACTTTATCAAAACCTCCAACTCTAATGTATGTGAAGGTGGGATATTAGATGTACAACTATCCCATCTTTTTATTTCCATCATTTCTTTGGTAGATATTCTCTTACCAAGATCTCCTTCTAGCATTCTGACAATATAAAAAATAAATGCATCATTTACTCTCACAAAGTTCTTCGCAGCCTCCTTAAGTTCCAATTTGGATAATATTCAAACACCATTTGTTAGCCTTGCCCCGTAACTCCCACTATTTGTAACCTTGCAAATTGATGCCTCCTAGCAAGAGCATACACTAGATAGGATTTCATGTAAAATTTATTTGATTTTGTAACTTTGGTCAATTGATCATGGAATGTATCACTGATTAAAGTTGTCTAGTCTATGAACTCTTCCCCACCTATAACTTTAGAAATGAATTGGTACATGGATGCAACTCTCTTAGAGATTCCTGCCCAGTGACTCTGCTCAACAAGGTTATGCAATCATTCGCCTCTTCAACAAAATCACTCCTAAAGGGTCTCTTGGGGAGTTTGGAGGTAGTAGCTTTAGGTTTATGGAGCCAAATTTTATTAATAACCTCAAGACACTTTTTCAAATGGTGATGATAATACTTTTGAGATGATTCCACAAAGATATTTATATAGGAATTCCTTGTTGGCAAACAAAATATTTCCTCACTATACTGGGGTTGAATTAATAACACTGCATTGCCATCAACATTTTTGATTTCCCTCTACTTGGGGTTGTAGTACGGGGCACATTTCATCACTAAGTCTATAGATTGCATAGTGATTAGGAATCTTGTAGCTTATACCAATTCATTAGCTCTTAGATTCTAAGTTTTGCTAGTAAAATTTGTATCTATGGTCCTTCTAGTGTTAAATTCTTCAAGGCCCACATGTCCTAGATTATGTCTATCATGTTCACTAGGTCTGTCAATAATTTGGATGGCGGTATAACCCCTTTGAATTCATACTTCATTTTTGTGGGAGAGGTGATAGAGGTCATATCCACTAGAAAATTCTTGAAAGTGTCTAATCTAAGGTACTACTTTGTTTCACATGATTACCAATGCATTTTATATTTTATCCAATTAAATCCGTAATACAATTAATTAGATTGTGATTATACCATTTGCACAATTTCTAATGTTCAAAAGACCCAAATTTTCCAATTCTATGTATTAAAATCTTGAAAATGAGTGATTTTCTAATTTGTTACATTTCAGAGTTTGGGCCCAGTTTGCATATTGTAGGATGGGTTTCAGGCTCAAAAAGCATTTTACAACTTAAGTTTTTCTTTACGAGTTACAAGTTAAAAGTGAAGTGTAGTTACCTACAGGAGTTTGGGTATAGCATGCAGTTTGTAGTCAATTGTACACTGCATAATATTTTTGGGTTCCAAATTCCGAACGGAGTTTGGAGTTCGACTATAGTTCATAAAAGTTTATAAATTGCAAAGGGAAAGAGGGTGTTGATTGGACTTCAAATCTGGTTTGCATTGTGTATAGGTTTTGCAACTACAAAGGAGAGTGGGTTTTTATACTGCAACCAGAGCTTGGACTCTAATTATAGCTAGTATAAAATAAAAAAGTGCAAATGGTAAGCAAAGTCAAGTCCAAACAGAGTTCAGAGTCCACTTGTAGTAAGTATGTACTTGCAAATTATAAATTGGAAAGGGACTATGAATTTTGAATGGAGTTTGGAGTTTGATTGTAGTAAGCACAAACTTACAAATTATAAACTTTTTCAAGAGTCCAAAAATGTTTCAAGTTGAAATTGATATCTGAGGTGAGTGAAACACTTAGATTTTTGAAAAAAATTGGTTTCTCCATTTTCAACACATAGTTAAACTATGTTTTAGGGTTTCTAATCAAAATCCAAAATGTTGGTTAAGGCCCAAAACTAGGGCATGGGATTTATAGAGCCAAACGTCGAGTAAGCCTTACAAGGGTTTCAACAATTTTTTTTCAAAATTCATAGATTTAGTCCATCTAAAGCCAATGCAAACACCGATAATAACAATGACATAGAAAAACACCATTAAATGGACTAGGGCCAAGATTTAAAATAGAAACCCCAAAATTGCAAATGATAAAAATCAAAGCAAAGCAAAAGAAAATGTAAGAAAAATTAGAGAAAGTGTAGAAGTGCCTTCAAATAGCTTGGCAAATCTAAAATGGTCACAGGGAGTTGAATCGTCGATAGTCACATGAAGAATTTGAAATGATGGACTCAATGTTTTGATCTCCCCTCACACGCATGTCATTAATGGCGCACCAACTGACACTTTGGGGTTTAGGGATGGTTTAGCAATTTACCACTATTCAGTTTTGGGAAATTGAAGGTGGCTTGCAATTCAATAACAAAAGGAGTCTGAGGTTTCAAAGGACATTTACACTTTAGGAGTAAAGACTATCACTTTGAAAAAAAAATAATATTGCCCCCTTTTAAATTAAATGTCCCCTTAGGATAATAAAGCACAAATACTACTCTCATCAATTGGAGTAAGGGTGTTGAGGCTCGAAGAAAAAGATTGGAGGCTAAATGGATCCTCCCAATTGAAGGATGGGTTAAGATGAATTTTGATGGAGCATCTAGGGGCAACCCTGGAGCTTCTAGAGTAGGGTGTATAGTGAGAGATTGGAAAGGAGCAGTGCTTGGGAAGGTAGCTAAAAACCTTTCCTTTCTAGATCTAATAATGAAGCAGAACTCCAAGATCTATTATTAGGTTTATAGATGTGTCAAAATCTCAAACTAAAAATGGTGATGGTGGAAGGGGACTCCCAGATTGTTGCTAATGCAATCAGGAATAAAAGAATTCTAAATTGGAAATTACAAGCCGTATTTAATGAGGTGCTAGATTTCATAGACAACCTTGAAGGGGTAGTGGTTAATCACACCTACTATAAGGCTAATGGAAAAGTGAATAAATTGGCGAACAAATTTATAAACTCTAGCATAAATTTAATATGGGAGGTGCCAACCAATGATGAAGATTTAAGATAGAGAGGACATCAATTTACATTGAAGGTGTTGGGTGAGGTTGGTGAAGTGTGTGTGGTGAGATGGCTCTAAGGAGACTTAATCATTCTCCAGAATGGAAAGGGATTATAACTATTGTTTTAGCCATTGCTTATCACCCATGGGAATTATTGATGGAGACAATGGAGACACCTATCAGGATGTTGAGAAAGAAGAGGAAAATATCTTTTTTGGGGGAGATTACGGAGAATATATTGATCAAGGTGTTTAAACTGAAGTGTGATGTAGTTTTGTATGCCATAGAGAGGATTTTAGGGGAAGATTTTATGATCAATGAGAATAGGTATAGGGTGAACAATGACCTAGCCTCAATGTTCATGGCAGTGTTATTAGATCCAAGGGAGGAGAAAATTTTGATTAAAGTGTTAATGGAAACATTTATGGAGGCATACTTTAGACAAAATTGCGAGAATTAGGATCGATATCCCCTTACGAGAGGACTTCCATAGAATCAACTGAGCGGGAGAATTAGTCAATTGGCTACCATTTGTTTCAGACATTAAAGAGGAGAAGATCATGGCAAGAAAGCAGAAGGCAGTTCAAGGAGTACAATTTCTAAAGAAACTGGCAGGTTTGGATGCGAAAGATGATGGGCTGCAGGACCTCCTCAACAGCTTCTATGCAGGGAATAACAATGCCTAATAGATAAGTATGGTCATTTTGTGATATAGGGATTTTGTTATACCCTGGAGGAATAGATAGAAGATTTTAAGAAAATAGGGATTTTGTGAATACCTTGATAGCAGTATCGATAGGTTTAGCAATGTAGATAGAAGGATAGTATTATGGATGGTTGTATTAACAAGGATTTTGGCTATACCTTGTTTCTATTATAGCTCATGCATATATGTTGAGAAATATTGTTAAACTTTGTTGAATATTGGTTAAAATATAATATGAAGGGAGCAATCCCCATGACTATAGTTTGCATATAAAACAAATAAAGTACAAATACTAGGAAATTTATGACTTTCGTCAATGCAATTTCATCGAGGCAAGGCCAAATGAAACATTTTCAATCATTGTGAGAAACATGAATCTCAACCTAAAGCTCTAGGGTCCCCAAATTTTATATTTTAGGGGTGTGTGTGTAGCACCAAAAATACACATGGGCCTACATGGTAATCCTATGATGAGCTGTGATCCTAAACACGCACTTGTAAGCATGTATATGACCTCTCAACAAGCGTTCCTCTTGACAACACATGGGTTGGACTCCCATTTTGTTTTCTTCCTTTGTTATGCCCCTGTTAACCTATGAAGTTTTATTCATTCTTGATTCTTCCTTTGTTGACTCTTTATTTTCTTCACTTTCTAGCCTTGTCACAAGACTTATAAGTGTCATATCCTAGGGAACCTATGTCCTGTCGACCTATTTCATCTTTTTCTAACTTCTTGAGACCTTGAATCAACATACTAATCTCATCCCCAACTCCAGTTTCTAATCACCTCTCATCCTAACCTGGTTGCCCCTATTATTTATGGGTCGCCCTCTGGGTGACCACCCTGGTAATATGGGCAACCACCCCTTCTGGCATCAGTTTTACAAAACAAAGTTGTCATGTGTCTTCTTTATCCTCCTAGGATCATTCTTCAACCTTATGTTTTCATCCGTGGATTTACTTCGAGTTTGAGCTCGAAAAATCTCTATTTTGTTTCATTTTGCATGAAATTTCGAGCCTAACTTAGAGTCATCTATTCTTAGTTTCTCAATCAAATTTAAGCATGAAAATTTAGCTCAATTGAACTATTCTTGACTCTTCCCTCTCTCATGTTAACTCCATTTTCTCTTTTGTGATAAGATTTCAATCTCACTTCACTATCTAATCAACCCAATTCATTGAGAAATCAATTGAGTTGACTCTCCAATCAAGGGAGTTAATTCCACAATCAATCCCACCCATTATTCTTCAATCCAACCTATAAATACCCCCTCCCCTAAGCTCAAAGGGAGGCAAATGCATTACTGTAATCACGTTTTTGCTTAGATTTTGCTCTCCACCAGCATTCTCATGCTCACTTCAGGACTTATGAGCCTTTTGCTTATTGTTATTTTTCCCAAGCTTTTCAAAAAGATTCATACATTGTTGTTACACTAGCCATTTTGCAAGCCCAAGTGCTTTAATCCAAGCTTTCTTAAGCTCTTGTTCGAATCAATTGTCATCCAAACCCTGTCACCAAGAGGAGTACCTTGCTACTACAGAGGAAGGGAAGGTTGCTAGATGGATCTCTGAGGATATGTCGGGCTCATGCGCCTTCAGTTTCATGTTCTTTTATTCTTTAATAGTAATTAGATAATCAAGATCTTGCTCTTGGAAATAGTAATTTGATAGTTGCAATTTCCTTGAAAGGCTGGTTAGATTGCATTTAATTAGTTAGTTTCAAGTACATTGCATTGTTAGATTAGATTTATAATTCTGTAATTTCATTTCTTAGAATAGTTGAAAATGACCTTCAGAAAAACACAAAAAAATAGATCAATTGCATTAGATAAATTCATAATTATTGCATTCATATTTGATTTCCTATATTAATTAGTTCACTTTCATTCCAAAAAATTAGAGAAAAGAACAAAAATATTGCTTTGCATACATTTAGTTGCATTCATACAAAAACATCAAAAACACCAAAAATAATAGAAAAAAAAAAAATGCACAAAGTCCCTCGATACCATCACGAGGTCAATAGATACCAATTTGTCATGGACTAATCACAACTTGGTGTTTGAGTGTGATATGATCCATCATTCACCTCTACCTGAAAGGATTGTATCATAGAAGAGAGGAACCTAGTTCCTCTAAAGTTCGCCTACATGACTTCTGTACACACACACTAAATCATCTTTCATGATTGCATATAGGGTGGGATTGTAGTTAACTTGTAAGTTTTGGAATTGTTTCTTGTTTCAGTTTCTTCTTGTTAACAACTTCATATAGATTATTTCAAGATGTAAAATATATATATAATATATACATATGTATATGTGTCAGTAGTATAATTATGAATATATGGTGTCTATGCATACACATGATATACAAAAATATACATGTGTATGTGTATACACACATATAATGCAAATACATATGGTGTATATACATACACATGATATATAGATATATACATGTATATGTGCATACACACATATTATATAAATGGGCAAATACTCATTATATATATAGCATTTAATTGAGGTAAATAATTCATAGCATTTAATTGAGATAATATAGGATAAAGTAATGTAATTACTTATCCTTAAGTAAAAATGTAACAAAGTTAATTAATTAAATTAAAAGGAATAGTGTTAATGTGAAATTTCAGTATTAATAAATATTGTCAGCCAAGGCGGGTATTGTTTTAGTATAGCATATTATATTTAATCATCAGCAAAGTTTATAATTTAAAAGGTATATAAAGTTGAAGTAAAATTTTAGCACTTTAAAAATAAACCATATTTATGCCTGAGGAATTTCCGTGCCTGACATCTATAGAAAAACATAGAGGCATTTGGCAACCACTCCCTATGAGCTGTTAAACAAAGAACATGGGGAATTATCAAGGCATTACTTGGCTCTTTTAACAATATTTGAAACATCTAGAACTTTGGGAAAAGTGGGGAAAGACTCTTAAAAAATAGGATTTGTTGAATGAGAGGGAAGGTCGACAGAGGAATAAGGAAGAACAAGAAAGAGAAGAAAAAGAAAAGGGTAAAAAAATAGAAATTATACTGACAAGGCATTGAGCTATGTGGAAGTATTAAGGTATGGTTTTACCAGATTGCTTCTCTGAACATAAACTCTTTATCAAGTATGCAAAAAGGGCAAATAAAATCTTGTTTTATTTGCAATATAATTTGTTGTACATATTGAGGGTTTTCTTTTTCCTAATTTTATTTAAACCATAAGTGATAGCAAATACATTCAATTGTTGTTGTATATAAATTTCACCCATTTAGGGCAGTTGTGAAATCTTATTTTGATATTAACCAGCTGAAGAATACCTGTGAAAACAAACAAAACAAACAAACAGAGACAAGGAATCAATTATTTTCAAAAAGCATACTTGTATAGCTCACATATTGTTTGAGCTAAGCTTAAAATAGAGCTTTGAATCAAAATTCATACCCAGATAGAGTAGTTGAGATCTTGTATGTGATTATACAATAGAGATCATGCTTAAATTAAAAAAAAAACACAATTTTAATTTGTTTGAGCCAAAAGATGAAAAGTTTGAGCGAGCTGCATTAAGGCACTCCATTGGAGGTGACCTCTCCAATGGATATGTCTCCATCAAAGAGGCGGTCTTTGATGGAGATGCCTCCATTAGAGGTGCCTTAACTTTATGCTAAAAATTTACGTCTCCATCAGAGAGGTGCTCTCTGATGGAGACATCTCCATGAGAGGTGCCTTAACTATATGCTGAAGACTTAAACAACATAAAACTTTGATCTTTTTTTTATGAGTTTATCTATTGTGCAAAGTATATTTTATAGTCTTTCAAACCCATCGCAGATTCTTATTATTATAGTACTAAAAGGAAATTGTTGTTTGAACAACATAAAACTAGTGAATTATAATTATTATTATAAGTAAAACACATGTTTATATCTTTATAAGCATTAAAAGTTAGAATATGTTATTTGGAAAGAAAGTAATTTGATAGCTAATATGTAAATATTGTTTAAGAAAGAAAATGAAATATATTTATTCTTTTAATTTAAAAGCAAATATTTGAAGGGGTAAACAGGAAATGAATATATCTCTTCTTTTATTTAAAACCAACATATGAAAGGGTAAATCTTTCTTAAACAAGAATGAAACTAGGAATGAGATTTGAAACTGACTAAGATAAATCTTGAAACTAAAATTAATTTAATGGAATTCAAAATGCAAGACATGTATAAGCTAGCATACATGATTGACATAAATGGTAGATTTCAAGTGAAAATCTTATTTTCCGAAGGATTGGAATCATGGATGCCATTTTTTGAATTTGGAGTTGCTTTCTATATGTTTGCATGGGAAATGGGTAGAATTGCATAGTTAAATTCACTGTCATGTAGGGTGACCTTAAGGAACTAGTTTCCTCAGGACAGGTCAGGCTACTGTGTGGGGTAGCACGGGGAAGCTTGGCTTCATGGTAGGGTGGATGTCGTTTCTATGATGCTCTCTTGTCTTCAGGTGTACGAAGGAGGAGCTAGGGCGAGGAACCCATCAAGATGCCACATCACCTATGAAACCTACTCAGAACTTAAGATAAGTAACTTATCTTCTTGATATGTCTTGTTATGTAGAATTGCAAGAAATGAAATTAACTTGATTCATTATGAGCTCTACGTATTTGATGGATACTGAATTAAGATGATATCAACTTTGTTGTTTAGGTTATCAAGTTGATTAGATATCATGTTATAGAAACATTATGCTATCACTTGATTATATGATGAAGTTATGAGACCTAGTGAAGATATAATCTTTTCTCTTCATGATTTGTCACTATATGACTATTTAGCTTGGGATAAGCTTTCTTATGATGCTCATTTTTAAATTTACATGTTATAAATTCTATCATGTATAGATGAGGTTATATGCTTTTATGATTATTTTGAAGTATAATGTTCATATATGTTATCATTTAAAAATGATATAAAGCATATTAAATTACAAATATACATGATGATTTCATGTGGTATTACATATGACCAATATTAAATTATGGTTTTACTATGTTTGGATCAGAAAGACTGTTACACAACCATTCTCCGCAAAGTCCAACTCCCAAGTGAGTAGGACCACCCCCATGTCTCACCTCCTCTCGATTGGCTTCTAACACGAGAGCGAGAGTGAAATGGAGGCTCGCCCATGGCAAGGAGAAGGACCTCTATGTACTCTGTCAAAGATGACTCAACTACCCCGTGCTACCAAGTCACGTTTTGAAGTGCACATATTTTGGTGAACCCAATGTGAAGAGCAAAACCATTTCATCGAACTTTTGTGTGTCCTTGCAAGATCCCATTTCAAACTTTCTTTCATGATCATTTTCATCCCCACTGTCACTTTCATCTTGGTTCTTTCCATCTTCACCCTTGTGCATTCCATTTATTCTATGGTATTTATGAGACCCCATAATATGATGGAACTAGATTTAAACTTAGGGAATTTTCCCTCTACGGAGCCAAAAACTTCCTCTTTTGATAGGTATGTGCCACCTGACCCAAATGTACCAGTCTTAATCTGTAATGGCTATGAAGACTCAGACTATGAATACGATAGAAGAGAACCAAATCATTCTCTGATATTTAACAATCTCACATGGGAGCACAACTCGATAATTCAACCTGCGCCTCAAAAGGCACAACGAGTACAAGTGAGGTTGAAGATCCATCAAGTGGATCAACCTTCAATGAGTAATTCAAGCACTCACTTGGATTACGAAGTAAGGCGACTCGAAAAAAAAGTACAAGAGGCCAAGGAAGCTCAAGAGCCCTTACGTGTCGCCTTGTAAGAAGAACAATGTGAAAATGCCCTACGAGAACAAGTAGGAGTACCAAGTCAAGAAAACATATGAAGTGAGATTCCAAGAAATGAAGAAGTTATAAGAGGTTCCATGCTTGTAGATCTCATTGCAACGTTAATGCAGCAATTAAGACTCTTGAAGTAGAGCAACTCGTTCCAGAGAGATAGCCAAAATCACATGAAAACAATAAGGTTGAGAAAGACCAGGGGGCATCTCAAAATGTCATAACCTTATTCTTAATAATTAATTTTCAATTTTACTATTACTAATTTAATGATCGTTGACTAAATTTGACTCATGTGCGTGATAGGAATATACTATCGACAAAGAGTATCATCGAGGAGGGGGTGTCTATCCGACTAATAGGGACTGTGGTGAAAGAAATCTACACACACAGGCACTTAGATGGCATATAGTTGCATTGTCATTGCATAAATTAATCATATTGATATATTGCTTCTTATTTTAAGTAGAAAATAAAAATCATTGTTATGTTTGATAGTTATTATTTAATTAAGTGTTAGTTAAATATTAAAATGCTTTTTCAAAGGTTATTTTTAGTAAGTGAGTTTTACAGTCCTTACATTTGGTATCAGAGCCAAGTTCAGCTCTAGAACCTATGTGCTCGCTATACATTCCCATCCAACATTATGAGAATCTAATGTTTGGAATTCTTGTGCCAGGGCGATGCGTCTCAAAATGACTACCAAGAAGTTAGTCATTAGAAATGAACGCTATCTCAGGGCCAAGAAGGAAAGAGAAGCCATTGTTCACACCATAAAGGGGACAAATAATGATAGTGACATCTAGTTAGGTGATACAAAGACCTTGAGTCATGTTCTCTCCCAAATCAGTCAAGAGAAAATAAGGATGAGAGACGATGCCAACTTCAACCGTCTGCCTTCGGTCTCGTCAACCAAGTTAGCATCCTTGCCACTATCTAGGGATATGCTCTCTGAGTATAATGTGACTCCTGCCATGTTGTTTAGAGATCCTTGAATTCCTTATTTGGATGAAATAATTGTAATTTCTTCAAGTGATGAATCGGAGGAGTATGCACGAGTGCACCCACCTCCCAAAGTTGTAACCCTTGAGTCTGAAGAGGAAGAGAAACCATAATAGTTCCCCTTATTTGAGAATGAAATGTAAATTTTTTTTTATGTTATTTTCATAAAAATAGAACTTCTACAGAGAATAAGGATGTAAGAATCCACCAATAAACAAAATGAGACCTTGATTTTTGAACACATGAATGTTTTGGAATTCAATGGTAATTGTGATGATTGAATATATGTGATTCAGTGTATGAAGTATAACACAAATAGTTGTTGGAAATAATCTTTTAGTATGAATGTAATTAGAATCTTAGAAACTGGGTTGTCAAAGTGACCATGCGTATTCTCCTACTCACCTCTGATCAAGGTGAAGTGTAGCATTGTGCTCCCTTCGTGTAATGTGAAACTGTGGATTTTAATACTTTATTTTACTTTACTGGATGAAAATTTCAAGATGTTGTGGGCCAGCATGAAGATTTTGATTATTTTTATTTATGCGTAAGTATAGCCATCAAGCATTTTACCTTGCAATTCTTATGAATATGTTTGATTGTTGAGATCATTTTATGTTTTGATGATTTTCTTTCTGCTTGATATCTTTTCATTTCTTTATTGATAATGGCTATGCTTAAATGTTTTGACTACTGGTCCTGTAATTGCTATGTTATGTTCTCCATCAAGCCATGAAGGCTCTGATGGAATGTATGAGGGAGTAGAACACGGAGAATACACTAGGTCTGGGATATGTAATTATGTACCAGAGATGGGGAAGAATAAATCCTTTCGGTTGATGCTAGGTACAAGAGATGGTGGATTGTAGTGGATACAAACACATTGTGTCTATAAATATGGTAACGTAGTATTGCCAACCTTGAAGATGAGTTGCTTAGAAGTTTCTTAGTAGTTGGAGGTTTCTAACTTGAGGAGGATAGGTGATCTTATGACGATTGACTCATGTTATTGGTGTGTTTCGATTCAATCAAAGGGTAGACGCATTTTGTAGAAGATACATGCTTTATATTGGCCATTAGGCCTTGTGTGTACTTTATATTGATTACTATATTTATTGGAACTCCAAAAATGTGGTGCGGGGACGCTGCTTGAATTCAGAATATTAGTAAGGTATTTAGTTACCCCAAAACATGTGTGATAAAAGGTTGAGTAGGACCAACACACAACTAGGATAGATAAATAATTACCTAATTAAGAAATTAGTAGGAAATATTTATACTAATACACGTGATGCATATTCATATCATTGTTGTCTTTGTGCGAGTGATGCACTAGAGTAAGTCATTGACTCCTTTGTGTGAATAAAGTCTTGAGTAATGATTACATTCCTAATTTGTGTGTGAGATACACTCTTTGTACTCATTGTGTTTATTGGATCAAGTAATGATCACTATAGCTATACTACTGCAATTTATGCATATTTCACATTTTGTGCGAGAGATGTACTTACCATAATTAATGTACGTAAAATTGAACAAGTAATGCTCATTGTATGCAATGCATATTCCATATTTTGTGCGAGTGAGGCACTACAAGTAAATTATATATTCGTACCCTGTGCGAGTTATGCACTAGGGGTTCATGCATTCTTATTTGTTAATTATTCATTCTATGTGCACTTGTGCGTGTTATGCACTATCATATGTATTTGGTCTGTATTTTATGCAATTTGAGATAGATTATTCTTGTTGAATGTGTTGTGTGTGATAAGCCTTAAGCTTACCTTCCAGGACAGGATGTCGAAAGTGGACTAACAGAGAAGGTGATCTTCTTTTTCAAGATCAACCATTTTTTTTGTATTTATGCTTGGGCCAAAGCTATAATGTACCATTGAAATAGATGGATAATGAATGCCTAGTTTCTATATTATATGTTTCTCTACCACATCTTGTATGCAAGAAATATGTTCATTCTAGTATAGAATGCATATAAGGCATCAGGTATGCATTGAGAGTTTCCCTCCTACCTAGTGTTATAGGTTTCTAGGTGCCTCATGCATGACCATGTATTCTTCGAGTTAAGGAGAATCCCAGGGGAGTGTTGTGTTCATGGTTGGGTGGAAAAAACACCTTAACCATGCTTTTGATTTTCAGCTTGCAGAAGACCGGTGGGTTATGGCAGCTGAAAATAGATTATACATTTGGATCTTTTTATAAAATGGATATAACATGTATTGAACCATTGTATGACAAAGAATGAAATTATACTAAGGCTGCATTTGAAAAAAAAATAGAAATTATATATTTTTGAGTATCTCTATCAATAGAAAGTTTCCTTTTTCCAATTACAGATCAAGATTTATTTTTGTTGATAAATTTAGTAACTGGTTGTATCATTATTGAAATCATGATGATCTTCTTATCTCTAATCTTTCTAATCATATGATGATCTTTTTGTATGTGGAAAACCTGTGATCTTCTTATCTTTTATATTTATCAATATGAAGACCTTGTTGTAAATTGTTGATATTTTCCGTATGTTGAGACTTTTTTCTTTTATTAGTGTTTAATTTGCCAATGATGATAATAAGTAGTATGGGATGCTTGTTTTTCATCATAAGGGCAATTGTTCTAATGTCTCATGTGAGTAGGCATGTTGACAAAATGAACATAATGGTTTTATTTTATATGTAAATGTCTGGAAATATGAGTAAGATTGTATGAAGAAAATGAATTAGCTTGCATGCTTTTATTGTCGTAAAGTATATAAATAAGTTGATTTATGAACAATGACATGCTAACGATGTGTGCAAGTGAATGAATATTAGAACAGAGAAATTTTTGCAATTATGAACAAACAGGTGCTTGGAGCAACAACACATTGTCAGGTGGGCTGATTTTAACATTGAGGTAAAACAAAATTAAAGAGGTATGAAATTTTATCTTCAGTAAAGTTGATCATCGGGATGACGATTCTTTAAGGGGGGAAGGATGTCATAACCCTATTCTCAATAATTAATTTTCAAATTTAATATTACTAATTTAATGATCGTTGACTAAATTTGACTCATGTGCATGACAGGAATATACTCTCAATAGAGAGAGAGTATCATCGAGGAGGGGGTGTCTAGCTGATTGATAGCAACTATGGTGAAAAAAATCTGCACACACAGGCACTTAGATGGCATATAGTTGCATTGTCATTGCATAATTTAATCATATTGATATATTGCTTCTTATTTTAAGTAGAAAAGAAAAATCATTGTTATGTTTGATAGTACTATTTAATTAAGTGTTAGTTAAATATTAAAAATGTTTTTTCGAAGGTTATTTTTAGTGAGTTTTACGGTCCTTACACAAAACTTCTCCTATTTGAACTACTACTCTTGAAACAGAAGTAACAACACATTCCTGATTGGGAATTCTCCAATGCAAAACATTCAAATAGTTCAAGTAGTCAAGAAAATTAAGCTATGGCATTAGGGTATCAAAATCCGCCCATGGGGTTAGTGTTATCAAACCTACAATTGTCAAGTGCCTTTTTGGGAACATACTTGGAGTATCTAAAGGAATCGCTTGACTTGGTCATAAGAAGCATGGCATTAGCATGATCTCTGCTAGATCTTTCTAAGTTCAAAGGAGAAGGAGATCCTAATTCACATATATCAAGGCATATACCACAACTATAAGAGAACTCCTCCCTTGGGATGGGGTTGTTGCGAATCTTTTCAAAAACATTAGAAGGGATAGCCTTGAACTGGTATTATCGTCTACTAGAGGATTCGATACACTCATTTTAGTAGCTAATAGGAGAGTTTGTCATGGCTCTTGACATGAAAAACTCGTGAAAACATGAATCCA
Source organism: Cunninghamia lanceolata (assembly GCA_027924645.1). Taxonomy (NCBI): domain Eukaryota; kingdom Viridiplantae; phylum Streptophyta; class Pinopsida; order Cupressales; family Cupressaceae; genus Cunninghamia; species Cunninghamia lanceolata. The sequence goes on along the minus strand of BSBN01000908.1, from coordinate 4,753,325 downwards.
AGAATTTCTCACAATGAAACAAGAATTGAATGAATCAGTGACACATTTTGTCACTTGGTGGAGACAAGTTCTTTACTTGTCAAAAAGTGCTCCAAACATGGACCACCGTGTATTGTGTGACCTCTTCTTGTATGCTTTGAATAGAGACATGAGAGAGGAAGTACAAAAATTTCCATACAAGTCATACGAGGAATCTTTGGAAAGTGCCTTATGAATCGATCAAGCAACCATTGATAGTGGTCAGAGAACTTATGGATCAAATGGTTGGTTAGTGAATGATAATGGAGGAAATAATGCGTCTACCATCAAGATTCTCAAAAATAATAGAAATGCAACTAATGATGGGGTGACACATCAACCCCCAGTTAAGAAAGTAAGGGACAACTACAATGGGAGAGATTATTATCCCATGAATGTTAACGCAATAGATCATCCCTGAAATAATGCATATTATCCAAGGGATATCTACTAGTTGTGGAACTAAAATGGAAACATAAGTGACGATAGATACGAATGTCCTCCCTTTGAATATAATTAGTTGTGTTCCTTCCATAGGACTAGGGGGCATAGCACAGAGTCATGCAAAGGTATAATAGATTCATAGCAAGGTTACCAGAGGATCAACAACGTATGTTCATAGAAATATTCTTGAAACTGCAGAAAGTCACACTAGATAAAAATGATGGTTCAAAACAAACATAGGCACCCATAGCTCCACACAATGTAGATATGAGAATCTACCAAGATCCATTTCCCACACATAGAAATATAGAAACAAATGACCAAAACAATGCATCTAAAACTACTGATGCAAACATCCCTGCACAACTAGGACCTAAAGGAGAGCCTGAGATGTTAGGCTTGGTAGAAATATTGCATGAAGAAGAACTTGACAATGATCAAAAATAAATTCATGGAGTGGTCTTAGTGGTAGAACCAATACTCACTCCTATCATACATTATGAATCGGTTGAAGATTTGAAGAAAACTTACGTGCACATCTCATTCATTGGTCTTCTCAAGAACTCTCCTTCACACCGCTCAATGCTTTTAAAAGCAATAGGGTTGAAATACCAAGATCAAATCACACCTCCACCTAGCGAACAAATCAATTAGGTCTAATTTGACATGGATCCACCTAACGTTGAATTGAAGGACCTAAGATTCTTCTTTGACCTAAAGCAAATGCCTTCGAAGGTAGAGCTGACTAAGAAAGGAGATCCTGCGTTATATTTACAGGTGTGGATTTATGACACATGCATTAAGAAAACTTTAATCGACAATGTGGTTGTGGTGAATATAGTCCCATTGTCCCTTTTGGAAAGGATGGGTTATGGTCACACCAACATCACTACATCTAGAGATACTTTAATAGGGTACAACAATCTAAAGGCAACTACCACAGGAAAAATCACATTGCCAGTGTCTCTAGGACCAAAAAATTTTCAATGGCATTCTATGTCATCGATAAGGACACTAGGTATAATTTTTTACTTGGAAGACCTTGGATACATAGGACGAAATCTATGTCATCTACCTTATTCCAAGAAGTCTAATTCTTACACCTCAAAAAGGTTTATGTTGCAAAAGGGGATCCAGAACCCTTTAGTATGATCAAGACAAACACAACAAATGAAAAGATTGGGATCCTCATTGATTATGAGCTTCCAACAAATAAATTTTATATCCCTAACCTAATGCCACAATCAATTTGCATTAAGAGGACATAAACTCCTATAAAAATAGTAAATAATGCAAAGGTGAAAACACTGGAAAAAGAGACACCACCAAAACAAAAAGACATAGTCCCTAAGGAAATGACAACAAAAATCATGGAGTGGTTAGAAAACGAGGGACCCCTCCAATTTCCTTTGGAAATTCTTAAAATCAACATGTCAAAGGAGGAACCAACATATAAGACTTTCCCATGCATAGGAGAAAAACCCCATTGGACTGAAGGGCCAAAATTTGAAATGATTACATTAGATCTAAAGGATGTGGACCCGCATGCCTTTTCAGACCTTGAGAAGATTCAATATAAAGTTACACTCCACTAACACCACCAAGTGAGTCATATGTCCCTAAGACGCAACAAGAGAGTGAGTCCTATAAACAACTCATGCCTTCAGAAGGTTCGTACACACCGTTAACACCTTTGATAGAGACAAAAACTCAAGAAGAAGTGAATTCCATAGACAACGAATCGACGAATATTCTAGAAAATTTACCAAGAGCCTTCATAGTTTCTCAACCCTAAGAACAATCCTCTGCTTCTACTTTGGTGCAATCAAATGAAATTGATGAATAAGAAGCACCCCTAGTACAAATTCAAATGGTAGAGAGACTCCCTGACGAGGATGAGGTAAGTGAGGGAACATTCTAGAAAGAGTGGAAAATATGAGTAACAATAGAGATAGAGGATCCTGTCATCTTTGAATTTCTAGAAAGCTACATAGGATACTCGATGGACTTAAGGCTTGAGCCAAATGGAAAGATGAGTATAAGATTTGTTCCTCTCGATGAGTAGAGGGAGCCTTAAACTCTCTTCAAACTATTCCAATTTTTGCAAAGCATCCAAGATCAACTAGAAGTGAAGATTTACATGCAAGATAAGTTTTATGTGCTTATGGAACTGTTGAGATGTGAAGAAGTCTTGTATTGGACTCCCTCACACCAAAAAGCTTTCCAAGATTTACTTCATCTCACTTTACCAAGAGAAGTCCCAGAACCAAGAATGCCAGAACAAAGTAATCTTATGAGACCCTTCAAAATAGGAGAGCTTGTCTTAAGAAGAGGTAGCATGAAGAACAAGAAACACCGAAAGAGAAGAAAATTTCATGAAGACTAGAAAGGACCTTGCATGGTTAAGGAAGATGTTGGTAACGGTGCATATCTCTTATGCATAATGCAAGGTGAAGAATTTGGCGAAACAATCAATGTATTTCACCTTAAGAAGTACTATATCTGAAAATCATAAAAAATCATAAAACATAAAAATATTAAAAAAACAAATATTCCAAAACAAAAAAAATTATAGTCTCAAAATAAATAAAAATGCATTTACTGCATTTCTCCATCACTCTGTTCCATCTTGCATCTTAGTGAGTGACATGCTCTTGTTTGATTTTGGTTTTAGTAAGGAGTCTAAGATTGCATAGGTATAGTGTGATCCTTTTAGTTTTCAATGTCACTTATATTCACAATCACCACTTCCGCTTTTACATTCCCAATGATTCCAATCAAAGCCTAGCTTTTATTTTTATATTGATCCTGGTCTTAATGATTCATGTCGTTAAGTATAAGCAAAGTCAGTTTTCAAACCTAAAGTGTTCAAAGGAAGCTTGCAAGTAGACCTTCCCCATTCTTCCCTAGTAGAAAGGAAGTTCGACTAGACTATGAAAACTTTTGGTGGCACTCAGTCCCTTATCTTTCCTAGCAAAAAATGCTAGGAGAATCATAACTCTACAAGAAGCAATCTAAAATACAAGTGAATAAAAAAATGAGTGATCGAAAACAATAAGAGTGATGAGAAGAGTGAGAATAGAGAAACCAAAGTTGTTACATACCCAAAATACTTAGAAAATTCAAAACCATTCATTTCCATAAAAATCAAAATATCAAAAAAATGAGAAAATCAAGTGAGGCATTGCAAAAATACAAAAAAAAAGAGAGTTACAAAAAATGAGTGATAGAGAAGAGATTGTTGAATGTCCATGCCCTTGGATGGAGATAAATTTAAGCTTGAAGCTTTAAGGGTGACATTCTATTAGAGAAAATAAAAGAGAAAGGTACAAAGCACACACGCACTAGCTAAGAAAAGTCAATAGTCTAGTAGTCTTTAGGACCATCTTCTATCTTGGTACCCTTATTTTTCCCCTATCTCATTTACCCCATGTCTATATTGTTGGCTATATATGATCTAAGTCTAGCAAACACCAATAACATTTGTTACTTGTCCAAGTTGAAAACTTGTCAAATTCTCTTATCTAGATAAGGATTAGTGTTTAGCCTTTAACAAAGCTCAAAATTCAAAAGCACTCTGTCTCTTCCTCGTCCCTACTTGAGTTCAAAAATCCTATCTCATAAAGTTAAATAGGTATCCTATATCAGGATAATCCACAATCCCTTGATTTGAAAATCTCATTAAAGAGCAGTCACATTATTTGTTTCGTCATGCATTCATATCAAAATTAGAAAAATGGTCCAAAGCAATAAAGTCAATGTCATAACTCATGGAACTTATAGAAATAGAAGCGTATTTGCACTATGTGTCTCTACATTTCATATCATTAATTCCATTCATATATATTCTAAAATGGATAAAAACATGTAATAACCATTATGAATTCATCCTTAGAGTTGAGATCTAAAATAAACAAAAAATTTGAAACTTCCGAAGTGCACAAGAGATGGGCATATACGACAGTTATGACCATAAGAATAGTTTTTAATCAATACATAAAAGGTCCAAAGCTTAAATTCACTACAACAAAAGAGGAAACAAGAGCTAGAAGCAAAATGCTCTCGTGAGATACAAGTCTCCCCATGCAAGGGGGTAGGATAAGAAAGAAGCACAAATGTCTCTAAGGCTAACTCTGTCCAATAGAGCCATCAAGACTCCCGCTCCTAGGCCTTTGAATGGCTCTAGACTCTCTGTGAGATTTGTGAGAATGAGGAACTCTACTAGGAGCCTGAGAATAAGAAGGACCAACTGTGTTAGATCGTGAATCAAGTCGTCAGACTCCCAAGTGAGCCATCTCTCGAAGAATGACATTCTTGCCCTCAAGAGTGTGAATCTTGGCTCTCAAAACAAGATTATCCTGGCAACCATGATAGGTAGGAGCAAAAATGTCAGTGTGTCAACCAACCCTAGTAGGCAAGTGAGGATCAAGAAGTAGTCGCTCCCGTGAGTAACCAGTAAGAGGAGCCACCAAGTCAACATATGTATCACAAAAGAATATCCTCCACTCCTTGGCACTACCTAAGAGAGAAAAGAAAGAGTGTTAACTCAAAACCAACAAGAAGTGATAAAGGTAAGAAGAGAGAAAAGGATAAGTTTATGAGGGTCAGCAATCTACCAAGTAGGATCAAAACACCTCATGGTCTCATCAGGATCAACCAGGCCAAGGGTTGAGGGATTAGTCTCTGAAGCTACTATATCATATGAGGATATCTCAACCTCTTCCCCAACTTGTTAATCACTGCTGTTGTTTCTCAAAGGATCATACTCCTTATCGCTCGAGTCCTTGATCTCCTTTGTGAACACCAATCCATGAGATTGAGGTCCTCTCATGTGTCTCTATCGTGGTTGTGCAACATGAATTGGTCTAGTAATAGGGACTCAAGGAGTCAAAGGTATCCAAGTGATCATCCTCTCCTCAACCTCCCCCATCTCTTGAATAGATCTATATCAAGTAGGGACTGGGGGAAGATCCTTTAGATAGTCCTCCCCAAACTACTGAAGGACCCAAAGGGAGTGATGTGTCTCAATGGCATCAAGTCTATTTGTTAGGTGTGTGACCTCTTTGTAATAATCTTGAATCTATCTATCCATTGACCATAAACCCTCCATGTTGACATAAGGGTGAAGGATGAAGTTAGCATCTATCAAAGTAGCCACTGCGTATGTACTAGAATCAAAGTAGCCAAGACGACTCCATCACAAAGACCTTGGTAATCTAGGGTCAGAAGGGGGCACACCCTTATGATATGGATGAATGTGCTCAAAGATCCATGTCATGAGCAAAGAGGGATGGATGAAAGGAAGTGCCCCTCATCTTGCAATACGATAGAAATCCCGGTATACCATGACTAGGATATCAACACCCCAAGCAAACATTGTACTCTCCTCAATACACTGTATGATGGGTGCCCAACACCATCGAAGTCTTATTGATCCCTTGTCTCAGGCCGATACTCTAGATGCAATCAAACCAATGAGAAACTTCCACAAGGGCAAAATCACCAAGTCAAGGACCGAAGTAAGTTGTACTGCTTTATGCTCTCTTACGTTATCCACACCCATAATGGAAGCCCAAGATGGTCTCTCTCCCTCTTACTCCCTCTCAGGCAAGGTAAGTTGTTGTCCCCTCACAAGGACCCTAAGGATACAGTACACATCATAAAGAGTAATGGTCCACTCTCCTGAAACCTGTGGGAACCTGAAGGTGTTCTTGTCTGTGTCCTAGTAAGTCAGGATATCGCAACAAATGCATGAAGAAGGAACTACTGTAACCACCATAACTTTGTCCAAGGCAACTTTATTCAAGAGGGCTAGATCTCTCAAAGAAAGAGTCGTGTATGCCTCACCAAGCCATAACTGCTCACGTGGTGCATTCCATCGGATCTTCATATCCTTTCGCACACAAGGAACCATAAGTTAGATCTTGTTAAACTCAGAAAATCCCAAAAAAATTGTAAAACTTGTAAAAATTCACAAAAAAACATATATTTCATGAAAAATTGTAATAAAATGAAGGGTTAGAGATAATATCAGAGTGTTGATGACATTCCCAAATGAGACATGTAGAATCATTTAGACCTGATCCCCTAGTTCACAAGGCCCGATCCCCCGGGCAACCACATTACAGCATGGTCAACCCCCGATGACTTGCCTAACAATAGGATCCCCTCGGGAGATCAACCCTGTTAAATTGGGTGACCAAGCAAGGCAACCCACATGGTAAAACTTAACTGAAAGACCTTAAAAAAGCACCAATTTTGATAAATGAAAAGGATAAAACATGCTAGAACTATGAAGACAACATTTAGCAACAAGAAAATTCAACAATGATAGGTTATTTTGATAGAAATTGACAAAACAAAATCTAGGGTTTGAGAGAGAGTTTTTAACTCTTTGCGTACTTGTTTCTCAACAAATTAATGATTCACAACCATCTTCATGATCCCCTCACTGAGAGCTTTCCATCGACTGTCTGCTTGCTTAATTCGGTCACCATTTGGTCTCTCTCTCTCTCTCTCAGATCTTTCCACTCTCCTCTTCTATTATCTTAGTTTCATTTGATGCATTTTAGAGTAGTTTTTAGCTTTTTTTAGCTTTTGTAGTGCTCATGCACCCTCGTTTGTGTGCTTGCATCTTTATAGGTCCCCTACTGAAGCAAAGTGACTTAGGTATACATATGATGCGATTGACGATACGTTTATCATTTGAAATTCAATATCTATTGTAAAAATGTTTTAAATATCGAACTGATGCTTCTCATTGCAAGTACAATTGCAGGAAATCGATAACAAGTAAAGGCTTAGTTTGGGAACATTACCTATCTTTCATATAGACTACCATCCTCAAGGGGGCAAATATGTAAGCACCAAAAAGACACATGGGCCTACATGGTAATCCTATGATGAGTTGTGATCCTAAACACATACATGTTAACATGTATATATGACCTCTCAGCAAGCATTCCTCTTAATGACACATGGATTGGACTCCCCTTTTTCTTTCTTCCTTTGTTATCCCCTTGTTAACCTATGAAATTTTGTTCATTCTTGATTCTTCCTTTGTTGACTCTTTGTTTTCTTCACTTTCTAGCCTTGTCGCAAGACCTACAAGTGTCATATCCTAGGGAACCTATGTCCTGTCGACCTATTTCATCTTTTTCTAACTTCTTGAGACATCAAATGAACATACTAATCTCATCGCCAACCCCAATCTGATCACCTTTCATCCTGACCTAGTCACCCCTATTATTTTTGGGTTGCCCCCCCAGACGACCACCCTGGTAATTTGGGTGACCACCCCTTTTGGCATCAGTTTTGCAAAATAAAGTTGCCAGGTGTCTTTTGCAACCTACCAGGATCATTCTCCAACCTTTAGTTTTCACCCAGACCCTTGTCTAGCCCTGGTCGCCCCTGGGAAACCACCTTGGTAAAAGTGGCGACCTTGTCGTGTTTTCATTCATGGATTTACTTCGAGTTTGAGCTTGAAAAAGCTCCATTTTTGCTCCAGTTTGCATGAAATTATAGGCCTAACTTAGAGTCATCTATTCTTAGCTTCTCAATCAACTTTAATAATGTAAATTTAGCTCAGTTGAACTAATCTTAACTCTTCCCTCTCTCATGCTAAATCTATTTTCTCTTCTTTGATAAGCTTTCTAGCTCACTTCACTGTCCAATCAACCTAGTTCACTGACCAATCAATTGAGTTGACTCTCCAATCAAGGGAGTTAACTCCCTAACCAATCCCACACATGATTCTTCAATCCAACCTATAAATACCCCCCTCCCCCAAGCTCAAAGGGAGGCATATTCATTATTGCAATCACATTTTTGCTTAGCTTTTTCTCTCCACTTGTAGTCTCATGCTCGTTGCAGGACTTATGAGCCTTTTGCTTATTGTTATTTTGCCCATGCTTTTCAAAAATCTTCATACAACGTTGTTACGCTAGCCATTTTGCAAGCCCAAGTTCTTTAATCCAAGCTTTCATAGCTTAATTCAAGCTTTCTCAAGCTCTCATTCAAATCAATTGCCATCTAATCCATGTCGCCAAGAGCAGTATCCCGCTACTGCAGAGGAAGGGAAGGTTGCTAAAAGGATCTCTGAGGATACGCCAGGCTCATGCGCCTTTGGTTTCATGTTCTTTTATGCTTTAGCAATAATTAGATAATCAAAATCTTGCTCTTGGAAATAGTAATTTGATTGTTGCAATTTCCTGGATAGGCTAGTTAGATTGTATTTAATTAATTAGTTTCAAGTACATTGCATTGTTAGAATAGATTTATAATTCCGCACTTTCATTTCTTAGAATAGTTGAAAATGACCTTCAGAAAAACACAAAAAACTAGATCAATTACATTAGATAAATTCACAATTAGTTGCATTCATATTTGACTTCATAGATTAATTAGTTTACCTTAATTCCAAAAAATCAAAGAGAAGAACAAAAATATTGGTTTGCATAGATTTAGTTGCATTCATACAAAAACATCAAAAACACCAACAAAATAAAAACAAGAAAAACAAAAAAAACAAGCAAGAAATCCCTCGATCCCATCACCAGGTCAATCTATTCAACATTCAAACAAAGCAAAAATTAAGCAAACCTTAGGTGTTCACACTAAGTCAATGCAAAGTCAACTCGTGGTAAACTCAAACCAACCCTCTCCATTTAGGTATCCACCCTAGGCCTCAACAAGCACAACCAACAGTTGAAGAGCAAGAACATAGGCTTAGGTTATTTGAACAAAGAGATCACATCCAACAACTCCTTCAAGCAAGAGAGGAAAGATTCTAACGCATTAGACTCATAAATGATTACAATAGACAACCAAACAAGCATTGGAATCTCTGAAACCCAATTAGGAGATTGGTGACTAGTGACCCTTCAGGTCATATCATTATCTCCACAACAACATTTATTGAGTGTAACATAACAAACAACTCCCAAGAAAGGCCCCAGGATCGACCAACCATTCTCTGCGAAGTCCAATTCCCAAGCGAGCAGGACCGCCCCCGTGTCTCACCTCCTCTCGACTGGCTTCTACCACGAGAGCAAGAGTGATGTGGAGGCTCGCCCATGGCAAGGAGAAGGGTTCATGTGCTCTGTCAAAGCTAACTCAACCGCCTCGTGCTACCGAGTCACGTTTTGAAGTGTATAGTGTGGTGAAGGGTCACAACAATACTCAACTAACAACATTGCTTCTACTTCATTTTAAGTTGCTTATAAGCAGTCATTTGCATTTCCTTTCAACTTCTCCTTTGCCTTATTGCTTTTGTAATCTTTGTGAAACCGCGAAGCATGTGCATTTGTTAGATTTGTTCTTTCCTTTGCTTCTCTTGTTGTTTTCCTTCGTAAATGGACTTGGAAATCAACACTTTTGGGGCTTTTGTTTTTGTAATGTGGTTTGAGAGTCTTTACATCAACTCATTGTGTAGTTTATTTCATGTCTTCACTACCTTGCGATGTTTTCTCATACTATTTATCCCTTTGAAGTGATATTTCATATGCTAGTTCACTCGTTTGCCTTGTATAGGACATAATTATCTGTACTAGTTAATGACAAGACAATTTCTCTTAAAAAAGCTTTAGTTTCAACTTTCTTCAATTCAATCTCAGTTGTAGGCTTTAGGGGAGATTTCAATGTTGTTTCAACCTCTAACTTTGTTTCACTTCTACCTAGACATTACTAATAGAGAGTTATCTATTCTTGAATTCTCTAAGGTATCCTTGGTGTAAATGACTTTCATGGTTTTGTGATAAACATGACATTCAAGTCACAACTTTGGTTTCTATGGGTAGTATTGCAATGATTACATAAGGTAGGTGCAAAATCGGCAGGGGATGGTATTCCATATGTAATCTATGACATAGATGTTGGGCTAGTAAGGATTTAAGGTTAGACATGTTCAAACTAATTCCTTATTCAAGACATAATTTCAATAGTTTTGTAAAGAAATGTTTGCAATTCCTTCGTTGTTTATGGGAAAAGGTTATTTATTATGCCTATATGTGTTCCCTTAGTGAGAAGCACTTGGGGAAATACATAGATAGATGGTCCTGATTAAAAGGACTACCATCAAACAAATCTTGACCTTAGATTTTTTAAACATTTTTTTTTGGTGCCTGGTAAACTTTTTTCACATGACTGGTGACGCTGGCACGACACGCCCTTCGGTACCATGAGGACGGGGGAGACTGGACCTCGTGACCATATTTACTGCAATGGAATTACTTAGCCAATCGAGCCAGGGCCCCCGCCCCAAACAAATTCTTAAATACTCATAAAAACATACATTTATTATCCACACCAAACAAAATTTAACATGCAATGACATTCTATAAATTCTGGTAGCCAAAAAAAGTCAAAACCCACGTATTCTTTTTTACTTGGCAATAGAAGCTCTGTAGAGGTGGCAGGTGGCAATAACTTTGATTGATATTTACAATATTCCACATTTGGCAATTTGAGAGAGACAATCAAATCAGATTGGATAAAAGATCTAATGCCATGGCTAAATATCTTTAGCTAATTAGATTGTGATGGCATCCTATAAATTGCAGGCAAGACCGGGTGGAGCTAAAGAAATAATCTGTTAGTCTTCTATTCTCCATACAATTATAGACCAGAACCTTCTCTGGTGGTATTTGCATCTTCGACATCATTCATCTTTCTTGAAGGATTAGGTGAACAAATAAATATTTGGTTCATGGCAGTTGCACACTCTTGTGGCTGCATGGATTCGTTTACTTCTCATGTGTTTGCAGGCCTTCTGCTCTGTCTATGACTGTAACTCATGGCGGAAGCTACTCAATTTGTGTACCAACTTAGTCAGTTAGTAGAACAATATTTTATGTACGTACAAATTTTATCATTCACTTTTTCTAAAATTTTCTATTTTACCCAATTTTTTTAATAATTTGGTTTGATATTGGAGCTGCATCATTTACTGCAGGTAACTTGGTGCACCTTTAATTGTCTTACATGGGATTGTCTTGACAAAATTGATTTCTCTGGTGATAGAGTATGTGGTCATGCCACTATGGGGAGGTCCACAAGGCGCACTGTGGCCATTGAACCTATGGGTTTAAATTTGGACCACTAAAGAAATCATCCATAAAGTGTGATCAATGTCCATAGCAGATACCAGTACACAAATGCCATTGCGCAAGACATAGTCCCAAAATCCCTGAGGTAGAATGGGCATGCCCTCCTGGTGCATGCTATGAGGCCTTGTGATAAAACTATCATAGACGGCCTTGCCTCTGTGACTGCAGACAATGGAGAAGTGTGTACTGCGTATATCAACATCTACTGGATGCGCTAAGTTATGAGATGTGTGTGCTGCGAGCCAAAATCCATGACCAAGACCACATTTTGTGAGATGCTAGTTTTCACTTCCTTGGTCATGGCCGCCACTACAACTTTACAAAAAATTCCTTCTCTGTTGTTTTGTTGTTTCAGTTTATATATGAAAATTGTCTTTTGCAATATTTGCCTAAATCTATGTATTGTGTACTTTAGATTCTACTACAGCTTTCCCTTGAACTAACTCAGTCATGCTTCATGCCACTGTGGGGAGGTCCACAAGGCGCAACTGTCCCCCTTGGGCTAACATACAATTCACAGAATCTTAAAACAGTCTACTTGGAAATTTTCATTTTTAACTCCAAAAAATTCTACATGTATATAATATTAAGAGAGAATGCTTTCAAAACATTGCATAAACAGTAAGAAATCTTAGCCTTCATTACAAATTTGTTTAAAGCTACAAAAACCATATAAAAAAGGTATTTATACACACTTCATAGCAGGTCCCATAGACTATTTGGCTCAAAATATTGGCCTAAATGTAAGTATATGCACTTGAAAATAGGTCTTGCAGAGCAATTTGGCTTAAAATTTTGACCCGGCTGATGTTAGAAGCCATCTTATGTGATGAACAATGGGTTGATGATGTATATGAGTGGATCCACTGTCCCAAATTTGGCTCACTTGGCTAGAAGCATCTGGGTCAGTCAGCACCTGATCAATGCATGCATCCACACAAAACCACTAAGCAATCTATACACTTTTCGCATGAACATGATGATGTTAACACAACAAAATCTTGAATCAATCAAATATGAAGAATTTTGTTTCAGAAAATACTTTAACACAAATCCTACTCAACAATTTAGTCAAAGCATAAACAAAACAATAATGTTGTACTAGAGTGTAGAGACTATCATCATAGTATCTTCCTTCAATTTGAACATTTGGGTGGTTAACAGTAATAGAAGGTTTAATCTCACATCCTTTAGTGACCTACTTTGTTCTATAGTAAACAACCAAATATACAGAGGGCACAAACAAGTTTATAAAATCCTATGACTCTACCAGAGGATCTATTGAACCAACCATTTGTTATAGAAATTCCTTCTTTCCTTTCTTCAAAGAAAAAAATAAAAAATCTAAGATGGTTAGATTTGAGAAGGGGGGGGCGAAGGTGGGATTTTGGATTTGGCTACCAACAAAGTTGTGGGCTTAATTGGATTGAGTAAATAGCATGGTATTTGTGCATGTAAAGTTTGTGTCAATGTTAAAATAGGGAATGAACTTGTTTGACAGAGGACCTTTTGTGGCCAGCGAGGCTCTATGAGGAAACTGCCATGTATGTACGACATCCAAATACCTCATTTTGATATGTGTTTGCCTATTAATAAAAAGATTCACCCTCCTAACTCCTCCATACCATATTTACTCAGTCCTCAGACCTCAACCCTAACCAAAGGTTGCTCTTCTAACAGCCAGGCCTAGAGGCGCTTTGATTTTTTAGCGGCAGACAAAAAGAATGCCAAAGATATTGAACACACTAACCAAATTAGCGGGTAGAAATAGAAATAACGCTGGCAAGCGATCATATGGGTGCAAAAGAAGCAGACTATCTTTATATTTTGAACACATACATCGTAAAGACCACCGTCAGTGCATTATTTCACGGGGGTCAATTTGGAGAAGCGGGGCCCATTTTTATGGGGTTGCAGAACGATAAGCTTTGGATTGTCTGGCGGTTATTTTTTTATTAATACAATTGGAATTTAATTACAGGGTTTTGGATGTTGGGTGCATGGATATGCACTGTATGTCTTTTGACTTTAGTTCATGTACAAGGAAATATAGATGCTAGGCTTAAAGCTTATAATATGCGCCCTTTGGAATTAGAAAAAGTGTGCACTAAAAGTGAGATGTTGTATATCTTTTACTATCCATTCTCTACAACCTAAGATTTTGTGTTATTGAAAATGCCTACTCATTGCGAGTCACCCACATGGTTAAAATCTCTATGTAGAGAAAAATCTACCTCTACAATACAAATCAATCTACTTCGCAATTTAGGTATCCAAGGAGTTCATAATTAAATATTTGAGAAAATATAAATATGCATTAAAATGAAATTGGGAGAGATTAGGATTTAATTTGAAATTTATATGTATATTATAACTATCGTATTGTTGAGACAAAGTCTTGAAATTTGGAAATTGATATTGCATATATGATAAGTGTGTTGAGATGATTGAGAGCCGAGGCTCAAGACAAGACCACATCCATAATATGCTCCACATGTAGTTCTATCTTGATGGTGCAATTTCCTTTTAGATAGAAACAAACCTTCAATACTTGCAAAAGGTGTTCCCCTATTTCTATACCCAAATTTGAAGATTGGGTGATGTTTAGAAGCATTATTAGGACTTGTTATGACAAAGAGAAGAGCAAGTCTTTCTTACTAGTAGTTAGGCCCTTGTATTAATTCAACAATATTGAAAAATAAAAATAAACAAAGGTTTTAAATGTTGATTTAGACAAAGTAGAAATCAATAATTAAATTTGTAACTGATATAACAATGACTAATATGCTTAAATAAAAACGTCATCGTAATTGTAGATATTTTTATTGGGTTTTTGAGATGATTAGAATGAATTGGGATGATGCCTTAAATGCAAGCTCTAAACACACATGTAATTATTACACACAAAATTTATCTATGATTAATTTTATGTAATAATTACTTCAATTCTTTCTCAATGGAATTTTAATCGAACCAAACTATAATTAGTTTTTTAATTATAGAATATTGCTTATCTAAATTGCTTTTTATCTTTGCTACTTGCAAAAATGTCCTTTCCTTTGAGTTCTTTTTGTTATTTTGTAATTATAGGCTTAAGAATATGATAAGAGTATTGACAACACATTTATGTGGAGTGTCAGCACATCCAATTAGAGGAGGGATAACTCACTACCCATACCTCAAGAGTCATAAAGATAGCTGATAAAGATGGTGATTGTTTTATTACACTATCTAAGCTTTTTGAAAGGCCTTTCCCATTCCTAAGAATATTTATAATGAGATTTTCCAACATATATTTGTCCTTTAAGTTCCAACAGATTCTTGTTAATGATTTTTGTAAACTTTGCCTCAGGCTATGGGAGGAAGCTCAATTTGAAGAATGCATGCAAGAAGTGTCCCATGAATGAGTTAAGAGAAACATTCTTTATTTTTTCATAAAGATGGTAAGGTTGAGACATCAATAAGGCAAGACTTTAAGAATTGTGAAACAATCATAACAATATTTGATAAATGATTGAATGGTAGAATTGATTTTATAGAATTTGAGTGCATGATAAAAAAATGATAAACATATCTAAATAGATTCCAAATTATTTTCAAAATTATAGACATATAATTTCCATATTGTTTATATGGCTCCATCTTATGATCCTAATGTTAGGGTTCAGGTAGATCAAAGAAAAAAACACTAACAATTATATGCAGATTAAATAACCCAAATATAACAATGAGGAATAACACAAAAGAGATCAACACAGAAATTTAACGTGGTTCACCCAATATGGGCTACATCCACAGAAACTCAACAATCCAATGATTTTATTATCCAGTGCAAAACAAATTACAATCTCGTGAATACATCGCCGTAACATACATCTCAGCCGCTTATAACAAGCTTTTTGGAAGCTTCTAGAATTAGGGTTTTGCAATGTCCTTTTTCTTTTGTCGGTTAACAAAAATTAACAACCAACTCTGATCATGCAAAAATGAGGGAAAAAATACCAACTAGTGTACAATACTTGTATGATCAGTCACCACATACCAATAATCTCCCACTTGGAGACTGGTCAGGCTCCACACCAAACAATCTCCCACTTGGAGACTGATTCTGGATGACACCGCTACACTTGCAACTCCCACTGGATTACAGGCCTGGCTGGTTTCTTATGTCCACCATTATCAGTCATGAAGGCCAACGGAAACTGATGAGGAAATCAGTTTCTTTCGTGTAATTGCCTTTGTGAACATATCTGTAGGATTCTGACTTGTGTGAATTTTTTCTAGCTTCAACTGCCCATCCTCTAAAACTGACCGGATGAAGTGGTATCTGAGCTGTATACCATGTGCTTAGTTTTTGAATGTGAAGCTGAATTCTTAGCAAGATGAATGGCACTCTGGCTATCAGTCTACAAAGGGCTATTTTCTTGTCGTTGCCCCAATTCCTCTAGAAAATATTGTAACCAAATCATCTCCTTGCTAGCTTCCGTAGCAGCAACATACTTAGCTTCAGTGGTTGAAAGCGCAAAAGGTTGAAATCCAACTGACTGCAGTACCTCCTACAGTAAAAACATACCCTGTAGTGCTCCTGCTATCAATATCACCCATCAGATCAGAGTCAACATATCATTTTAGAGCAGAATTTGTTCCTCCAAAACATAGTTTCTTTGAAGTAGTACCTCTCAAATATCAGAGAATCTATTTTACAACATTCCAATGTTCCATTCCCATATTGCTCATATACCTACTCACAACTCCCACTGCATGTGCAATATCTGGCCTTGTGCATGCCATTGCATACATCAAGCTGCCAACTACTGATGCATATGGTATCTTAGACATTTTGTCTTCCTCCTCTTATGTCTTTAGACACATCTCCTTAGTCAACTTAAAATGACTATGCAAAGGTGTAGTAACTGCTTTTGCATTCTGCATGTTAAACCTTTTCAACACCTTCTCTACATACTCACTTTGAGACAAAAATAATTTTCTATTTGTCTTGTCCCGTGTGATCCTCATACCAAGAATTTTTTTTGCTGCACCCAAATCCTTCATAGCAAATGAATTCGCTAATTTCTGCTTAAGTTCATTAATATGCTGCATGTTAGACCCGACAACAAGCATGCCATCAACATAAAACAACAGGATAATATAGCTACCATTACCTAATTTCTTAAAATAAACACAATAATCAGAATGACATCTTTTGTATCCTTATTCAACTATAAAACTGTCAAATTTTAAATACCATTCCGACGTGCTTGCTTCAGGCCATACAAACTCTTCTTTAACCTGCACACAAATTCCTCCTTACCCTTGACCTCATATCCCTGTGGTTGCTACATGTATATTTCCTCTTCCAAATCCCCATAGAGAAATGTTGTTTTCACATCTAGTTGTTCAAGATGCAAGTCTTCCATAGCCACAAGACTTAAAATAGTTCTAATAGAAGTCATCTTTACAATGGGAGAAAATATTTCATCAAAATCTATACCTTTTTTCTGTGCAAAACCTTTTACCACGAGTCTAGCCTTATATCTCTTCTTGTCTCCATCTTCTTCCTTCAACCTGTAAACCCATTTATTTGGCAATGCTATTTTTCCTGTAGGCAATTTGACTAAGTCCCAAGTTTGATTTTGCAACAAGGAATCCATTTCCTCTTTCATGCCTAGCTCCCACTGCTTTTTGGTATCTACTTGCATTGTTTCTTCATAACTTTCAGGTTCACTAGAATCAGTTAATAATATAAAATATAATGATGGAAAAAATCTTTCTGGAGGTCTAGTTATCCTTGTAGAATGTCTAACACTTGCAGGAGTCTATGAGATAACTTGTTGTTACTGAGCATTAGGTGCCACTGGTATTTTATTTTCTGAAATTTCATCCAGCACCACATATTTTTTTGGCATGTTCATGCTTCTTTTCCTGCAGCTGATCCTTATACATGACCTTCTCATTGAATATAACATCTCTGCTCCTAATGATTTTATGATTTTCATAATCCCATAACCAATAACCAAATTCATCTACTCCATATCTAATGAAGGTACATTTTTTAGACTTAGCCTCAAGCTTGGTCCTATTTTCAATATCAAAATAGACAAAGGCTTCACAACCAAAGGTTTTTAGAAATGAATAGTTTACCTTTTTACCCATCCATGCCTCCTCTAGGATGCCACCATCTAAAAGATTTGAAGGTCCCCTATTTATTAAATAAACAGCGGTATTACAACATCTGGCCAAAAGTGTAAGGGTAGTCTAGCATGCAATCTCATGCTCCTTGCACACTCCATAATGGTCCTATTCATCCTCTTAGACACACCACTTTCTTGTGGGGTTCTAAGAACTGTTTTTTGCCTACGGATTCCATTATATGAACAGTAATTCTCAAATTCTCTGTTGCAATACTCACCTCTATTATCAAATTTGAGACACTTCAACTTTTTTCCTGTCTCATTCTCAACCAAAGCTTTCCACTTTTTACAAGTTTCAAATACTTCTAATTTTTGTTTTAGGAAATACACCCATGTTTTCCTAGTTGCACCATCAATAAAAGTAGCATAATAGCAAGAGCCACTAAAAGAAGGTACTTGAGCTAGCCCCCATACATCTGAATGCACAAGCTCTAATTTCTCACTCTTCTTCTCTTTTCCAACTTTGAGAAATTAAACTCTTTTCTATTTTCCATAAATACAATTTTCGCAGAACTCTAAGTCAATCTAGTTTAGACCTGGTAGCAACTTTCTAGAGTGAAGGATCTTCATCCCTTTCTCACTCATGCACCCAAGTCTATAGTGCCACAATTCTGTTTCTGTCCCTGTAGCAAGTGTTATAACTATCTCAGTAGCAACTGTTTCTGTAGCAGCTAAGGTAGAATAAGTATTACCAGTACACAAATACAATGTGTCTACCTTTTCACCTTTAGCTACTACTAATGCCCCTTTAGTGACCTTCTAGACTTTGTCTGAAAAGGTAACAATGTAGCCTTCACTACCCAATTGTCCTGTGGAGATTAAATTCCTTCTCAAATTTGGAACATGCCTTACCTTCTATAGCAACCATTCATTTCCATTCTGCAACTTGATTTTTATCTTTCCTTTTCCAACAATCTGACATGGTTCATCATCACCCAAATATACCTGTCCAAAATCACCTTGAACATAATCTACAAAATATTTCCTATGGGGTGTGGCATGAAATGAAGCCCCTGAATCTATTACCTAGGAATCATTAGCATTATCTAAACACAAAATTAAAGCATCCTGTAATTTATTACTTGCAACATTAGCTTCCTTACTGTCATCATGTTGTCCATCTCCTTGTTTGCCCTTTCGAGACCAGCAATCCTTCTTCAAGTGTCCTGGCTTTCCATAGTGCCAACAATCCATTCTTCCTCTGGATTTAGATCTACCTTTCTTCGACTTCCCTTGTGACTTCCCGCGATTTGTTGGGCTTTTTCCTCTCTCCTTTGTTCTTCCCCTGTTCTTTACAGTCAAAGCATTACCAGATGTTGAAGTCTCACCTGTGCTTTTCCGTCGCATTTCCTCGCTAAGGATAACACCAACAACATCATCAAATTTCAAAGTATTTGAACTAGAGACAGAGTTACAACCATTACCAAGCTTTTCCAACTTTTTGGCAAAGAACATAAAACCAAGAGAGCCCTCACCTTTTCATCAAATTTCACTTTTACAGAAGTTAATTGACTGATAATTGTATTAAACTCATTTAAATGATCTGACACAAATCCACCTTCAGTCATTTTCAGATTAAACAAACGCTTCATGAGAAATACCTTATTAGAGGCTGAGGGTTTTTCATACAATTTGGCCAAAGCTTTCATCAGTTCACTTGTTGTCTTTTCTTCTGTTATATTGAATGCCACAGATGGTGCCAACACAACCGAATGGTTCCCAATGCCTTTCTATCCAGAAGTTCCTAATCCTCATCAGTCATTGCTGCCGGTTTCTTGGCTATTCCTTCCAATGACCTCCATAAATCCTTCTGATAGAGATAATCCTCCATCTGCATCTTCCATAATTGATAGTTCTGCCTATTGAATTTATCTACCTTCAATTTACCCTTGTCTGCCATTGCTCCCGCTTAACTGTGAGACTCCCACTCAATCGTGAGACCTTCTTGTAGACGATAAACAAACACAACCCGCTCTGATACCAGTTGTTAGGGTTCATGTAGATCAAAGCAATAAACACTAACAATTATATGCAGATTAAATAACCCAATATAACAATGAGGAATAACACAAAAGAAATCAACACAGAAATTTAATGTGGTTCACCCAATATGGGCTACATCCACAGAAACTTAGCCATCCAATGATTTTATTATTTAGTGCAAAATAGATTACAATCTTGCGAATATATTGCCGTAACATACATCCTAGTCGCTTATAACAAGCTTTTTGGAAGCTTCTAGAATTAGGGTTTTGCAATGTCCTTTTTCTTTTGTCGGTTAA
Organism: Cunninghamia lanceolata; assembly: GCA_027924645.1. Lineage (NCBI taxonomy): Eukaryota > Viridiplantae > Streptophyta > Pinopsida > Cupressales > Cupressaceae > Cunninghamia > Cunninghamia lanceolata. The sequence continues at coordinate 4,733,285 of BSBN01000908.1, read as the reverse complement.
CAAAAATTAACAATTGACTTCGATCGTGCAAAAATGAGGGAATTTTTTTTTCAAGGGCTACGCCCCCGAACCTCCACTCAGGGCCCTACAGTACATGCATGATCAGTCACCTCATACCAACACCCAACTCTTATGGGTTATGTGTGTTATTTTATGTGTATAGTCTATGAGCAACTAATTGTTCATTTATCAATGCTTTTAGTCAATTGGTGTAGGAATAAAAAATATACAAGTTCATCAATATAATTAGTAAGTTCTACATACATATAATTAATTATCATTCTCTCAAATTGATTTGTTTTTCAGACTTGACATAGATGGTTTACAATTTACTTGAAGGAATTGAATAGATTCCAAATCATTGCCAAAAGTATAGAAATACAATTTTCCATATCGTTCATATGGATCCATTTGATCCTAATTTTTATGGGCTATGTATGTTATGTTTGGTGTACAATCTATCAGTAGCTAACTGCTTATATATCACTAACAAACTAAGAAACCAATATACATTAGGTCTTAACGTTCTTCATTTTAACTATACAATTTCAATATAAAATAGAGACATGCTTATTGTTTTTATACAATCTCTCACAAATAGTCAGACTTTGAAAATTTCAAAGGTAAGTCAATAGAACTCATAGGGAAGCTTACAAACATGTAAATCACCTCTTTTGTCATTTCTAAACATAGGCAAGCTTATAAACATGTAAATCACCTGTTTTGTCACTTCTAAACATGTATATCATCTCTTTTATTATTATAAATTTGATTATGGATAAATTATCCATCTCTGACAAAGATTCTATGTGCGTGCCCATTGAACCTGGTTCAATGGCTAGTTTTAAAATTCCTTATTTTGTGTTGGGGGAGAATTCTGCGTTCACTGACAACTACTATGTTATTTACGGAGATAATTCTCTTATACTGGAAAACGAACTACTTACTGTGTTTATGAGTAGCCTGGAGAATTATGTAAACCAAATAGCAACCCTGGAATCTCTAAAAATTCTTCTTCGCAAACCCTTTAGACTGTATTTAATGGATTGGAAGACACGCCTTCCAGTTGCTTTGTGTCACGTCTGTCCATAAATACGCTAACTTGCTATTTCGTTTATTCTACACATCATCCTCTTTCCTTCATTACACCTCAATAACTACTGTACTCCTGTACTACCATCCTCTCTGTCCAAACTGGATCGCTATTCAAAACAAACATCATTAATATCCACAAAAGGCGTGACAGCTAAACCCTGCACTGCATTAAATTAGTTTTACCCTCGAATTTCGGTGCTATGCATGCTAGTTAATATGGCCCGTGTCTGTTTATATGCCCTATTTTCATTGCTTTTTTCAAGCGGCCTTCTTTTGAATTATTTTGGTAATACTCGTAACGACAAAGAGAGCAAGCAAACGCCAGAACTGTGAACGGGATTTCCATTTTTCGTTTCACGCGTTATTTTTATGCGAAACCCTCTCATTATAACGCAATGGCTGCTAACCCTTTATTGCTTGTACCACCGGTATTGGAGAAATATTTAGGCACACCATTATTTCTTCTAATTATGAAGGAACGAACCCTAAAGCAATTATCACTACCAGTTTCAAGCTGTTTAACTGCGCTCTACCTATTGCAATGCAGACCTTTTCGTTATAAGACAATGATTGTCAATCCTCCATTCCTTCTACCACTGACGTAGGAGAAATTTTGCGCTTCAAGTGAATGTCTCATTGCAAAGGTATTTTCTAATAGCTTCATTCTTTATGATTTTATTTTTGAAGTACAGTGCATGTGGCAGAGACGTTAAATTTTTTTGGTCTTACCATTGTTTATATTTTTATTTCAATTATAGAATTTTTTTCTCCAAAAATAAAAACTGAAGTGTCTATTTTTTATTTTTTATTTGGTTTTTTGTTCACAGAATCCAACATAGGAAGGGCCACAATTGCAACAATTTCTTTTTGGCTGGAAAGAGGAGGAACTCCCATACTCTCGTAGAGCATGGCTGGCACAGCGCACCGCAGTGGTAGGTAAGGATTTTTATGAATCCTTGCTTAGGTAATGAAGTTTGTCAGTGTCTAAACAAATTCATCCACTTTTATTATATTCTATATTCTCAACACATCTCATGGCTGTCCTGAGGATTGCATTCCATTTATGCGTTTTATTTCAGGATAAGTTAAAGCACATTAATGCCCTAAGAAAATATATTTCGTGTACTTAGTGGACATTAAAATCTAAAATTTAGTAAATTTAAATTAAATTACCTTCGTAAGTTTTGGCACCCCCAGCCTTTCCATGTCCTGGTTGCATCCCCGTTCAAAGTCATACCCGCTATCATTCCACAATCCCTGGTGTATGTAACCCATTTCACTTTCAATTGAATAGACTCATAAAATGTTCAAAAATTAGATTTGTCAGCTAATAAAATTTTCAACACTACTACAGAAAGTTATTACGGCTGGGCTTAAACAGCACACACTAAGCTTTGATCCATAGTATTTATTATTATTATTATTTTTTTTTCAAACGTAATAGCTGCTGTCATCCCAAGCTGTCTGTGGGAATAATCAGGGCCTAAATTTGACGGTTGACCCTGCCTGTCAAGCAAATTTCTTATGAAAGTTATCCATTCAAAGGTGTCCTTAAAATACTATGACATACCTTAGTATAATTAAAATTATATATAAATCATCATCATCATCTCATCATCACAATTCTATATAAATTTTGATATTCTATGCAAAATCTCTCCTTTCATATGATAGTCTTTTTAAAAATTTGATTGTATTTTACGGACAAAATGCCTAAATACGGCCATACAGCCATCAAATTTAGGCCTTGTGTGGGATGTATGGGTGAAAGTTTAACCAAAAATTGCATAAACTATACGACTGTCAGTCTTGCAATTGGGAAAAATTTTAGGTGACCGTTCTAATAAAATAACAGTCTCTCCCCCAAAATTTAACTGTCTCCCATTGCAAATGGGCGAAATATTAGGTGATCGTTCTCCTTCCCACACATAGAAACAAACACTATATATATATAAAATACTGGAGGAATGGAATTAGAAAATAAATGAGCTCCTCTTACCATCCTCTCTCCAAGGTAAGAGGAGCTCATGGCCATTCTATATGTGCACACATCTTGTAACTGCCAAAAATTTGGTAGTCTTATTATTTTTTGGTCGTCCAAAAATAAATTCTTTTTAGTTGTCGAGAAACAAATTTTTTGGCCGACAGGCCATTCTATATATGCACACATCTTGTAACTGCCAAAAATTTGGTAGTCTTATTATTTTTTGGTCGTCCAAAAATAAATTCTTTTTAGTTGTCGAGAAACAAATTTAAAAAAGGGTGTACATTTTTAACGCACAAATGGAATGTATACGCCTCGCCTCCTCAAATGCATCCCCTGATCTCACAGCAGTTTTTGTCGAGCATAGCACAAGGGGACTGCAATGGCATTTCAGGAGGCAGTGGACGCAGCAAGAACAGAACTCAGCCTTTAGGAAATGGATTGACATGGTGAGGGAAAAAAAGCTGGTGACTTTGCTATTGTCTACTGCCTGTGCTTAGCGATTTCAAATTTAGGCCATATATGATTGAAATAAATGGATACTGGCCACATGCAATACAGATAAAATTGGTTTTGGTCATATAAGGTTTACATAAATGGATGTTAACGATTTTATGGTTCAAGCCAATGCGCGTAAGCCATTTTGCCTTTCAGATAAATGGCTATAGGTATAGGCCAAATTCTGATTCAAATTAGATCATTGGGTATGGGACATTTGCCATGGAGATATATTGGTATGGAACTTATGTGATTTAGATAATTAGTATTGGGATTTTGATTTTATGATTGATATTAATAGGTGCAGACCATTTTGTGATTTGGATATGGGTATAGGCTATATGTGATTCAGATTAATAGGTGTAAGCTATTCTATAAATTGGATAAATGGGTCATATGAGATGCAGATTAATGGTTATAGCTCATATGTTTTGTTGGATATCCATACCTTATTTGGAATCCCCCTTCCTGGCATAGCTCAGGAAGTTACTGACAGAATATATGGACTAGATAATCCACCTGCGAATGGCATTGTATCCTTTCTTTTTGATCCGTTCATTAAAAAAAGAGATCTGAAAATAAAAATAAAATTTATAACAAATAAAATTGAAAAAACAGAAGATTATTTTTTATGACCTGGGCCACAGGGAGCATAGACCCACTGTGAAGCCATAGCCCACAGAGGGGCATGACCCCATTCTAGGGCGCCACTTCCATAACCAGGCTGTCAGCGCCTTGCAAGGGTGTGTTTTTTTCCTTTCTAATTTCAAATAAATGGGCATGGACCATTTTGTGATTCAGATATATGAGTATAGCCGATTTTATTATTCAGGTAAATGGGTCTAGCACTTGTGTGATTCAGATGATAAAAAGGTACACTAACAAGGAAAAAGAGGAGGCAGCGATATCTACATAGTGGGGAAAATAGATGGGTCGAGACTCAATAACGAGTAAGTTTGCATTATCTTATTCTGTTTCTGCAAAAAAAAGTTCAAGTTTATGGATTAACTGTCTGAAATATATGATTCAGGTATAGGGAAAATGTATGTACTGAATTCATAAGGAAAGAAGGAAATTGGGATTTATTAAAAATGGGTGAGTAACCTGTATCATATTTGATTGTACTCATGTAATGCTGTCTTATTGGTTTAAAAATGGGCCCTATATAGATTAGGTTGGCAAAAGTTCCTCATAAAAGTTAGGGTTATGAGCATTCCAACAATCTAGAATTTCAAATTTCTGGTTTTTTCAAGCCCAAACAATCAATATCCTTAATCTACAAAACTGTGACTTACTTCAAAATTATTTTCTTTAAGAAAACTAAAATTGTGCCTTACTTCAAAATTCTTTTCTTTAAGAAAACTAAAATTATGCTGTACTTATAGTTGATTTGGTGGTAGAATTTTCTTTTTCCTTTGTGAATTCTTCGGTTGATTTCAATGGGTATTCTATCCATATTATTTCCTAATGGTGAATATCAATAAGCTGATACAGGAAAATAACTATGCATCAGGTCTTGTCTCCATTATGTCATCAATAGAGCCAGGCCCTTCACCCTCAACAATGCACTGCCTACAGTGTTGTGTATATTGCTTTCCCTCCAGTGTTTTTTCATAGTAATAGTATGATCCTTTGCAAATAGGAATAGTAATATCAACTTCTTGCATTCATGCTCTTAAATCTTTGTGAAGCTCCTCTTGCAATTGTTTTGTAGCTGTAGTAGTCCAAAAAGCAAGAAAGTGTCTTGAATTTCAGAATTATTTATATCAAATAAAATAGGTTTATAAACAAAGGACTACCTGTAAATGTTGGAAGAAGTCACAGGTATGAAGCCAAATTTCAGGCAGTATAAAACATGACCAGTGTCATGTTTGTTTTTCTATTTATTTCTAAACTTTTGCATTCACTTTCACGAATCTCTCACCCAAATTACAGAGACATTCTGTATGGGGGGTAAATGCAAGAAAAGATAGATAAAACTTATTTCAAATATGTGTTTTAAAGATCTCTCCAAATCGGTGAGATATAATCTCTTGTGATATTAATGATTTAATAGCTCAAGAAATTAAAGCATTATTTTAGATGATAATTTTTAGATAGATATAATCTCTTATGATATTAATGATTTTATAGCTCAAGAAATTAAAGCATTATTTTAGATGATAATTTTTAGATAGACAATGATATGAGTTGGTATTGAAACCACTGATGAATGGAGACTAACAATTGAGTTAAATGCATCAAGCATCTGATATGTACAATGAGTCTCTTGTTTGAACCTCCCATCATGTGCAATGGAACACCCATAGATGTGTAGAATAAGATCAGCAAAATTTAACATAAGTTATTTAAAATATCAGGAAACTACCAATTATTAGACATAACTATTATTGCCTTGATTTATTATTGTTGAATGGTAACATAATCTTAGTGGTAAGATTTAGTAGTTGGTGATTTCACAGGTATGTAGTTGTCACTCTTCATGTATTCACATTATGATTAATTAGATACACTACTTTGAATCATCTTTTGATTGTTTATTTCGTGATAATATTTTTTCTTATTTCAAATATAATCTTACCCGTAATACTTATCATTCAAAAAGACCATTCTAACTTATCGTAACAGAAGGAATTCATCATTGTTGCTTTGTTTTCAGCTAGCATGTGATTAAATAATGTATCAGGGGTAAATAGGAGCAATTGGAAGCTAAGTTGCTCTTGAAGCAGCTTAATATTTCTATTTCTGTTGTGTTTTCAGCTCGCCTAAGATTAAATTTGGAGTAAATAGGGGAAACTGAGAGTAATTTGAGGTACACAGAAGAATTTAGGTCATTGCTGCTTTGCTTACGGCTAGTGTCTGAATAAATATTAGGGATGAATGTGGGCAATTGGGATTAATTTGCAGTACGCAGGGAAAAACACTGTCATTCCTGTTTAGCTTTCAGGTAATGGTTTAATAAATATTGGGATAAATGGTGGCGGTTGGAACTAATCTGAGGTATACAGCAAAAGTTTGTCATTGCTGCTTTGCTTTCAGGTAAAAACTATTTTTATATTTTCTTTGCAAAGTGAGATGAAAAACTATTTACAGATGTTTTCATGAGAGAATTTAGTAACATGGATTTTCTATGATCCTACATTATTTAGGTAATGTGGTTTACTTAATGTCTTGATTGCTTATAATGTATTTAGGGGATGACTTTGGGGGCACCAGTAGATATACCACTTCTTCTTGGCTAAATGGGAGGCCATAGTTCTCTAATGGTTTGCTCATTATTTAGTTCTTTGATAGTTTGTTCATGATTTAGTTCATGTGGTTATTCATTTAATACTTACTCCATTAATGTAAAAACATAATTGAATTTCTCTATTAAAATTAAAATTAAAATTAGGATTAAAATCTTTTCAGTGATTTTTGGATTTAGTTTCAAATGGTATTTTCTAGATTCTTTCTTTATAGAAGTGTTTTTCCTACTACAAAGCACTTAATAAATATTTATAATGAAGAAAATAGTTATAGTATTTATAGCCTTATCCACTAAATACTACACATAATGACTTTTAAATAAAAATATAAATGTATACTATTTAGTGATAGGCCTATAAATATTTGTGCCTATCGGCCATTTGATAGCACCCTTGGTGCTTTTACTAGTCTAATTCCAGTCCCCCATTTTGGACTGAAATACTCCTTATATATATTATAGTGGAGGAATTGAATTAGAAAACAAATGAGCTCCTCTTACCATTATCTTGACAATGTAAGAGGAGCTCATTCATTTTCTAATTCAAGCCCCCCCATTTTGGACTGAATTCTGAAATGATGAAAGGCGCAGTGAAGGCATATATTGCCTATTGAGCAAATGGGGCCTATTTAACAAAAAAAAGGGTTTGAATACACACATACGGTTGTAGAGGAAAATAAATACATACATATATATGGTTGTAGAGGAAAATAAACTTTTCCTTTGTGTAATCTATCTAATCAATTAAATGCATACAACTCAGCATAAATTAACCTAGATTGGTGACATTTAAGAATCTTTTCAGAGGATTGCCGTTATGTTGCTAGGAGACATGTATGATGTTATCCTAGGTTAACCCACGGAAAACTTGCATAAAGGATTTAAAACAACAGGCTTCAACTGTGCAAATGCATCTAGGATGAATGTGTAGATCTAGATTCCTTTTAATTAATGGCATAGGAAACTACAAGGAACGTCAATTCTTATTCACACATTATAAGCTACAAAGAAATTGATTACAATTTGAAATCATTCACGAGAGAATTTGTGCATAAATTCTTCTTTATTGAATTTTGTGCATAAGTCTTTGTGAAGGCTTTCATGATCGGAAGTGGCACTCGCCACTAAACATCTGACAAAAATCCACTTTCAATTATGCTTTGATGGATGTCCATATCCTCATCCAAAGCTTCAGTTTGTGCACAGGCAAGGAGGATGCTGTTAGAGGTTGAGGTGTTGGGCTTTACACCTGCCAGTTGGAAATCTGACACGGTGCACATTATTATAGTGTAAGCCTATTTTTCAGATTGCTTCATTTAGCATCATCATTAATCTCCACAAGAACATTGTCCCTCTTTAAAATGATGGAAAGGGTTCACATCTCACAACAATTTCTCCTTTGACAATCTTGGAGATAAATTTTGTTGCAGTGTGGCAATCAGCACATACTCGAAGGTTCTTAACAACTCTAATAGTTGTTCCGTGGGGTATGTTTAACAAACCAAATGCAATTGGCAACTTTTCACCATGGTGGCAGAGAAATAATTCTTTTTCCCATCTTTCCACAGCTTTAAGTAAATTCTTGAATCTGGAAAATACCTTGCTGCCTTCATCTTCCAAGCCAATTTCTCCAACTTTGCATAGATCTCCTTTGTCTATGGATGTGATCTGTCTCCTACACAAAAATCATGTACCATTTTATGCCCTTCAATCCAACTGCATCTAGGGATCTTTTTAATTCCTCTATCTTTCATCAATCTCCTTACCAAATTTAAACCTCACCACACCTGCCCACTTCTGGATAGATGTTTGAGAGAAGAACATAAGTTGTGCAGCATTTTTAGGATCCAAATCAAAAAGCAGTGTTGCTGTAAATACTCCTAAGCCTATATTCATATGTGATCTACAAGCAACAAGAAAACACATCCATACAACCAGCACAGATTTAACAGGTATCTTAATGATAAAGTTTAGGGTGTCTTCAAGATAGCCAGCACGGGCAAGGAGGTCAACCATGCACACATAATAATCAACTGTAGGTGTAATGCAATAAGGGTTACAAATGTGATTGAAGTATGTACAGCTCTCATCCACCAAAGCTGCATGGCTGCATGCACCTAGAACACAAGCAAAGCTTACAATGTTAGGATGTGTTCCAGAGTGCTTCATCAATCCATTTTGTGCATATCCTGCAATCATTGCATTCCATGAGATGACATCTCTTTGAGGAATTCTGTCAAACAGTTCACATTTTTTGGTCTATGATTCCACATTTTGCATACATGTCTAAGCATTTCAAACTATAATATCTCACAAAAATCCCCCTACCATTCTGCTTTGAAGGATGTCCATACCCTGTTCCAAAGCTCCCATTTGGGCACAGGCAGGGAGGATGCTGGCAAAGGTTGTGGAATTTGGATTTACAGCTGACAATTGCATTTGCTTGAAAGTTTCTAAAGCCTGGTCAACAAATCCATTTTGTGCAATCCTGCAATCATTGCATTCCATGAGATGACATCTCTTTGAGGCAGTCTGTCACACAGTTTGTGTGCCTTGTCTGTGTTGGGAAATGAGGTGTCTCAACCTTGCATATTTCCGTAGCATTATTTTGTATTTAATATTTTCCCATAGTTGGTTATTATTTTATTCAGCTCCAGCATAAAAGAGGAGCGTTTGAATTCTTAATATAGCCAGAAATCTATAAATTGGAGGCTTGAGGAGAAGTTTGTGAGGAGAGTTTTATGCAGGGTTATGCTGTCAGTTTTTCCTCAAGAGGAGCAAGATGTAAATCTCCATGTTAAGGCTTTGAGCCTGCAAGTGTATTGTAACATGTTTGTTGTTGCAGATTAATACATTGGTTCGATGCTTTGGAGTGTGGGGTTTTTTACCCGAAAGGGTTTTCCCCACGTATATTGGTGTCTCTTCTCTTCTGTCTATCTTTCTTCAATTCTTCTTCTTTTCATGTTCTTAAAGTGCTAATTTATATGTTGTTATGCTGCTGAAATTTATTTAGATCTGTAAAACTACATTATCTTTCCTCTAAGGGTTAATGAGATGGGAAATCAACTATGTCTGTTTCCGCTGTAAGGACATAGTAGTATGTGTTTGCATCAAGTTATTGAATATTTGTTTAAGTAAAATATAGGATGCTGTAAGGTGCATGCTGGGTTCTCCTTTTCCCTTACAGTCTGTGCTTCCACATTTTGCATATATGTCTATCAGAGCATTTCCAACTATAATATCTGACAAAAATCTGCCTTCCATTATGCCTTGATGGATGTCCATACCCTGTTCCAAAGCTTACCATTTTGATACAGGCAGAGAGGATGCTGGGGCAAAGGTTGTGGAATCTGGTTTTACACCTGCCAATTTCATTTGCATGAAAGTTTCTAAAGTCTTTTCAACAAATCCATTTTGTGCATATCATGCAATCATTGCAGTCTATTAGACCACATTTCTTTCAGGGATTTTGTCAAACAGTTCACGTGCCTTGTATATGCTTCCATCCCTCCCTCCCTCCCCCCCTCTCTCTCTCTTTTTATATATATATTCAATTGCATTTACTTGAAAGTTTTTAATGCCTTTTCAACAAATCCATTTTGTGCACATCCTGCAATTGTTGCAGTCCATGAGCCCACATTTCTTTGAAGGATTTTGTCAAACAGTTGACATGCCTGGTCTAGGCTTCCGCATACATACGCATCTCTCTCTCTGATGTATGTATGAATAGAGAGAGAGGGAGAGGGAGAGGGGGTGTGGGGGGTTTAAAGAAGCAGCATCATGGACTAACTAGCCAATAGGCTTTTATATGTGAGCATTATAGTGCTCGGAATTGTCTCGTGCCGGAAAATTCTTGAAACTCGTCGGTTGTTCCTATCGGCATATTCCTTGAACCTCCTATGGGTGCAAGTGCCAGTTACTATAATCCTTTAGAATTTACGGTATGCAGAAAATTCTCCCCTTCATTTGATACTGCCATAAAAATATTGATTTTATTTGATTTTAAACTAGTATATTTATATTTAAAAAAATATATCTACAGTATATGCGAGATATATCTTCCAATTTCTCTTGGTTTTTGGTTTTTATTGTTTTATTCTTTTTACGCGGAGAGGTGTTCCTACAGTCACAGCAGGGGTGGAGTTGAAGTGTTGAAAGATTCCAAGATTCCGTGTAATTTTATAAGATTCGAATCTAAAAACAAAAAACATAAGATTTATATGCATGAGATTATTAAGATAGAGGATCACAATGAAACGCCACGAAACTTGACAGCACTCTCATAGATGCTTTTGCTATTTTAAACCAAAATGCAAATATTCTACCTGCAAGTAATTTATAAATGCCAAGAATAAGAAATATATTTAATGGGAAATGAAATGCTTGCATTCTAGCTGCCAGCACCCCTCCTGTGACTGTAGGAACGCCTCTACGTAATAAAAATCATACACAGCCAGATGACTATCAAATTAAAACCCATGCATGGCTGGTGCACAATGGTGTACATGTTCACATGGGTCTACATGCATATTGGTGTGATTGTGGCTACTTGCCCATGTGTGTGTCCTACATTTCACACATGAATGCATGTAGATACAAATGCATGTAATTAGATACACAAGTCAAATATTCAGATTCCTGTGTATAGATACATGGGCTAAATTTGATGGCAGTCGTATTTGTGCAGTTTTGCCCTAAAATACAATAATGTTTTTATGAAAGACTCTATCACATGTATGGGGAAATTTTTGGCAGACTCTAAAATATTCTAAAGTATTATATATGTATATATATCTAGTTCAGGGCTTAAATTTGACAGTCGACCTTGCCTGTTAAGCAATTTTTTTTTATGACAATTATCTATTCAATGTTGCCTTTAAAATATTATGATACATCTTAGTATAACTAAATTATATAAAAACCAAATATATATATCAGCATAATCTGATATAAATTTTGACAGTTCGTTCAAAATCTCTCCTTTCATATGATATGGTCTTTTTAAAATTTCAATTATATTTTACAGCTAAAATGCCTAAATACAGCTATACAACTGTCAAATTTAAGCCCTGAATTCTAGTGTATGCTATTTCCTTCTTTAACCATGGTATTTTAGAGTATTATATATATATATTATGATACTTCCTTCTTTAACCATGGTATTCCTTAGCATTTGAAGAGCAAGCTTGAATGGATAACTTAAAAAGGAATAAAATTTTATGTCCTGCATTGTTGTAGCACTTGATTTGACCTATTTGGTGCGTGAACTGACTCCCACCCAGCAGCCATCAGTCATTTGCTACTTCTGATCACCAGAACCTTCCCATTAACTCATGCACAATTATCTCTTGAATGATTTCAAATTGCGATTAATTTTCAATCACCAGAACCTTCGTAAAAGCTTATGCACAAAATTCAATAAAGAAGAATTTATGCACAAATTCTCTCTTGAATGATTTCAAAATTGTGATATTTGTTTTTAGCTTATATTGTGTGGATGAAATTTGACGTTCATTGTAGTTTCCTATTGCATCATGGTATGAGGTAGGTGTGGCTCTGCTAGCTCACTCATATACATTCAGATTCATGTTCATTGATCATTGATAAAAATTCTGTTGAAATACGCATACAAAATGAATGTCTGGTTCTATGTGCTTTTTCTTCTTCTGAGTGTTTTTTTCTCTGCATGGATTGAATAATTTTCTGGAAGGAAGCTTTTGTTTGGATACTGTCAAAGTGAGCCTAACACCCTTATCATTTTGTCATATTTTGCAGGTTACTTAACCTTATGAAGCGAATTGGCCTATGTAGGTACCTCGTAACGTTATGAAGCGAATTTCATCTTATAGAGGATGTATGCTTGTGTACATTGGACCATTGAAGTAAATTGTGAATGGCCCTGAATGGCCCTGCTTTTCATGCTTTTCATGATACTTGCAGCTGCATTCCCCATCTTTAGTTCCAGCATTGCTGTTACTATAACTATGAAGTCTGCTTTAACACATGTGAAGGGAAATGCAAGGACTGTCCTAGGTATATTACCTCGTTTTAGATTTAAGCTCTCTATGACCAGTTTGGGTTATCCCGTACATCTGTAGACCATTTTTCCAAAGGAGAGGATTGGATGGATTGATACGCCGTCCAAGTTAATTGGACGGGTTTTACACTCTACTAAACTCGATGGGTTTCCACTTTCCAATAGAAACAAATTTCAAAAAATCTTGTAGTTTCAGAAGTATCTCATGGGATGGCATTTTTTTCTCTTTCTTGCTTTTGTAACATGGCACGAGTATTAATTCTGTATTTCCTGCATTTAATTCTAAAGCATGAACTTTACGGAGGGTTTTGAAGAAAGTTCTGGAGGACACCTAATGATGAATATTAGGTTAATGTTGTTTGCTGTTGTATAACAATAATTATAGTATTTTTTAAGCTAACTATAATCTTTCATTCTGGAAGTCATTTTTTTTAGAGGACACCTAATGATGAAGATTAGGTTAATATTGTTTGCTGTTGTATAACATTAATTTAGTATATTTTTAAGTTAACTATAATCTTTCATTCTGGGAGTCATTTTTTTCTAGAGGACATCTAATGATGAATAATAGGTTAATGTTTCTTGCTGTTGTATAATGCTAGTTTAGTGTTTTTTTATCTATCTATAATCTTTTAGTCTGGGAGTCATTTTTTTAATCTTTTGAAACAAACTTGTTTTTCATTCAATTTCATTAAGTATTTGTTTTCTCCGTCATCTGCCGGAGTTCCCATAATAAAATATGGGAGGTATGGTTTCTACAAAATGCCTGAAATGCCTGAATTGCAGGTGAGGATATTCATTTTTTTTTTTTTAAAAGGATATGCACTCTTATTAATCAAGCAAATTTTCACATTTCACTTCTTATTTATGTCACGTGGCTATCAAAATCTAAATTTATTAAATTAACGATTTTAAAAAGAATGAAAACAATACCACTTGGAAATGGGAATATACCAATATTAAATTTGTGTAGAATGCATGCAATTCTGTAACATTACAATTAAACCCACAAATTTTGTCAAAGGTTATCATCTAATTCCTTTATGGAAAACCCTCTTTGAAGACCATTGAGTCACTTAGCTCAATATTACTGTACACATATCAACTCCCCCTATATATAATGCAACTACACACTGCTGTATATAAATATAATGCATGCTACCCAGATATGTAATGCTTATTATATTTCAGGTCAACATTGATAATGCTTGGGAACACTTTTTATTGTTCACTTACATATGATCTTACCTATCATTGGCAAATGCTTTGTATTTAAATTAGGGTCGAGTCTTGGTCAGCTTTGAGATTCCATTAGCAATGTTTAATTTTAAATTAATAAATGGGAATTTGATGAGGGACAAGCATGGAGTCATTGAGAATTTTCAGATGATGAATGGATTATCAAGTATAGTATTAAGTACAGTACTAGTAAAAGCACCAAAGGTGCAATCAAATGGTCCATAGACACATATTCATTAAATAGTATACATTAATATTTTTATTTCAAAGTCATGTAGTATTTGGCGGATGAAATTGTAAATATTATAACTATTTGTTTCATTATAAATCTTTATTAAGTGTTTTGTAGTAGGAAAAAAGCTTCTCTAAAGAGACGAGAACGATCTATACAAATATTTGAACCTAAATAAAAAATCATTAAAAAATTATTAATCCTAATTTTAATTTTAATATTAATTTTAATAGAGAAATTTAATTATTTTTTTACAAATAAAATTAATGAAATAATATTAAATGAATAATCACATGAATCAAATCATCAACAAATTATTAAAGAACTAAATTATGAACAAACCATCATAACTACGACCTCCCATTTAGCTAAGAAGTGACATATCTACTAGCGTCCCAAAATCATACCTTAAATACATTCTATAAGCAATCAAGACGTTAGGTGAACCACATTACTTAAATAATGTAGGATCATAGAAAATCCATGTTACTAAATTCCTTCATAAAACAATCCTAAATAGTTTGTCATCTCACTTTTCAAAGAAGAGAGCAAAATTTCAAATTACATAATAGACTCTGCTGCAGTTCCAATAATTATTAATGTGACCACCCTTTAATTCAGTTTCAAGAATTATCAAATGTGACTACCTTATAATTCATAATTGTTGTTGAATTTCACATGTTTTGCTTTTCTATGTATTGATAAGACATAACCAACAAAATGCTACATAATTGACATTTAACACGTCATTTTGCCCACAAACTTGGGTCCTAAAGTAAATAAAGGGAAGCAAGTCCAATCCCACACTTTCCTAGCCAAAATCTTATAAATAAAATAAAACTAGCACTTGCACCCATAGGAGGTTCAAGGATATGTCGATAGGAAATTGAAGGTATGCTTTGACTACAAATTTGAATTTTGATTTGTACAAATAATCATTGTATCATATATTTAGAGGCTCTAGATGTTATTCAACAAATTTTACAAATGTTGTTGAATTTTCTCATTTCTTTTGAAACAATTACATTCCTTTTAAGAACGTATATAGCCACATGTCATTATACGAACAATATGATAGAATAGATGGTGGCTAAATTGTCCACTTCCCTCCAATTTGAAATTAAGATTAGTATCCATGTTGCATCAAACGAAGTTCTATAAGAGTGTCTTTTATCTTTGTAAGTGATAGTCGACTTTGCAGCGTCTCTTTTTAAATTGTTGTCATTCCAATGCATTGAAAAGAATGTTGTCACACCAAAACCATAATTTGCAATCATTTTATTATGTACGTAAATTTAGCATTAAAAAAAAATCTTGATAAGGAGGTCAAATCTTTTAGTTTTTCTTTTTTTGATCATTGATTGTCCACCTATATAAGAAACATTGTAATTGATTATTATTTTTGTTTTACAAAAGAGGATAACTAAAAGATTAGTATTTTTTATTTGAAAGGAATGAAATTAAGCAAGTAAAAAACCAAAATAGTTAATAAAAAGAGAGCAAAAGAATTTATGGAATGAAATTAAGCAAGTAAAAAATCAAAACAAAAATAAAAAAAGAACACAAGAATTTACTTTCGAGAAATCTAATGTGGGAAAGCTTAAAGACGAGTTCAATGTTGCGCCTCCTCATCTCCACTATCATCGTGCAAGATTTCCATGTCAATTGCTCGAATGGAACCTCCAAATACAGTAAGGGCTTTCTCAATCTTTTTTAGAATGTTCTACAAGCTTGTTTTCTTATGGGAAATTTGCTTAATCTACATGCTTCACTGTATCAATCAGTTGTATAGTCATCTTTGAACTCCAAAATTCAAGCTTCAACTCTTGAATCCCACTTGAATCCAATACATGACTCAATGGCGTATATTTATACAAATATGTGATCCACCAAACCATACCTAGGATTCTAATTGTTTGTCATAGAGAAAAAATATGTTTCACATCCATTTGGTGAAGTTCCTAATGAAAGATAATAGCGAGTCAAATACAATCTTAACAAGACTGCGACTATCAATAGACACTTAAACATTAGTAATGCAATATATGTAATTGGAAGATCATATAGAACAGTAATTCTTTGAACTAGAAAACATGCCTTCATTATATCTCAAAGAGATATTACGGCCAGTTTATTCCCTTTCATTTCAATAAATTTAATATAAACCATACAAAAAGGAAAATTAAATTATCTCATTCTTATCACTGGGTTTCCCCCAAAACCTAGAACCCTTCTCCATGCCCTGCCATGCCCAGGAGATAGAGCCATCACTCACATAAAATCATCTTAAACATACAAATGGTTGCCGTTTAAAAGCACACAGTAGACATGTCCAATAGATAACACGGGTATTAGGATATCCCTTCTTACAACAGTGTATTGATATGGTCTATAGTCGTAGCTAATGGGCACATACACAAATTTTGGAGCTTTTGCTTTGTTCTCCTTCTTTGCATTGCCTTGAGGTTTCTTCTCCTCTTTTTTCTCTCCCTCCTTTTTCTCTTCTTTCACAGGACTTGCCCTTAGCAAATCTGTGAAGCCAAATTTCCTAAGTTTAAAGGCCAAATAGATAGGATCCACGTCCCCTATCACAGTGATCTTGTTTTCCTTCATGTCCATTGCCACAAAATCAACCCCTGCATTATAATAAGGTAATTCATTTGGAGAAAAATGATCCTTACAAACAAACATCACCTTCATCTTGAAACAATACTATAGTCTATTACCTCTATTACCTAAGCTTGTGACTAGCCAAAAATATGAATGATAAGGAAAGTACCACACTGCCTCCAAGAACTTACCTTATTTTAAGAAATCATATTTGTCTCCAAATCTTCCATATAGCACTCAGATTTGCCAAAATAATTGAGATATATATATATATATGTATCTTTCCCTAGGAAATTTTCATTCTGTGAGCTTTAATTTGCCTCCAAAATCATCATAGAGTACTTAGGTCTACCAAAATGCATGATAAGAAAATGTGTCCAAAAATTCTGAGCTTTAATTTATTATCAAACCCTCCATAGAGCATTCAAATTTGCTGAAAATTGTTGGATGGTTTACTGTTTCAACGATTTGGTTTACAAATCACTTTGCATCTACTCAACATTAAATAGAAAACAAGGTATTTAAAATGAAATAATCAAGATTCATCTAATTTTTGTCACTTTTTGCAATTTTGGGTATAGTTAACAGATAATTTGAACTTGTATTAAACCCATTCAGCTAAAACTTTCCACAATTTAGCTATTTTTCTAATTATGTGCTTCCAACATTTCACATACTTTTGTCAAATCATAAGATTTCACAAAATCTTGGCACATGTGTCAAATTATAAAATGTCACACAATTTTAGCTAATCTTTCACAATTTCGTAAAAGCAATCGAGTGCATCAAAGAGGGAGCATCTTGTAACAAATAGTTTTCACCATAAGGAGCAGTGCAGATCCACTTCAAATACTATGGAATGCATCTGAACTGTTATGTAATGTATGGAGAGGTGTAAATGGATAGATAGTTTCTCAAGTTGTGGTATAGTGAAAAATTGGTGGAAGCTTATCAACGGTCGATAGTTAGTCCAAATTTGATTCTCGCTTGTAATCTCTGGGAGATCGACCCTCTCCCGCCAAGAAATAAGGGTTACCCTAACACAGATTAAAAAGGAAAAGCTTATACTTTTGGGCCATTAAAAAAGCCAAAGAATAATCTGCTAAATCTAAGATCATTGCAACATGTTATCCTCGAGACCCCACTCATTGGAGATTTTACAATATTTCACCTCAATTCACATAAACATTTACCTAATTTAGAGGTAGAATTTGTATGGGTTGCAATAGAGATGGGAATGAGTTTGAGCCTAAATTGACAAGATCTAAATAGGAAAAGACTAACCAGTATTATATCCAAAGAGAATTTTGCCTATGCCAGCAACCAAAGTCAAAACTATGACAAAAGACTTTGGAGGCGACCATGTAGGATCTTCACTGTCCAAGCCGTCGAGATCCAAATCACTCCATTGTGGTTGGGGCTTCAACATATGTGCTTCATTACTGTACTCTGATGCAGTTGTAGGAGCCCTACCTTGTTCTTGTCCTTCTGCCACAGCCATCGCACCCCCTTCCTTCAACACGCTTTCCTCTTCTACAATTTGCTCACCATTTCACATTAACGTCCATAGCCTTTGTGTGTGTTTATTTTCTTGTATTGGAGGCAATCTTGTTCTGTAAGGGCTTGTTCATGTGTTGTTAGTGATGGTAATTTGCACTAGACTTTAGTGCATGCTAAATGGTTGGGATTGCCCAAGAAAGAGCATCTGCTTTGTCCTCTCTTCTCTTCAATCTCTTCCCAGTCGTCGTCATCATACAATTTTACATCTTTACTATAAATTAATGGATATTTCCTTTTCACTTTGGCTAGGGTTTCATAAAACTATAGCTCTGTCTTCTTTGGAATATGCCCATCTTAGTCTTCTTCCTCGTCTTCAGATGAATCATCCTCATGAGAATCACCGCCTAAGCCCTTCTTTTTCATCTCCTGCAATTTGTGAAGCGCCTCCCACTGCTTATGGTGAGCAAATCTTTGGGCATAAGCTTTATTCACCTTAATCTCTGTGAAATCATTCTCCTCACCATCGGAATCTCCTAGCAAGTCCATTTCTCACTTAGATAAGCTAAAAACAAGGGGGAAAAAATTATCGATAGAATTTATGTATTAAACTTTCATGCAGACCAGGTGTCTATGATTATATCTGCTTGCACGATAGAGTTCTGAGCTTGTTCTTCCTACGAATTGGATTGGGAAATTATGAGAATTGTGCCAAAAACCTAGTTTGAAAACCCTAATTCTGCACTAAAAAGTTGTGCATAAATGAAATCCTTGTTTAAATTAAATAGAGTCGTTCACCAAAGCTTCTCGTGTGATGCTGTTCTTCCTCTACATTTTCTACAATATGTATAAACTCCTTTGCAACAGTTTCCTTTACCCCAGTTCAATGGTGGCAAAAGTTGGATGACAGGAGAAATAAAGAAGAGGTGCGTGAGAATTTAAGACTATTTGATATACATCAAAGATATTTTTAGCATTTTTTCAGCATTTTTTTAGGGAAGATAGGGTGGTTGAAAAGGTTTCTAGTTTGTCGATGATGTTTGCTGGACGAAATGGCTCCGTGATTCGAACACAATTTTTTCCCGGCGTGAGAAAAACCGACGAGTTTAGAAAATTTTCCATCGTGAGACAATTCTGAGCACCATAATGCTCACATATAAAAGCCTATTGGCTAATTATATTATGTCAAGAGTGCTCAAAATCATATAGACGAAAGTAAACATACATAATTAATGTAAAGTACTCATAAAATATCCATTGTTAACCAAAGAAAATAAATAAAACTCAAAACACATCAAAATAAAAGAGAAGGCCTTTCATTATTCTTAAGTTATTTTCTTTTTATTTTAAAATTTAATAGAGTCTACAGTTCCAAGAACTATTAGATGTGACTACCCTTTAATTCAGTTCCAAGAATTATCAAATGTGACTACCTTTTAATTCATAATTGTTGTTGAATTTGCCATGTTTTGCTTTACTAGGTACTGTACTGATAAGACATACCCACAAAATGTCACATAATTGACATTTATCACATCATTTTGCCCATAAACTTTCGGCCCTAAAGCAAATAAAAAGAAGCAAGTCCAATCCCACACTTCGCTATCCAAAATTTTAAAAATAAAATAAAATTATATTATGTCAAGAGTGCTAAAAATCATATAGATGAAAGTAGACACACATAATTAATGTAAAATACTTATAAAATATCCATTGTTAACCAAAGATTAGTCTCGTTATTTTATTTAGGTTAGTTTTTTTTATATAAGTATGTAATTTTTGTAATTTAATAGGTTTACTCATGTTATATATTGTAACAATTTTATTGTATTTAAAGGTTATAATTTAATTGACGAGAATGATGGTATGTTTTTGTTATATCATCTATCAAGTATTAAATCTTTTGGGAGTGTAATTTACTAATATTAATTTATGAAGGCAAGAAGGAGAACAAATAAAATAGCTAATATTCTTGTAAATTTGATGACTTGGTATGATCCGTGGATTGATTAGGAAAGATGACCATCATATGAACTATCTTATACTTGATAATGCAAAATTAAGAGTTTAAATGATGGTATGTTTTTGTTATATCATCTATCAAGTTTTAAATCTTTTGGGAGTGTAATTTACTAATATTAACTTCAGAAGGCAAAAAGGAGAACAAATAAAATAGCTAATATTCTTTTAAATTTGATGACTTGGTATGATCCGTGGATTGATTAGAAAAGATGACCATCATATGAACTATCTTATACTTGATAATGCAAAATTAAGAGTTTAAATGACATTATTTAGCGAGTTCTTCCAAAAAGCTCTTTAAATCAAGTTGTAGCAATGATTATGATTATGATTAAATAACAGTGCTAAGGTTTGGCCTTCCTACATGTTTGAGCCTCTTGTGTACAAAAGGATAGTTAAAAAAGCAACACTTAATCTTTTCAGGATTAATTCCATGAATTCTTTCTTTTGACTCAAGTTCATGTGAATTTTTTTAATTGATTTTCACGATTTTTTGATTCTCTATACTCTGACAAGGGACAAGGGTTACTATTACTTCATTATACTTGTGTCAACATACTATTTTTGGAGGTTTCAAAACATACACACAAACTACTACAATCAATTCAAACCCTAAATGCTTGAATTTTCATTTGCATACACAAATGATCTACCTAAATCTAGTAAGCTTACTTTCCATTCTTAGAATTTCTACAGAATTTATTTGTGAAAATTTTGTAACATAGTAAAACCTACTGAAGGATAATATATTACACAATATCCAAACACTTTGGCTTCCCAATACAATATTTTAACATCAACATTCAATAATCTAAAACCAAAAATTATATCATAAATAATGTTTATGATTTGAGATTACATAAATGTACTAGTAAACATCATGAATGTTGTTTTTAGTACAACTATTTATCCTCCTATTTACTACTTCAAACCATCAAAGAAGAAAATAATTATTGAAAACATGCCTTATATAAAACTTAAGGATTAAACCCTTTAAACAAACTAAATGCCTTAACACTAAAATATTTGATAAACCCTAATTCAAAATAAAGAGAAGATCAAACATTGATGAACATGGTAACAACCTTTGTACCTCCAGAGACTACATGCTTTACAAGCTCCTGAGGAAGAGAGAGCCTCACAGTTGTTTGAATCTCCCAAATACTAATGATGTTCTTGTTGTGCCTTTTAAAGTAGGTTACCTCGTTGGCATCTCAAAGATGCCATTGATCAATTTGTCCATAATTTCCATGGCCTTGTTGGAAATACTAATATCGGGGTTTACTTGTTTGAAAATTTTAAAAAAGTAGATCTTGTAGATCTGCTTGTTCTTTTTATTTTTGTTATTACCTTCTCGTCTTTAGCTTTTTGGGGGACCTTCTTTTCAGGAACCTTTTTTTTTTCTTCTGAAATTTGCTTAGCCATGGCCTTTTTCTCTGTGATGGGCTTCTTCTTTGTCTTTCTTCCATTTATAAGCACTATAAAAATTATAGAGGTAAATTAGAAATTAAATTTAGGTTTAAACTAAAATAAAAATTATGGATTGTTTCAAAACTCTTCTATGTCATTTATAATTTTTTATTTAAAATTTTTATATTAATGTAAAAAAATTAAATTGAATAAAAGAAAACAACTTACTAAAAAAAGAAATATGACTAAATTGTATATTAAAATATATAATTTGATTTGTGAACTCAATTTTAAAACTCAAAAAATTTCAAACTAAAATTCAAATTAAATAATTAAAAAAATTATATTAAAAAATAACAAAATAACTTTTAAACTAAATTATAATTAAATATAAACTAGCATATCTATATTTAAAAAATATATCTAAAATATGCCGAGAGATATCCTTCTGAGGTGCCTATTCCACCTATGTGTGGTAAATTGATTAAATAAATTGATTAAAAAATAGGCGGATAAGGATATCACGTATTTTAGATATATTTTTTAAATATAGATATGCTAGTTTTATTTTATTTTCTACATAATAAAATTTAATTTATTTCTTTTTCAGTGGCTCATGTTTTATAAAAATAGAGTGTCCTAAACAACATTTTATAACATTATATTTTATTAGGTTTCATTTTATTACATATAAAATAATATTAGTTTAGGGGTTAAAATTTAGGGTTTAAAATTACTTCTAGTATTAATTTTATTTTATAAATTTATGACTTTATAAATTTAGTTCTAGAAAAATCTTGGTTAAAAGTGAGGACGATGAATTCTAAACTTTGATTGGGTTACTATATATATGTTTTGAGTGAATTCTAAACCTAACAAGTGCCACATAGTGGTCAGTACCTGCCTTGTAGTGTTGTTATTATAGTATATGTTTAGTTGTAATTTTTTTGTTGATTAGGTATTAGTTGTATAGACAAATTGCATTCCTATAATTGAAAAATTAATTTTTGAAGAGTGTTGAAATGTCTTGGGTAAATAAAATTGAAATATAAAAAAAATCTAATTTGGTAAAAATAAAATAGGACTAAAATATTTCCTTAACTATAAAACTAAACTTTACAGCCATAGCAAGATTGAAAGTTTTATTCTGCCGATTTATTTTGATGTTTAGTCAGCTGTCAAGGTAAACTATTTAAAATTAAATTATTTAAAATAATTATTTAAACTTATCATAGTGGTGTTGTGGGTAGTTAGGGTTTGGGTTGGACGTATTGTTCTGTTTTGAGCTGAATGGAAACTTCAACCAGTAGTTTGAAGTGAGTCTAGGGTCCCATTCAGATGAAGACGAAGCCCTAAGGTATTCACTCAAACCCTAATTCCATGAAAACCCTAACTAGTTTAAAGAAAGAAAGATTGAGTGTTGAAGACGGGCTTGTGACGATTTCTATCCAGGCAGAAAAAAATGAGGTTTCCAAATGGCAAGAAGCAAAAGTTTGTAGATGAATTCAACAATGGGTACACCAAGAATTTTTGTCGCAGGCAAAAGGCTTCCGCCAGACGTGTTCAATGAGTAGTTGTTAGGAAGAGGAGAAAAATGAATGTTAGGGTATCCACATGATAAATCCCTATCCATTTTTCATAAATTTGCCCAATTAGACAGGGCACTGTATGACCGTTAGGATGCTAGGAGAAGGAAGGAAAGATTGGGAAGCAAAGCCAAGATACCTAACCATCTTCACCTTTTTTTAGTGGATTTAAGTACAATTCATGCCACAATTTAATTTATTGAATGCATCAATCTAGGAATCATACACTCTGTTCTTGTATTTTCTGCTTCACCATGGAAGGAGAGGCAGAAATGTGGATGCATGAAGCACTGGATTGCCTCAATGCTAGAAGAATGGACTATGGGTTTGTACTGTGTTCAATTTGCTTGTCAATATTTAGGCATGAAATTCTGTTTGTGGGGGCTGATTATGCCCTCTTTTTTAAATTTACAGGTGTGCCCACTACAGGAGACGATGCCGCATATGAGCACCTTTGCTGCAATGAGGTGTATCACTGCCGCCATTGTCATAATGAAGCCATGGTACAGATTGGATTTATTTTGCTTCAATATGGTTGAGAATTTGGGCGTGAACAAGTCATGGGCTCAAGCCTTGTCACTTTGGGGATTGATAGGGTCTTTTTTTTGCCTTTTGTCTTTGTATGGGAAAATGGGAATATTTGGTTCATTATGTGGTGGCAATGGCTCCTGACATTCCGACCAGTACAAATTGAGTGTTTCATATGGATTGTTTGTGTTCGACTCCTGTGGAGAATAAGTGTCATCGATGTGATTTGTGCATGGAGGAGGGAATTGAATGGATGTGTCGTGTATTGTGTTAGGGAAAGTAGATCTACGGAGTCAAGACCAATTAGCTCACTTATTGAAACCCTACTTAATTTTACAATGCAAAGCCAATTTTACTAAGGGAGAGGGGCCAGTAGCCGCACACCCTAACTTCGGGCACGTCAAGCACATAGCTAGACATGTCGAATTTCAATGATTTTTTTTTGGTTTTTTCGTATGCGAGTGAAGAGCTTAAAGCTATTCTTTTAGCTTCTGGGCATTTATACATTTCCCTGTAGGACGCGTTATGTGCACATGGGTCAAAAAAGTGTCATTTCAACATGTCGCCCCATACATGCGCACTGATGTGCCGATAACCGCTCGCCATGGCCCCCAAAAAACTTCGCAAGTTCACTAAAAAGGCAACACACTTGATCATTTTTATAGTTACGGTAGGTTAGAAATATGTTCATTAACACCCCACCATAAATCACGTCGGTGGGGCCTTCAAACTTACCCACCCCCTTCCTAAACATCCCCACGCCCATCGTAAGGGACAACATGCATGTTAACGTGTTTGCTTAGGCGCGGACGGGAAACAACATTAAATCCATTCAATGTTCGTTCGGGTCCGAATACATATTCCACTTTCCACTGAAAAGTTAATCATTTTACCGAGTGCTTTCCCTATTCTCCACGGTGCAATTAAAATGTGAGGGTTTCACTGCGTCCGCCGGCTGTCGCTCTCCATGCAGATACGTCTCCGTGCAGGTAGCGAGTAAACATCATCTCTCCATGTGATTTCAGCTTTGCTTTCACTCCATTGCGGTGTTTATACAATCGTTTATCTTCGTTTTTCTCTCATGCTACCCATGATTTGGGTACTGCTATGTAATTTACTTTCGATTTTTCATTATTTTATCTGAGGCAACCCTTGTCTTGTGATAATTTCACTATACAAAAGAATATATTGTTATATAATGATGGTTTTTTGTTATACATACAAATGGGGTCATATATTTTTATGGGTATATACTTTTTAGTGTTCATTGTCAATGGTTAAGGGTTTCATTTTTTGTCTTGTGATAATTTCACTGTACAAAAGAATATACTGTTATATAATGAGGGTTTTTTGTTATACATACAAATGGGTTCTTATATTTTTATGGGTATATATTTTTTAGGGTTCATTGTCCACGGTTAAGGGTTTCATTATTTTGTCTTGTGATAATTTCACTGTACAGAAGAATACGCTGTTATACAATGAGGGTTTCTTGTTATACATACAAATGGGTTCTTATATTTTATACGGGTATATATTTTTTAGGGTTCATTGTCCATAGTTAAGGGTTTCATTATTTTGTCTTGTGATAATTTCACTGTACAGAAGAATAGACTATTATATAATGAGGGTTTTTTTTTATACATACAAATGGGTTTGTATATTTTAATGGGTATAAATTTTTGAGGGTTCATTGTCAACATATTTGGTACTGATTATACATATATATACTTATTTGTATAGATGTATACATATCTACATATTTGTATACATATCTACAAATACTTTCCATCGCACCGTTGAGAACAAGGAAAGTAGTCGGTAAAATGATTAACTTTTCGGTGGAAAGTGGAATATGTATTCGGACCCGAATGAACATTGAATGGATTTAATGTTGTTTCCCGTTCGTGCCTAAGCAAACACGTTGCAATGCATGTTGTCCTGTAAATCATGTCTGTTAATATAATATATATAGTGGGTTCAGAAGGATAGGCATTTGGCCACTAAATAATGCTGCTGTTACAGTTCCTAATGCTGCTGAAACTATTTTTAATGCTGCTATGATGTTGTTTCCAATGCTACTGATACAGTGTCTAATGCTGTTGATACAATTTGTAATATGGAAGGTCTTAGTTTGCCAATGCTGCTGATACGATGTCTAATGCTATTGATACAATTTGTAATATGGAAAGTCTTAGTTTGCCAAGTCAACTTAGCCAACCAGAATGGATGGCTGAAGCTGCTAGAAACATGGGGATATAAACATTAGTATCTGTTAATATGAAGTTAATGTGTCTGTTAATAGGGTTTCATTATGAATGTTTCGAATGTTTTGAATCCTACAGCTTTGTCTCATTAATAATTTTATAGTCAGATTCTTCCTAGTTTTGTCTGAATAATATTTATTAATTATTGTTACATTAAATATTTACAATTGTTTTACTATGTTGTAATATAATACATTGAGGGTTTCATTTTATATAATCTATCCAGGGTTTATATAAAAAACTTCTACATATATTCGGATTAGACTGTTAATGTACTGTATATATATACAAGTCTATCTATATATACATGTCTATCTATATACATATGTATATCTATAGACATGTGTTTATAGATAGAAATATGTATATCTCTATACATTTTTGTATACATATATCTATACATATCTACATATCTATATACATATATGTATATCTATAGACATATGTAGATGTATCGACATATGTATATTGATATACATATGTATATGTATCGGCATATGTATATTGATATACATATGTATATGTATCGACATATGCAGCATAGACAATGGAAACATTTCAAGCTGGTACTTAACATTTCAACATTTTACAATTCTAGATATACATGTTCGATAGATTAGTCCAATTTGTTTGCTGAATTTTACTACATTTCCAGTTGTTTCCTGCATGGGTAACTTCATTGAATAGATTAAATCGTGTCTGTTACTATAGTCATTATTTTGTTTGATGCAACCCTTGTCTTGTGATAATTTCACTTTACAGAATAATATACTATTCTATAATGAGGGTTTTTTTAATACATACAAATGGGCTCGTACATTGGAGTGATCGGTGTATCGGTGAAGTAGAATCTAAAGTAGCCGATAGCACTTTTATTGCCGATAGGCAAGAAGCGTAGAGTCACCCATCGGGAAGAGATGCGATGTCGGGGTGACAAGTTCGAAGACGGCTGATGGTGATTTTCTTGCCGATAGGCAAGGAGTGTTGAACCTCACATCGGAGTGACTAAGACTTTGGAGAGATAAGTTGTAAAGTGGCTGATGGACAACGTGTTGCCGAAAAGGAAAGGAAAGAGACTTGTTCGCATATGTATATTGATAGACATGTATATAGATAGACATATGTATATCTATAGACATATGCAGCCTAGATAGTGTTAACATTTTAGTCTGGTACTTAAGATTTCAACATGCAAACTGAACAATCAAATTCAATTATGCTTATCATATCATCAAATACAATAGCTTCTATGCATTTAATCAAATTCAAACTCAACAACCAATTTCAATGCATTCCTTTTTCAAATTCGGATCCATTATAAGAGGAACATTATGCAGCGTAGACATTGTTTTTAGCATAAATTTCCTGAAGGATCACTGCAAAACTTGTCTGGTACTTAACATTTAAGAATTTTACAATTGCAGCACATCTATATGCTAGAAATTGTTGAAACCCTCAAACATTTATAATGCACCCTCAAAAATAAATACATATGTCATAATATTTAATATATATATATACATAGAAATATCTGAATGCATGTATATATTATACATATATTTCTATATGTGTGTGCATAAATTATATAAATTCGAACACGTTATGTTTGTAGTCCATATGTTTAGGAAATGGGTGGGTAAGTTCGAAGGCTCCACCAACTTGATTTATGGTGGGGTGTTAATAAACATATTTTTAACCTACTCTAACTATAAAAGTGATCAAGTGTGTTGCCTTTTTAGTGGAGGAGTGGATATAAATGACATATACACATATATGGATACATGTAAATTTTTATTATGTATACATATATGTATATGTATCACTATATATGTCTGCAATATATAGTTGTATCATTGCACTGCTTGAATTTATTTGGATGATTTGATGTTTGTTCGTTACTACCCGACATATAATTTCTATGATTGCAGGCATGTGAGAGGTTTGCAAAGCACCTTGCATTGCGAACACTCGATGAAGGTAAAGTCTTATAAGGCTTTACTTACATCACTGGTTGACGAATTGTACTATGCATTTGTGTTTATTAACACACCACTATTCATGAAATATTTTTCCCTGATGGCTCTGATGGAATATTTTGCTCTGCTACAATATTATAGTCTTCTTTTGCAATTGTATGTGATTATTTAAAATAATATGCCTGAATGCAGTTCATATTTTCTTTTGCAAATGCGTGAGATTATTTGATGATTTGATGTTTGTTCGTTACTACCCAGATGACTACCTGACTTTTGATTTCTATGATTGCAGGCATGTGAGAGGTTTGTAGAGCACCTTGCAAGGTGAGCACTCGATGAAGGTAAAGTCTTATAAGACTTTACTTAAAACACTGGTTGACGAATTGTACTATGTAATTGTGTTTGTTAACACACCACTACTCATGGAATATTTTGCTCTGATGGCTCTGATGGAATAATTTGCTCTCATACCTTATTATATACAGTCTTCTTTTTCAATTATTATATTTTGGTTAGTTCAATTTAATGATGTTGTTTTATGATGTATGTTCGTTACTGCCTCGATTATCATTTATATGTTTGCAGGCATACAACCATGGTTAGTGCTTTCTAGAACGCCTTCGATTGGGTTTAATCAATTCAGGTAAAGTCTTATAAGACTTTACTCAGGCAATGACCCACTAGGCTTTATGTTTTTCTTCATAGTGGTTTTATGTTCTTTTCAATCATTTTCCTTTACTAAACTTTAATTTACAATATTTTAATTTACAATACTTTAATTTAGGTTCCTTTGAATAGTTTAAATTTCCTTGTTGCTTAAATGGAACTACATTTACTTGGATGCTTTAATGATTTCAATTAAGGTAGAATTATGTGAACAAAATGCTAAAACAACATGCTATTTTAGTGCAAATTATGTAGATAACTTGTAGTACCATGTTGACAAACCATTCAAGTCTTATTTTTTTTCCAAAATAGTTACAGTTATACAAACATACAAACATAGAAACATGAGATCAACACAGATATTTTAGAAATAACCATTTAACTCTTAATTTTTTCGCAAAATAGTTACAAACATATAAACATGACATCAATCTATTCCTTTTTCACAAAATATTACAAAAAGATCAATAGATAGACATGACATCGATCTATTGCTTTTTTTCTAAAACAGTTACAAAAATATAAACATTACATCAATCTATTCCTTTTTTCACAAAATATTACATAACGATATGACTAAATCAGATGTACACAGAAATTTCACTAATGTCAACTATCTCCATCCAAAAAAAAAGTTCTTCAATTATCCATAAATCCAGGAAAAGGAATAGGCTATTCAGGTTCTGTAGCAGCACATTCATTTACAGTTCGAGTTAAACTGAGTGGCTCAGTTATTGTTTGTAGTGATGTAGCAATCTGGGCAAGCAAAGCCTGATTAGAATCTCCATTTACCAGCAACTCATTTGAGGTTCCTGGGCCAGACCCTGCCTGCAGATTGCTTAGAGCTGCAAAGGCTGGGCTCAAGATGGCAAACATGTCCATTAGAATGGGATGTTGCCTGAGTAGAGGAGAATTCAGGGTACTCAATGGTCTCTCATTTGCTATTTTTTTCCCTTTCTTTTTTGCTATCTTCATCCCTGGAGCACTCTTTGCTTGCTCACGCCGAATTTCCTTCTCCCGTTTTTCCTCTACCGCTCTTTGCTTTTTAACACTCTTTCCAGTTTTTTCTCTCTTTCTCTTGTTGTTGGGATTCTTTTTCAACTTTCCTCTCCAACATTTGTTCCTTTTTCCTTAGCTGCAACTCTTCCTGATGAGCTTTCTCCCTCTCTTGTTCGTTGAAAATTTCAATGTATGCATCGGATGTTAAGATCTGGGACTGCCTACTTAAACGTGGTACCCCAGTCTTATTCTTACCACCCCTTGCCTGTACCCTTCGAACCGGGAGCTTGAGAAATCGACTAACTCCCTATGGCTAAAACCACTATCTTGGGTGCAAGGCACATAATCTGGTTCCAAATCACCTATGCATTCTTCTTCTTCTGCAATGTCCTTGTTTTGTGGATCCCAATTTGATGCAGTAGTGAAGTAGTGTATGATGTCAGATGGATCATGATCTGGTGGTGAAGGCATTGAAAGGCCGACATCCACCTGACTAAAATTTTTTTGTATCCCCATGTTTCTAGCAGCTTCAGCCATCCATTTTGGTTGGCTAACTTGACTTGACAAACTAAGACCTTCCATATTACAAATTGTATCAACCACATTAGGAAATCTATTAGCAACATTAGACATTGTATCAGCAGCATTGGAAACAACATCACTAGCATTAGGAACTGTAACAACAACATTATCAATAGTTTTAGTAGCATTAGGAACTATAACAACAACATTATCAATAGTTTTAGCAGCCTTAGGAATTGTAACAGTAGCATTAGAAACTGTAACAACAGCATTAGGAAGTGGCTGTAGAATATCAGCAGCATTAGAAACTGTTTGACTTCCTGGCATTTCAGTGCATTCTTCTTGTACTTCCATTGGATTCTGTACACTTCCACTTTTATTGTATGTTTTGATAAATTCCTCAACTTGTGCATCTAAATATCTAGCGAATTGCAAGAAGGTTTCAACTGCAATTATCTCGGCATCCTCTTCCACTGCAAAGGCCTAATTCTCTGGTGTAGTGGCCATAAAATCTTCACTGTCTTCATTTGATACTTGGAAGCCATCACTTGGCCTCATGTCTTCTTGAAGCACAGACCTATTCAGTGGCCAAATGCTTGTCCTTCTGAACCCACTAATTATATTAGCAGGGGTCAAGGCCTGCTTGAATGCCTTGCTAGCAAGAGTGGCCAACTCTTCTCTTCCAATTTCTATTTGCGGGTGGCTTGCCATCCATGCAGACCTTTTCTTTTTGAAATAGTTTTTGAATGGTGAAAAAATACTCACATCTAGTGGCTGCAAACTATGGCTTGTATGTGCTGGGAGGGTGATGAGGTCAATCTCTAAATGATGTGCTTCCTCTATGGTCTTGAAGGCAACATGGCAGCCATGACCATAAAAAATTAGAAGAGCTCTGTTGGTTGGTGAAACCCCTCCAGGGATAGATGCAGCAAAATGCTGTAGCCAATTCATAAATAGTTCTTTCGTCAACCACGCATGTTCTTGAGCTGCCATGCATGCACCTGGCTCACAGTTGGCTATGTAGTTTCTAATATGCCTTTTGGATTTAAATAGATAAAAACCAGGTATACTGCAACCCAATGCACTAACACATGCCAAAATAGTAATCCACTCCCTTATTTTTGAGATGAGGTGGGACACACAATGGGATCCCAATTTTGCTATTACCCGCATTCTACAATTCCTGCCAGCTTGTACCCTAGTTTCGTCGCAGTTCCATATTCTGTTGGACCCATACTTATGTGTCTTGTAAAGATTTTCTATATTGTCATAGAATGAATTTACTATGCATGGCCTTAGCATAATGGCTCTATCGGTATCCACACCCTGTGCAGTGCAAATAGTTAGATCTAGATGCCTTTTCCTAAATCCCTCCCACCATGACCTCCCTGGCATCCCATCTGTGAAAGGATTTGGCCTAGACTGAATGACCTCTGCCACAATAGATTTCAGCTGTGAAATTTCAAGCCCATGGCCTATGTGGGCCATGTCCTTGCACCATTGAACTATTTCTTCCTCCTCCTCATTAGTCAAGATGGTTGGTGGCCCCCTGCATTTGGTGCTCATGAGACCTAGTAACCAAGCCCTCAAACTGCTAGCAGACACTCTCCACTTCTTTACAATTGCTCTGATTGACATATGTTTATCTTCGACATCAGCCATAGCACTTTGGATGTCATTGTTTGTCCATATACTTCTGTTCAACCTTGAAGAACCTGTTTCCATAGCAGTAGTTTGAAGGCAATTTGTATTGGTTTCCAAATCCTCTGTATGTGCAAAGGGAAATATACATTCCACTACAACATGATCTGGTTCTGTGGTATGTGTATCTTTGTCCCTCGACACCACATTAGGAAACTTGCACCCCTAGGTTTTCTAACTGTCCTCCTTCTAGAAGTTCTCCTCCCCTTTTTACCTCGAGCCATAAGTATCTATACACCTGCAAGAAATGCAAACATTATCAATACTAGAAGTGATATGTAGAAAAAATGGCATCCTTAGTGCAATGATTGAAAATAGATTGAGGCATCATTATTGCAGTGGCATGGACAACAACCATCACGTGTTCCATTTTGTAGTGTTTCATTGTGTTGTTCCATTTTAGACTGTGTATAGATATACAGATATGTATATAGATATGTATACAGATATGTAGATATGTATACAGATATGTATAGATATACACATGTGTATACAAATATGTAGATATGTATACAGATATGTATAGATATACACGTGTATATAGATATGTAGATATGTATACAGATATACATTTGCCTATCTATGTACATATGTGTGTATATATATATGAGACATTAACATACATGATTTAATCTATTGAATGATTTAACAGACAACATGCATGGTAACGTGTTTGCTTAGGTGTAGACGGGAAACAACATTAAATTCATTCAATGTTCGTTGGGGTCTAAATACATATTCCACTTTCCATCGAAAAGTTAATCATTTTACCGACTGCTTTCCCTGTTCTCAATGTTGCGATGGAAAGTATTTCTAGATATGTATACAGATATGTATACATATGTATAATCACTACCAGAAGTGATTTGTAGACAAAATGGCATCCTTAGTGCAATGACTGAAAATAGATTGAGGCATCATTATTGCAGTGGCATGGACGACAAACATAACGTGTTCCATTTTGTAATGTTCCATTGTGTTGTTCCATTTTAGACTTGTTATCAATGGTTGAGGGTTTCAACAATATGTGTTTCCAATATATAATCACTACAGTAACAGACGCGATTTAATCCATTTAATGAAGTTACCCATGTAGCAAGTAACTGGAAAAGATGTAAAATTTAGCAAACAAATTGGAGCAATCTTTCGAACATGTATATCTCCCATGCAACAAACAACCAGAAAAAGATGTAGTAAAATTTAGCAAACAAATTGGAGTAATCTTTCGAACATGTATATCTCCCATGCAGCAAACAACTAGAAAAAGATGTAGTAAAATTTAGCAAACAAATTGGAGTAATCTTTCGAACATGTATATCTCCTATGCAGCAAACAACTGGAAAAAGATGTAAAATTTAGCAAACAAATTGGAGTAATCTTTCAAACATGTATATCTCCCATGCAGCAAACAACTGGAAAAAGATGTAAAATTTAACAAACAAATTGGAGTAATCTTTCGAACATGTATATCTCCCATGCAGTAAACAACTGGAAAAAGATGTAAAATTTAGCAAACAAATTGGAGTAATCTTTCGAACATGTATATCTCCCATGCAGCAAACAACTGGAAAAAGATGTAGTAAAATTTAACAAACAAATTGGAGTAATCTTTCGAACATGTATATCTCCCATGCAACAAACAACTGGAAAAATATGTAAAATTTAGCAAACAAATTGGAGTAATCTTTCGAACATGTATATCTATAATTGTAAAATGTTGAAATGTTAAGTACCAGCTTGAAACGTCTATGCTGCATATGTCTATACATATAAATATGTATATCAATATACATATGTCTATACATATACATATGTATATCAATATACATATGTCTATACATATACATATGTATATCAATATACATATGTCTATAGATATATAGATATGTATACAAATATACTGATATGTATTGAGAAATCTAGATATATATTCGGTCAAAATTGGGAAGAATCTGACTGTAAAATTATTATAGAGACAAAGCTATAGGATTCAAAGCATTCGAAACCCTGATATAATGAAACCCTTAACCGTTGACAATGATATGATGAAACTCTTAACCATTGATAATGAACCTTCAAAAATATATACCCGTATATATATTTATATATTTATAACATGATTTAATCTATTGAATGAAGCTACCCATTATATGCTAAGTGCCAACCTATTCTGAAATGGTTGTCTTAGTCATAATAGGTAAGAATACCACTGCAAAATATATACCCTTAAAAATATACGAACTGATGAGGAGTGCACAACGAGAACGAACAATTGATCAAATATTGAATTTTTGAACTCTTGAACCTTTTGGAACCGTTCCTAGACTCGGCAAACAGGTCTCTTCCTTTCCTTTTCGGCAACATTTTGTCTGTCGGCCACTTTATAACTTATCTCTCCGAAGTCTTAGTCACTCCAATGTGAGGTTCAACACTTCTTGCCTATCGGCAAGAAAATCACCATCGGTCGTCTTTGAACTTGTCACCCTGACATCACAACTCTTCCCGATGGGTGACTCTACACTTCTTGCCTATCGGCAAGAAAAGTGCTATTGGCTACTTTAGATTCTACTTTGTCGATACATCGATCACTCCAATGAATGAACCCATTTGTATGTATAAAAAAAAACCCTCATTATACAACAGTTTAAATTATCACAAGACAAAATAATGAAACCCTTAACCGTTGACAATGAACACTAAAAAGTATATACCCATAAAAATATATGACCCCATTTGTATGTATAACAAAAAAACCATCATTATATAACAGTATATTCTTCTGTATAGTGAAATTATCACAAGACAAGGCTTGCCTCAGACAAAATAATGAAAAATTGAAAGTAAATTACACAGCAGTACCCAAATCACAGGTAGCATGAGAGAAAAAAGAAGATAAACGATTGTATACCAGTATAGTCTTTAGTATAGATATGTATACAGATATACATATGTCTATTTATATACATATGTCTATAGATATACATATCTATATAGATAGACATGTATATATATACAGTACATTAATAGTCTAATCTAAATATATATAGAAGCTTTTTATATAAACCCTGGATAGATTATATAAAATGAAACCCTCAATATATTATATTACAACATAGGAAAACAATTGTAAATATTTAATGTAACAATAATTAATAAATACTATTTAGATAAAACTAGGAAGAATCTGACTGTAAAAGTATTAATGAGACAAAGTTGTAGGATTCAAAACATTCGAAACATTCATATAAGAAGGTGAAGTACCAACCTGAACCTTAATGTGGAAGTCTGCAAAATTCCTTTTGGCAGCAGACAGGGTTTGCAGCACTCCTTCAATAAATTTATGCTTAAAACAATCTCTATGCTGCATAATGTTCGTCTTATAATGAATTGATATTTGAAAAAGAAATGCATTGAATTTGGTTGGTGAGTTTGAATTTGAATAAGTGTGTAGAAGCTATTGTATTCAATGTTATGATACGTAGAATTGAACTCAGTTGTTGAGATTTGAATTTGATTAAATGCGTATGAGCTATTGTATTCGATTGATGTGATTTACAAATCTCACTTTTTTTATTTATGTAAACTGGTTTAATTTTA
Organism: Cunninghamia lanceolata; assembly: GCA_027924645.1. NCBI lineage: Eukaryota > Viridiplantae > Streptophyta > Pinopsida > Cupressales > Cupressaceae > Cunninghamia > Cunninghamia lanceolata. Next base: position 4,697,572 of record BSBN01000908.1, on the reverse strand, counting down.
TTTTTTTATTAAATAATCTCACTTTTTTTATGTAAACTAGTTTAATTTTATTTTTTTATTAAATAATTGTCTGGATGGGGAGCCTGATACCATTATGTGTTTGTGCAGGTGCAAGTGGATGTGATAGCAAGTATGGGAGAATGTGACAGCAAGTGGGGGGGATGTGATAGCAAGTATGGGAGAATGTGTGATTAACAACCCTTTGGGATTGGGGTGGTGTGTGTTTATGGTAGCTTAGGTACCAATAGATGTGCACAAAAGTATGTGAATATGACCAGTTTGACTTTATTTGATGTCCAAATGAGTGGTTTTTTATAAACATGACATATTGTAATAAAAACAATAAAGTGTATATTTAAATTGGAAGTTCTCATATTTGCATCAAGTTGGCTTGAAAATGCAAGTGGAAGAGCATGTGTATTAGTTTTTTGCAATGGTAAATTACTCATGCAGTTGTGAACATGTATTAGTGCATATGTGCTAATTTACTAGGTATTCTTTTTACATGTAATGGTTCTTTTTAAAAAAATTATTGGGGGGTAGGGTGCACAAAAACATAGCGGTTATTGGGGCGTGGGCGGCTACTGGCCCCTCTCCCTTATTAAATGTTGCTATCCGACTTGATCTTTGTTTTTGTGGATGTGCAGAGCCATTTGCCGGATCCAAAGAAGTGCCACGAGTTTCCCAGATACAAAATTGAATGGGTGTGTAACCCATCTACTTTTTAAATTTGTGTTAGTTGTCTACCGTTCTCTTTAAAGATTTTCTTAGCCTGTATCGTAACACAACCAATACGAGAAGAACATTAAAATTAAGAACTGCTTCAAAATTAATCTCTATTAAGGTAAAGGAAAATATAGATATATTTTTTAAGTAAAAAAAGTTGTAAAAACTGCTTCAAAATCTATCTCTATTAAGCCTTTTCTATCCTGGAAATACAGAGAGCCTGGATAAGTAGAGAAATTTTTAATTCTTTCTTTACGTAGAACCAATTTTGTTTTTTAGTTACAGCTTTCTAGTAGGGGTTTGTGTTGGGGTTTTATGTGGCTAGGGTTTTAATTAGGTTTGTTGGATTCGAATGGCATACAAGTTATAGATCAACTTTACCTATCTTTATATTAATAAGAGAATGGTCTTCCAGATGATTTAAATGCCTAAATGAAAACTTAAACCTCCCAACCACTTAGGCCTTTCTTCTACTTTTATTTCTTTAATTATATGGATTTTGTTTAAAACCCAGTGGCTCGACAAAAATCTCCAAAATACCGGCTACTACACAGCTCTTTATTTCTTAAATTTGGACATTGCAGAGCCTCAAAGACTAAGAATTTTCAACATATCTTTAAATGGCATTAACTTCTTTTCAGAGTTCAATGTTTCCATCATACCAAGGATGGTGTATGCAACAAATTGGACTCTGTTAGGTCCCACAAGTTTATTGTTGACTCCTGATTCCCACTCAAGTCTCAGACCAATAACTCAATGCAGGGGAAATATTTAAGATGGTCAGCTTGGGAGGAAGAACTATCACAAGGGATGGTAAGTCTAAGCCTAAGCCTATCTCTGTCTGTCCATCAATATTTATTGGACTCTTAACATATTTTATAGTCTAGCTAAGCTATTATGACAGTATCACATTGTTAATTTGACCATAGTGATAGCTCTGAATTTAGTAAAGAAGATTTTGATAAATGTGCCATCTGATTGGCATGGAGATCCTTGTTTACCAATTGGACATTCATTGACGGGTATAAGTTGCTCGGAAGGTAGTCCCATTAGAGTACAAGTTTTGTAAGTTTATTCCTCTTATTTCTATTAGATTTTTGTAAATGTGAATATTTAATTGCTTCAATATTTTTTTTGTCAAAGGGGTTGCAGTGTAGTGTTAATTTGGACATTAATAAGAACACTACCATAAAAGAAACAGGTGACTAGGTTGGTGCTAGGTTGCAGTCATAATTATTAGATATATATTTGAGTTTGATCCACATTTTAAACTTTCTCCATAATACGAAGGCCCATAACACTTCCATAAGCAGACATTTATAAAGGTTATGGAGTAATAGTGACATGGCATATTTGACCTTCTTCTATGCTTAGAGCCGTTACTTCTAAGATAGTCTATGGTAAAGTTTAAACAATCTGTATTTTTATATGACAGGTTTCTGCAATTCAATGATCTTAGTGGACAAGTACCCAACGACCTATCCAATAATACCAAACTAAATCTTGTGTAATTAAATCACCTAATTTTTTTAGGCTTTCATTTTTCTCTTGTCTATTCTAAGTTGTTTCAACATCTACATGCCCATTTAACTTATAAATTTCTGGACATTAACATAATTTCTGTATTTTAGGATTTGTCAGTTGGACTAGAAAAAAAGCCAACAAATCTAGGAACCAAATGTGACTTGAGGTCTATGACATTGGGATTATTAAGCATCTTATTTGTTTTATGTATAAATTGGTAATAAAATTTGCCTTAAATCTTTATATTAGTAAAAAAAGATGTTCAGTGCTTTAAAACCAGTGTCTGTGTGTAAATTTTTTGCCTTTCAAAATTGAATTAATTGGATCTCAAGCTATTCAAACAGCAGCTAAAAATTAAATTTAGATAGAATTTTGATTATCAGAGTATTATGATCTGTGTATGATCTGAGCATTTCAACATGTCTAGACATCTCAACTGTTAAACAAAATTTTAAAAATTCATTTCAAAACCAGGCATTCATGAAAACAATATTTTAAACATGTAGACACCATTTTGATTTCCAGTAGGTTAAAATTCATCCTATCTGATGTTATGTTTTTGATTAGATAAGCGGCAAAAAAGGGTGCCGATCCCATGACAAAATAGCCAACAGAGGCTCACCAAAACTTGAACAGTTTAGAACAAACCATTAAAGTTTATGCATCATAACAAAAAGACTACAACTCCAGGAAATAAACAAAAGACTTAAGAAACTAGACGCCACAAAAACAACAGACCAACAACAGAGAAGCACCAAGCCACCAAAGGCTATGCGAACATCTTGTCCCAGTCATCAACTAGGAACTGGAGCATATCCTCATACTCCTTTATCTTTTTGTCCATCTTCTCTTGCCCCTTGGGAACCATCTTCTGGAGAGCCAACAGAGTCATGGAGGACCTATGCATGACTTTGGCCAAGAATTTGGCCAAGGTGTTAAACTTCTTCTCCAAATGAGTCATCCTAGCCTCCAGAGTATCTTTAGCCTTGTCCTTTTTGTTTTTAGCATATTTCTTCTTCTTACTAGTCTCTTTTATCTTTTCCTTAGAGCTGTTAGTATCCAAACCCTACACATTAAAGTCTGAGAAATTGCTGGGGCCTTCTTCACCAGCTTCCAGCACCTCAATCTTGTTACCTTTGTTAACCGAAACATCACCACCCATCTGTTCAATCTCCTCCACCATTGTGTTCGTCTTGATAATGGCCCCAGACCCCGACCCCTGAAGCTCAGCAAAACCCTTCCTATTATCATCCTCGAAGTCTTCTTCTCCCTGCATTTCTACAACAACCTCAATGTTCTTCTCCTCAAGTTGGTCCTCTTCTTGCATCACCTCAACTTCTTCCTTCACCGTCATGGCAACTTTCCCCTTGGGCATGGAGGCTGGTTTAGCGGCAAGCCTAGATGACCTCCTGGTGGTAGGGATACGAGCTTTGTTGTTAGTGGGGGTGTAAATCTCATCCTTAGCACTGTCCAAATCCCTAGTATCTTCATCAGTACTAACCTCCTCAACCACCGAGGTAGCCTTAGTGGTCATAATCTCACTAGCAGTGTCATAACCTTCTTCCAGAGTTCCCTATTTCTTCTTACTGGAAAGGGAAGGGCTACCATGGAGGATTTTTCTTTTGATCAGGGTAGTAGCCGAAGAAGTGGGGGTGAGATCTTCAGTGGTGGGTTTGGGGCTAATGGACACCGAGGGTTTTTTCTTGCCTTTTTTTAAGGACTTGGCATAGGAATCAGGAGTAACTTCAGTAATGATGACCGGGCCCTCCACCACCAAGGGAGGATTATGAGGCTTAACCCTAATGGGAGTGGGGGCTTTTGGCGGACAGAGGGAAAGGTGGAACTTATATAGTCTCAAGATTAGGCCTTGATGAAGCGGAAGCTGCGGTTTTCTGAGGTCAAGGGCATGCTGCTCTTTAGTAGCCACAATGAAGGTTTCCAAGGAAGAAAGCAGATAGAAGGGGAAACCGATATGCTTACTATGCCTAAAGTGATTAAGTAGAGTGAAATGGTAATGAAAGAACCTCCTGAACCTCCCCTCTAGGGTAAAATACTTCATAATCATGAAACATATCTCATCCCATGGCGGAGGTAAGAGCTGATGGTCAAAACCCCCTTGCAGGCTACTCAGAACCTCCCCTTTGTTGAGAAAGAGCTTCATGCCTTTAGGATCCAACACCTTGCTCTTCCTGGGATGCTTCATTCCTTCAGTAGGAAACCCAGTTGCCATCCCAATCACCTCCTTAGAGATCTAGAACCCCACATTGCCAACTTTAACCTTTTTGTCATTATAAGACCGCAGAAACTGAGCTGAGAGATTCTCATCGTAACCTTGCAGGCATTCTAGGTACGAGGTGACACCACTCTCATGGTAGATATGCCATAGAGTCTCATTCTTTTTGAATTCCTCACACATCTCAGGTTCAGTGTGCGACCTATCTCCACCCATTTTGCAATACTCAAACAGGTAGACAATGGCGACAGTTAACAAAACAAACTCAATGCAGCAAAGAGAAGACGCAGTGTAATTCTCAGATATCTCCGTGTTAATGACTAACAACACTTTAGAGTTTAAGCTGATAGTAATAATGTTTCCAACCTTTCCTATGCCGAAGTTGGCATACTTGTTATTATTCTACATGCGGGAACATTTAATCCCTTTCAAATCATCATTTAGGAGCCTTATAAGATCATCATTAAATCTTATGTCTAGCATCCTTGAGATGTCAAGAGGGGAATTCACGTGGCTAGGAGTGTGAGAGACTCCCTCAAGACGCCATCTCATCATGTTAGAAACGCAACTGCTTTTGAAAAGACAAGTCCAAGCATTATCTAGCTGGCACTTAACCTTCGTGGCCTCCAATAACTTGTATCCAAAGTCCAGCTGGCCGAAGGTACTAAAACTCTGGTGGCCCCTCACTCTCCCTCAAAGCTTAAGATGGGACCTCATGAGGAACTGAGAGCTAGGCTTAACTCCTCCTTAATGAGGGTTTGAATTTGACACGGGAGATTCTTGTCAACTCTCCAGCACCTCCACGTGTCCAGGCTTTGACCCAAATTAGCCATCGCGTCTGCCACTTAATTTCCCTCTCAATAGACATGACCGATAACCATTTGATTGAAGCCAGATAGTAAGTTGATGATGTCTTCGATTAAACTCTTCATTCTCCAACCACTGTTTGACCTTCCCATGGCCGCATTAATAACTAAATTAGAATCTCTTTCCACTTGTAGATTGTCAATACCCAGGGTGTGGGCTATCTTTAGACCTTTTAGGAGCGCCAATCCTACAACCATATTGTTTGAATGTTAACCGAAGCCCCCAACATAAGCAGCAATGGGGGCACTAAGACAGTCTCTGAAGATCCCTCCTCCACTAGAAAGACCAGAATTCTTTTTTTCTGCCCCATCAAAGTTAAGTTTGATCCAGCCTCTGGGGGGCAGTTTCCAACAGGTTTTAAGTCTGGCCATCTTTTTAGAGGTGTCCACCTTATTCATATCCTCCTTCAGGTGCCAGATCTTGGCAATTTGAATTTCAATCAGAGAAGGGGGATACTCAGCAACTTGCAGGGAATAGGTAGATGTGTTTTCCGTAACCGCTCTGCAAAAGGATAAAAAAACATCATTAGTATTACGAGCAATTTCCCTAAAAATTTGATTATTTCTTTCTTTCCACACACTCCATCCAAGGTGTGGGGAAATCTGTCTCCAAACCTCCCTTATCCTAGGGTGAGTGAAAGGGGAGGTCCAACTTTGGGCAAAATCCTCCAAGTTTTCCTGTAAGACCCACTCTAGATTGAGCTTCTGTAGAGTTTTCTCCCAAATTTGTTTAGAAAACTCGTAGTGAAGGAGCAAGTGTTGTATGGACTCTTATTCTTTACAATATAGCATACATCTATTAACCAATTGGAATCCCCTTTTATTAAGGTTATCAATGGAGAGAACTTTGTTGTGTGCCACTGCCCACTAGAAAAAGTTGACTTTGGGTAATAACTTGCTGTTCCAGACTTTCTTCCAGAGCTGATTCGGCTGACCCCTGTTAGTTAGCATATGGTAAGCTGACTTGACCATGAACTTACCTTTTTGGTCTTGACCCCACAACATCTCATCTTCCCTTTGAAAAACTAGAATTCTGTACCTTTCTAACTCCTGTTGAAGAGACTAATAATCCTGCAACTCATTTTGATTGATAAAACAGTCAAATAAGTTCTTCCACCTTCTTTGTCTATGGGGATGGCTAGTAATATAGTTGCTCACCTTGGTACCAAAAAATCCCACTTCTCTTTCCATCATAGAATTACTTCCTTTCCCTAGGGGCTCCTCCCTCAGCTAATTATCCTTCTAGAACCTAATTTTATCTCCTCTTCCTAGTTTCCATTTGATGCCTTGTGAGAGAGATTTCCCGGTTTTGGTCATTTTGTTCCAAATGATAGAGCCTTTGGGGAGGGAGTCTCTAACCAAAATATTAAAATTGGAATCACTCTGCAGGTACTTGGCTTTCATGATTTGAACCCAGTCCTTCTCTTCTTTAAGGAAAGTCCAACCAATTTTAGTTAGCAAGGCTTTGTTCATACCTTGAATTTTTCTAATCCCCAATCCCCCATTAGCCTTGGGCTGACAGACCCTATCCCAACCCAATAGTGAGATCCTCTTCTTTTCCTCCACTCCAGTCCATAGGAAGGTTCTTTGGATCCTTTCTAATTTTTCTGCCATATATCTGGGAATTTTAAACAAAGAGAGGAAGTAGGTAGGAATCCCTTGTAGGGAGCCCTTTAGAAGTTGATGCTTACCTACTTGGCTAAGGAGTTTACCCTTCCAGCCCTCCATTTTCTTATGGATATGCTCAATAACCGTGTTGTAAAAAGTATGGGTCACATCTTTAATCGTGAGAGGTAGACCCAGGTAGGTGGCCAGGAGGCTCGCCTGATTGCATTGGAGAATATTTCTAACCTTGGCTTGCAGATCAGTCTTAGTGTTAAAGAAAAATACATTACTCTTGTCATAGTTGATGCATTGACCTGACAGCTCCGCATACATGTTGAGTAGGTTTTTCCATCTCTTGGCCTCCACAACAGAAGCTGCCTCGAACATCATGGTATCATCCACGAACTGTTGGACAGTTGACAGTCCAAGGGTGGACGCCAGTTTAACACCAGAAAGGGAATGTCTGTCCAGGTTAGCCAGAATATTTCTACCCAAGACTTCGGCTAGCATAATGAATAAGTAAGGGGACAGGGGGTCCCCCTGCCTTAAATCCCTACCAACCTCAAAAAAACCCCACGGCGTGCCATTAACCAACACCGAGTACTTGACGGTAGTGACACACTCCTTTATGAATTTGAGAATTCTGTCATTGAAGCCCAACTTCCTAAGAACCTTGAATAGGAAGTCCCAAGAGACTCTATCGTAAGCTTTTGATATATCCAATTTTAGGGCCATACTCGGACTATTATTTTTATCCATAGAGTGAATGATCTCATGAGTCGAGATAGCTCCATCTAGAATCTGTCTCCCAAGGACAAAGCCTTTTTGACTATCAGAGATAAGGCTATCCAAAAGCGGTTGGATCCTAAGGACTAGTTTTTTAGTTATGATTTTATATATAGTGTTGCACAAACTAATGGGGCGGAAGTCAGCCATGACTTCCGATTTAGTTTTCTTAGGGATCAACGCAATGAACATGGCATTAATTTGCTTGAGGAACTTCCCCATCCTAAAGAAGTCTTTAACAGCATTCGTAACATCATAGCCCACTATATCCCAGAATTCTTGGAAAAATGCAGGGGGGAACCCGTTCGGCCTAGGTGCTTTGAAAGCCCCCATCGAGAACACCACCACCCTGACTTCTTCATCCATAATAGGCTTCAATAGACCTTCATTATTTTCCTTAGCTAGGATTGGAGGAATATAATCAAGAAGGAAGTTTTCTTTAGCACTGTCAATTCTGTTATTTTGCTCAGCCAGGAAATTTCTGAAGTAATTAGAGGCCATTCTACCAAGATCCCTATCATCTTTCACCTCTATATTCTGCTCATTCAGGAGTTTGGTGATACTATTCCTCTTTCTGTGTTTCATGGCCAATTGATGAAAAAAGGTTGTGTTCCTATCTCCCTCTTTCAGCCATTGAACCCTAGACTTCTACTTCCAGAATATTTCTTCCTTGTTGATTATGTCCTTTAGATTCTTGACTAATTCCTCGATTTTATACGTGCTGTCACTCCCATCTCCCTTGGCCATTTTTTCTTGAACCTCCAGGAGACTATCTGAGAGGTGTTTCTTGGTGTTCATCACATTACCAAATAAAAATTTATTCCAGCCATTGACTTTGTTTTTGACATGTATCAGTTTTTGGGTGAGCCTGTACATAGGGGATCCATGAATCGAGACTTTCAACCAATCAACAATGCAGTTTTTAAAATCTGGGTGGGAGGCCCACAATGATTTTATACCTGAATGGGAAGGGGCCCTTATTGTAATTCTCAGTCCAGTCTAGAAGAAGGGCATTGTGGTCGGATATGGTGCGAGGAAGAGCAGACAAATTAGCATACTAAATCAGATCCCAGTTGGCAGAAACCAACAATCTATCTAACTTAACCTAGATCAACTGATCCCCCATTCTTCTATTAGTCTAGGAAAACTATTGGTTGATGACTTCCAGGTCCATTAGCCCAGTTTGGCTCAGGAAGTCAGTGAGGTCCACCATGCTATCTGAAAAGTCCATATTACCCCCAAATTTTTTCGAGGGGTAAAGGGGGTGTTGAAGTCTCCCCCGATAATCCACAAAGTTCTTCTATCCTCATTTATTTTGGAGCTCAGCCCGTTCCAAAGTTCCTTCCTGGCACTTTTAGTGTTGGCATCGAAAATGTTGAGTATCTTCCAGGTTTTGTTATTCATCTTACGGTTAATTTCCAGAGCATTCTTACTATGCGAGCAGTAACTTCTTGAAGCATTGTACTTATTCCACATGGTAACAAGCGCCCCAGAAGCTCCAGTTGAGGGGCTGATGATAAAGTCTACCATTGGCCAGATATTGTTAGTTATTTTTCTAAAGTTTTCTTCAGACATTTTAACTTCTTGGAGGAGGATGAAATCAATCTTATTGTCGTAAATGTAGCTCTTAATCATGAGCTATTTTGTGGTTTGTTGAGCCCTCTCACATTCCATGTGATAATCTTCATTTGCATGATTTTCTGGAGAGGGCCTCCAATGTACTTTGCCTCCCATAGGCAATCTCCTTGGTTGCTTCCCTAGATCTAGTTTCTCTCTGGGAAGGCCTCCCCACTTTTCCTTCAGTCCCCACATTGGCTGCTTTCTTATTATGTCCTTTCCCTTTTCTCTTGGGGGTAATCCATTCTCCTTGGTTACTGGTACTAGTCCCTGGGGAAAGAACTCTGTTGGGAGAAATCATAGACTTCTCTGTGTTTCCCTGGCCCCCGGTTAGCAGACCTGTTGACGTAGAGTTCTCCAGCACTCCCAGCTGGTCATGTCCATCCCTTTGACCTCCAGATTCCAGAACACCGGTCTTCTCTGGAATGGGGGAGCACACTGCCGAAGTTAGGATTTCTCCTTCTGTTGCATCTAAATCAAGGGGAAAATCTATAAACTACTCTTGACCACCACCAACCAGATCCAGTCGTAGCTCAACCGGGGATAGTGGTGGGGAAGGAACGAGAATCTCCTTAGATGGAAGATTCTACACTTGGTCTCCAACTAGATCCTGGGTCTTGATAGGATATTTTATTAAATCTAACAGATCTTATTTGAATGTGTATCATCTGCTATGTTTTCAACTTTCGGGGCTTGCTTATCTTTAGGGTCCTCAGCTTTTTTACACTCACTGATTAGGTGCCCCTTTTTTCTACAGTTTTTGCAATAGGCAGTGGAGTTTTCATACAATATTTGCTGCTCCCAGCTACCATATTTGGACTTTAACTTAACTATATTAGGAAGAGTCTTATGAATGTTTATGCTAACACATAATCTAGCGAAAACCAACTTGGTTTTATTTTTTGTGGTGCTATCCATGGCGATGAAGCATCCAAAAGAGTTGCCTATCCATATGAATATCTCCTCATCCCAATACTCGAGAGGGAGTCCAGGTAGTCTGATCCACACAGGAGCTGACCTGCTGAGTTCCATTATTGCGTCAAAGCCTGGCTTCCAACGCCCTAAGCTAAGATTATGCTTCCCATACATCCAAGGTCCTCCCTCCAAGACAACAACTAAGTCCTCCCTAGCTATGAACTTGAATAGGAAAAGGCCACCCGACATCCCACTAGTCGACACACTACCTTTAAGGTGCCATCTAGCGGTTACCCAACGTCTAACCATGTCGATGTTGGGTCTAAGGGCTTGGAACTTTCTAACTAGGGAGAGTTCCAAGGAGGAGGTTATTTTGTCCATCATTCTGTCTGGAATCTGGAAGTCCATTCCATCCTGAACTTCTGGCTGCACCTGGGCATCAGAATCATCCACAGGCCTACTAGACTTCCCTAGCAGGGCCTGTTTCCAAGCCTTGGGGTCTAAGCCCAAGGTAGGGGGAGAGGTCACTTTAGTACTAACCGAGGCAGTACTGACATCAGCAGGGAGCTCCTACGGGCCCAGAGGGGGGGCAAGGGGCCCCCCTGGGCTAACGACCTCCATGACCGCAGCAAGTTCAAACACCGATCAGAGCAGGATAGTTGCAGAGCGAGATCCTATCTGATGTTATGTTAAATGTTGTTTTGACAGGAGCTTCCAGTCCAGCACAGAGTTGATGTAGTTAGCATCATGGTGTATGAAGAAAATGCAAGAATAAGAGATCCAGTGCATGGATGTGTGGGCACAATTTTTTCATTACAACAAGTTTCAGTCTTGCAAACCCAGTTAGCTCTTGCTCAAGCAAAGGTTGTGCACTTGGGAATGCATCAACCCAATTCTCATGTGTTTGTCTCAGACTTGTGGGGAGGTTCTAAAGATGACAAGAGAGATGAAGATCACCAGACCACGACATGCCAATCTCTATGGAATTACACATCTTGAACAAAATCATTTTGTTTTGATCACAAAGACTTCAACATTACATTTATGATAACTTGTGATTATCATGAGATGTCTCGATCATGTAACTCCTTGAAGAAGAATAAGCTTAGCCTCTAGATCTTTAAATATGTTAAATGATTGCAAGGTTTCTTATATCAAAATCCTTAGATTTTATATTGCAGGACTGTTTTCTAAAACTCATAAGTTTGCAACAAGGCCCTCTTAATCATTTTGACTATAGTAGACATGATATTTCCACAGTCCATAATGATCAAATTGTAAGTTTCTGGAAAAACTGTGTTGGTTTTTTTGTATCAACACAGTTTTTCCAAAAAACTACAATTTGATCATTTTGATTGTTTATATGTTTCAGATGGCTGAATCTACTATTTAGCACAGTAGTTTCCATTTAGTGAAATTTGTTTTGGTCTGTCCATTACATGCATCTGAATAATGTTATATTGGCTAAAATATTAATAATTTTGTTGGAGCAAAAGTAGTTGTGAGAGGTATTTTAGGCTCTGGCTATCCTCCTAGGTTGTTTATGTGGAAGGTGACTCATTTTATTATTATTAATGTTATGAAAAAGATTGTTACAGATTCTGTTGATTACTTTCCATCACATTCAGTTCTAGGCAGCAGTGAGCTATTGCCCAACTTAGCTCTTGATAATAGATTTTGAGAATAGAGAATTTTCCTACAAGATCAATTATGAGTAGAATATAGTATCTTTCTCTATTATAGTGGAGTAGTTACGTTTTAGGAATTGAAATATACTATGAAAAATACTTGGGCTGAAATTATGAATTGCTTGATGAAAAGTGGCTACATGTATTTCTTTTTATTGTATTTCTATGTACTCATTTGACTTTAATGTAGTAGATGTGGTTTGTGTATGGAATAAAATTTGTTGGCCATGAAATTAAAAGATGATACACCATGCATTGGGAATTATATTTTGTCCTAAAAAATTTGGGTTGGCAAGTCTTAATACACCAAATTAGATGACATCTATACAGCTACCCATATTGGGGAATCCATGGCCTATTTCGATAAAGAAACCTTGACACAAGGATCATATAATGAACTTCTAGAGAATTTGAATAGTGATATATTATTCTTTAAGCTGTTCAGTTAGCTAAAAAATATTTATCATAAGATCTATAAGAATTGTACTCTAATTTTTCTTTGTGTGAAATTAAATTGAATTTTGTTATTGGTAGTCTTTGGTGTAGTTGAATCATGGACTTTGTACAAGGATAAAATATAAAATTTGGTATTGACAAGCAATTCTCCTTCAAATTTGACTACTAAAAAAATTTGAAACTATTCCATGTGATTTCCCAATGTTATGGGAAAAACCATGACTTACCATTTAAGCCTACCTTGAAGGTGTAATTTGACTTATAGAAACAATATTTACCAACATAAAATAAAATAGATTACATTAATAATAGTTCACACTTGAGATTTGTATCATTTCATTTTTTTTATTTGAAAAAAATAATATTCAAATATATTAAAAAAGTTACAAATGTCAAAATGCAAGAAGGTGGCAGCCAAACAAAATCTATTGTTTTTGTTAGATCTATTAATTTAATTTAATAGATTCTCAACAAAATATTCAAAAATAAATATAGAGTTATAAATAGTTAATTATTAAATCATTGGATTTTATTCCTTTTATCCATTTTTAAATCATTAATTAAATTTTTTTTATTTTATTTATTTTGTATCATTAAATTAAATAAAATAAGGGTTATTATAAGTACATAATCAAGTTTATAGTGAAATATAATACAAGGTTAATAATAAAAAATAGATGACTATCCATTGTTTTGTAGATCATCATGATAATGGATAATAAAATTATTATTTCAAATAAATTACACCTTATATTTATTTAGAATTAGTTAGGATTATGTGCACAAGCAAAACATGATAATGTAAATGAACTTGGATTGTGAAGGAAATATATCTACCACATATGTATACCACTACGAGGATAGCCATGAGTTTGAACAGGATGGGGATCAAGATTACATTAAAGTGTTAGAGAGAGGGGAACAAAAAAGTTGAGAGATAGATACAAGATATAGAGGGAGAGAGAGATAAAAAGAGAGGAAGAGAGAAACACAAACAAAGAGCGGAAGAGAGACAAATACAAATACAAAGAAAGGAAGAAAGACAAAGAGACAAAGAGAGAGGGAGATAGGGAGAAAGCGTGAGAGATATAGATAGTGCAAAAGATATAGGAGAGAAAGAGACAAAGAGAGAGATAATTAGAATAAATATATATAACCAAAAAAACATATGGTTAAGATTAGGCTTACAATTACAATTAGGGTTAGGGTCACGGATAGAATTAAGGTTAGGGACAATTAAAATAAGGGTTACAATTAAGGAAATCTTTATAAAAAAAAAATTATTAGGGTTAGAGTTAGAATTACAGTTGGGGTTAGGGATAAAATTATGATTAGAGATAAAATTAGAGTTAGAGGGAAATTAGGGTTACAGTTAGAATTACAGTTAGTGTTAGAATAAAGTTTATGGTTAGCATGAAGGTTAGAATTAGGGTAATGGTTATAATTAGAGTTATAGTTAGCGTTAGGCTTAGTATTAGGGTACTAATACTAACACCTTTTTTAATTCCTTTCACCTTTTTTTTTAGTTTTTTAAATTTGTGGAGCGACACCATTCATGCTGTAACATAAATATCCTTAACTATAAAACTAAACTTTACAAAGCCCACATATTTGTATTATGTGGAGAGCCCTAGCCCTAGTTGAGTGTATAGAGATTTGAAATGTCTGCTTAAGATATTAAAATGTAATAATATTAATACTATGATAATTTAAAATGCATTAAAATATTGTATGTTTGAAGAATAAAATAAAAAATGTAATAACATGGCAAATGTAGATTTTTAACTTTTTAGTAAATAAAATTGAAATACTAGATTTTTAACTCTTGAGTAAATAAAATTGAAATCCCAAAAATAATCTAATTTCATAAAATAAAATGTGTAGAACCCTATATTTTTAATAGTATTATAATATTATAACTTTGTCCCTTTGACAAAAAGTAATTTTTACGTTTAGCTAATGTAGCAAAAAATTAAATTCATAAAAACTAATGATTCTTCCCTCTCATAATTATCGCCATCCATTTAGGAATGACTTAACTAGTGGGAGACAAAATTTGTGTTCATAATTTATCTACTTGCCACATCCTCCCCTCAAACCAAAATTCTCTCCGCATTTATAGCTTTTTGTTGCACTCTCTCGTCAGAGAAGAGGTCATTTTTTTTTCAGCCAATGACAATACAGATAAATCATTTTTCAATAACTTTTTGTTAAAAATTTATCATGTTGACATAGGAAAAGTACAAATTTAAATCAAATTTACCTAACAAGAAAAATAATCCTGTCTTTTGATTGGTTTTCAATCAATAGATTAATAACTAGATAAGTGCGAACTCATTGCAATAGTACTGGCCGAAGGTAGGTACTAATAAACTATAGTCGCATAAATTTATGGTAAATAATCTTTGATTGGTATATATATTTTTTATTTTCCAATTAGTTGTCTTAGATATATTATTTAAAGGATCTTGAAGTAAATAATATAGGGTTTAACATAGTTCCCTAAAATAATATTTTATAAATTAGATTTTTACCTTTTAAGATTTTGAGCACTATATATATGTTTTGATTAATGCAAAAACTACAAACTTTGGGTTAGTTGTTTACATATATTTTTAAAATAATAAAGTCGATTTGATTAACACCATTATTCCAGTTGCTTCTGGCTATGAAATTCATACTTGTGATTTTCATTGATTGTTGATTTTGTCGCTTCTTGTTTTTATTTTCTGCTTATGGCTTTGTAATTAGTGATTTCATTTTTGGTTATTTTCAGAGACTTTCAAACATTTATGTTTTATATATGTTTTAATTATTAATGTTGCATTTGTCAGCTATTATTTTTTTAAATGTTTTAAAAGTTGTTTTTCTTAACACGCTCACGCCATTTCACCCCGTGCTGCCACTGTAGTTAAGCCTCTCGGTGTAATAAAAACTAAATTTAAATTTAAATAAAACCAAACTAATAAATTTAATTTAATACATCTAAACAAAATTTTAAATTAAAATACATTTCATCATTGCTATGATCCATATCTAAATACTAGTATAGCTATATTTAAAATATATATATATAAAGTACACCGAGATTGATCCATCTAGAGGCCTCTTTTAATAAATTTAATTTAAAGTATAATTGTAATTATTGTATACTTTAATAATTTTAAATCATAATTATGTAGTATAATTTTAGTAAACATTATAATAATATATTTATATTATTATTATTTTATTATAAATGTTTATTATTTTATGTCAAATACTTTCACTCTAGCAATAATTCTATTTTTTACCCTAACCCTAACACTAACCATAACACCAATAGTAACACTAATTTTGTATTTCAAATCCTAACAATGATCGTAATTCAAATCCTAATAAAGATCGTAATTCTAATCCTAAGTGTAATACTAAGCTTAATACCCATCCTTATTTTAATCCTAATTGTAACTTTAATACCAACCCTAACTCTAACCCTAATTCTAATCCCAACTTTAATTCTAAATGTAACCCTAACCGTAATCGTAACTCTAACCTTACCCCAAATTCAAACCCTAACACTAACCTTGATTCTAAGCCCAATCCTAACTCTAAAAGTAACCCTAACCCTAATTTTAATCATAAATCTAATTCTAACTCTAATCTTAATTTTAATCATAATTATAATCAAAGCAATTAGGATTTGAATAATTTCTAACCCTAATTCAAACCCTAATTGTAACCCTAACACGAATTGTAAACCTAACCCTAATTCTAACTATAAACCTAAACCTAATTCTAACCATGATTCTAACCCTAAATATAATTCTAATCACTATAATTTTAACCCTAACCTTAATTTTAATCCTAATGGTAAACCTAATCCTTATTATATCCCTAACCCTAATTTTAATACTTATTAACCCTAACAGTAACAGTGATACTAAGTCTAATTCTAACCCTAACCCTAACTCTAAGCTTAACACCAACCCTAATTTTAATCCTACTTCTAATCCTAATTGTAATCCTAAAGCTAAACGTGTAGTACCCCCTCGTCGTTGACTTGTAATAGTGGTAGTTCTGCATTGCTCTCTGTCAGTCAGAGACAGTTGTTAGTCGTTCATTGCATTGATTCAGTTCTGAGACATTTGATTAGTAGGTTATGATTTATGTTTATTTTGATCTTGATGGACTATGTTTGACTGATATAATTAGACATGTGTTATGAGTTATGATGGCATTATTATTATTCCAGTTACGATGCGAATTAATATTATCATGTTTCATTTGATTTGTTGGTATTTGAATTCAGATAAAAGTTGTTATAAGAGCAGAGATGGTGTAGTACTACTCACTTCGAGCACCCTACTACGTCGTGATTCTCTGACTCTATGTGTGTGTTGACACATATGTGTTTGATCGTATACAACCTTTTGTTTGAATGTAGGTTGCAGGTACCAAACCTTGACTCCACCTGATATAGCAGGTTTGAGCGGGTTCTTGCACCAATGGGTATCAGTGATGGGAGATAACACGAGGTCTATTCCACTAGGTCAGTCCTTGTCTTCTGTTGTGGTCTCGAGTCGTGTTGTGATGCTTGGTCCTTTCCTTTTTGGTTTGGTTATCTCGTGTTGTGGTGTATAGTCGAGTTGTGTCATTTATGCTCATGTGTGGTTGGAAAATACTTTAATGATTTATTATTAACTAATAATGATCCTATTATGATTATTGGATAATATCTGTGTTGGCTTAGAACTTGGATGGACACCTTGGTTTAATCCCAAAATAGACTAGAATTGTGTATCTGGTTATCCAAGAGTAATTGTGTCATAAATTGTGATTACGAGTAATTAGTATATTTTTGGTTATGCATTAATGGTTGTTGGTTGTTAGTTTTGAGATTGGAAGATTTGGGAATCTTTTTATATAGTAAGAATTTAAAATTTGTTGGGGAGTGGGATGTTGAGTAATGGATGCATGTCTGCTTTTATTTTATGAGCTGAACCATTTTTATATGGGAAAAAATTTTATTTTGGGGGGATGGGGAAGAGAAAAGGAGAAATTGGGAAGAGGAACAGGGAATTTGGTTGCAGGAGTTGGAGAAATTTTGAGGTGGGACTGAAATTTCAGGTATGTGATTTGTCTCTCTTTGTGAAATTGACAATTGTTGTAGCCTGTAAGTTAAATTTTATATTGCAGCATGTTCTGTGTGTGGAACTAGCATGTCCGGTGTGTGAATTTGCATGTAACTTGGAATTTAATTATCTTTGTGTGCCCGGTGTGGTCGAAAGTTGCTCCTATCTATGTAGGTTCCTCCAAGATGTTTTCTTCTGGATTAGCCCTGGTCTTAATCCTGCTGAAATCTGGTGCCCATCATCTATAATCCTGTCCTGTCATTCTTGCATATTTATCTCTCAGACAGAAGTGGATTGCCCAGTAAGAAAGTGTATCCTAATTGCACACCATTGTGTCTCTCTCTCCCAACATATTTCTACTGCTCTTATTCAGTCGATTGTTTATGAGGCTATTTAATTGCTCCACCATTCCTCAGAAGACCTTTACATATGTTTTCCTTGTCACCTTGCATTGAATGCAATACCTTGTATATTCCTTGCCTGTGTATGAAAGTTAGGTTTCCTTATTTTGTTGTCAACATCTTCTGCCTTTTGGGCACTTCATTCACCTCTTACCCTGTGCCTTGACTGTTAGTCAATGGCATTTTGCCCTGTGCATATTCTATCAAATTCCTTTATAGACAAGTGAATCCCTTATGGTTTTCTCCCTATTGTCGCCTTGGCTGAACCTCTGCTAAATCTACCTTAATCTCTTAGTCATAGGAAACATATTTGGAGTAAAGATTGTTGAAGCTTCCTTTTCGCTCAAGCCATGAATTTCTAATTGAATAAGAATTGAAGGCGAGTCGTTTTAATAGTTAATTTCTGTTATTCTGGTTTCTAATTGTATTTGGGAAATGGCTGCCTGCATTTCAGTCATGAGAGGAGATTTTGTCAGTTCCTTCCAAATGCTACAAATGCTTTATACTTATTTCATGATTGCTTTGTTAAGACTAGTGAGATATGCTTTTTGATGGGTTGATCATCGAAATATTTCCTTTTAGTTGTAGTCATTTTGTTATAGATCTTTGTAGTTTGTATCGTGGGGAAGGTTTTTGCATGCATGAATGTTCTGTCAGTTTCCTTCCATAATCCTTCCATAATCTCTGCAGATTCTAAATGTATCAATCCTATGCATAACAAATTGATTTGATTGCTATGAAATTAGTTATGTTCATAGTATTTGTTAGAAAACGTAACATGGAAGCTTATAGTTGTGATGCAGAGCCGCATTGGAAGCTCTTAATATAGCTCAAATATTGAACCTTTGAACCTGTGTATTTCATTGAACCGATGAACCTTTGTTTCTCTTTGAACCATCGTAGTGGTTGAACCCATCGAACCCATTGAACCTTTGAACCTGTGCATCTCATTGAACCGATGAACCTTTGTTTCTCTTTGAACCACAGTAGTGGTTGAACCCATCGAACCCATTGAACCTTTGAACCTATGTATTTCATTGAACTGATGAACCTTTGTTTGTCTTTGAACCATTGTAGTGGTTGAACCCATCGAACCCATTGAACCTTTGAACCTGTGCATCTCATTGAACTGATGAACCTTTGTTTCTCTTTGAACCACTGTAGTGGTCGAACCCATTGAACCTTTGAACCTGTGTATTTCATTGAACCGATGAACCTTTGTTTCTCTTTGAACCAGTGTAGTGGTTGAACCCATCGAACCCATTGAACCTTTGAACTTGTGCATCTCATTGAACTGATGAACCTTGGTATCTTGTTGAGTCATTGAACTATGTTGAACCGGCGGGTTCGTTGAACCAATGAACCTTTGAACCCGTTGAACCGATTCAACCAACGGTTCAACCATCGGCCAGACCTATTTCTATCGGCGTGCTCAGAAACTTCCATACCGATACACTGATCACTTTCATCCTTTTGACTCCTTTGAACCTTTGTTATGACATATAACCATCGGCCTTACTCCAGTTCGATTCCCCGATATCTTTCTCTCACCGATAGATTCAACTTGTATAAACATAACATGATTTTTCATTCGACTTGTATATAGAAGCCTATGCATACATTGTTTTTGGTTGTTTTGAAAAGGTGTGGTTAAATGTTAATTGATGGTAAATGTTTTTTAGTGATTTATGTTATAGATCATATCTTAGATGCCTAAAGAAGTTTTATTTGAATTTATGGTTAGTAACATATAGGGTTACACTTATCAAGAATATTGGTGTATATTTATTGTTGTCTTTATTTAATGGATGATCATTAGATTTTCTTGCAAATTGCACATTAGATAGAAAGGAGATCAAGCAAGTTTAAATTAAAGCATATTAAATTAGATACTTTTATTTAAATAAATCAAGGATTTGTGTTCGATTATAATATGTGGAATTAAAGTGTTTTTATCTGGGATTGTTTTAGTAATGGAGTTATTTGATAACCCTTCTTGATTTTGGCTAAGTAAGGATGTTAGGATTATGGTTCACCTTTCTTGCCTTGTTAATTCCTAGCAATTTAGAGTTTTGCTTTTTGGATTATACCTGTGTAAGACGATATAATGTCAGAATGAGATTTAGTCAAGTGGTCAAGTTTGTATTTCCAAGGCCTATGATGTTTATGGTTTTATTTTAGCTAATGTGTTATATTATGGCTCTTGTTCATGTGTGGGGAACCTTGTAGTGTATACGGGGAAGAATGATGCAATTGGTCTATTACATTTCTTAGTTTGAATCACATGTTGCAAATCAAGTGTCGAGTTGTTAAACCTTGGGATTCATGTTGGATGGGGAACTTATATGTGATATAGTGTTTGTGTGCCAACTCTAGAGATTAGGTCTGCATTCTATTTTGTTATTTTTCGGTTCAAATGATGTTTTTGATTAAGTGGTTGTATGGATAAGGGAAAAGTTTTGTTACAGAAATGAGAAGTGAAAGTAAAGATCTCTTATGTATTTCCATGTTTTAAGTTATGAATTATTGAATCCCTTTTGGCTCGTTTTCCTCCTAGTCATATCCTTATGCTTGTATTGGATCGTGTGTTTTCTTTGGAGTGGAGATTTGTCTTTTTTTTTGGTTAACTGTGAAGTGTGAATCTTGAGGGATGTCATGTGTTCTTGGGGTCTAAATGTGGAAGCATTGTCCCTATCAGATAATGGTTACTTTATCATTGGTTTGTAACTAACTCCAGAGGTGTGGTGTCTTGATCTTTGGTTCAGATAGTGGCATGTCAATGTAATGGGATATTTGGCTTTTCGTGTCTTGTAATGAATGGGGAAATGGTCTCTTGGATACAATATTTGGTTCTAGATGGTATTGCTTCAATTTGAAGAGATTTAAGGACTTATTGTTGTGGCATAGTGAATGGCGTAAGTTATGGCTCAGATTTGATTGGTGACTTTTATACCTGTATGTTGTGATATGTATGAATGATCAGAGAACACTAAGGGAGTGGCTTTCATGGTGGGGCCGGTGCCTAGTGAGAGGCCGCGTGGGTAACCCCATGGAAGTTGTAAGCATGTGGAAAACTTAATAACTTAATCAAGAGGGTTGGGGTATTAAAACACTTAACAAGATAAGTAAGAGACCTCACCCATGCCTTGAGTGCTCTCACAGGCTAAGGATGGGATGAGAAGGCCTGGTTGGCAAGGCTGACCTCCTTGTCTCCATGAGAGGACCTGTCGACTCCACATGTGTCACCCTATGAGGCCGGTGCCTAGAGAGAGTCTACCAGGGTAACCATAGATGGGGGCTGGCTTCTAGTGATAGATAGCCTGTGTAACCCATGCTAGGACCATGCGATGACACTCTCCTTACATGGTTCAGTTGTTTCTTATTGGTTGTGCCTCTGGAGTGATGTCTTGTTTGTGCAGCTTTGTTAATATGGTCAGTTGTGTCAAATCTGTTGTCATTTGGTTTTTTTAGATGTTGCTTCCCAGCTTAGTGGAATCCTCGTCGTTATCTTCTAGCTCGGAGGGGTGGACCTCAGGGTTCCACATGGTTGGGTGGCAAAGCTATCCATTGGTCTTCTTGGAGATGCAGTTCGAGTTCTGTGCAGAGGTGTTCCAATTCCAGATTGTTATCCACTTCCAGTGATGTTGTATACTTTCTTATTTATTCAGTTGTAAACCGATGTGATCGGTCTTGTAATCTTGTATTGTAATCTTGTAAATCATCTATCTTGCTATTGAAAAAGTTGTTCTTATCTATTGTAACAATATGATGTATATTATTTGTATGGTATAAACTTTATTTGCACTGATGCAGTTATGTTTCCCTAGAGGAGTTAGAAGTGCTCTTTCCTTTATGTTGTGTATTTTGATATCTCGTGTTAATAATGTTGCAATCTCTTGCTTTCAAAAAAAAATTTATTTCAGTAATTTTGCACTTTTAGTCTAGCACTCTAGGGTTGCATGACGGGGCATTACAAAATGTATCCCTAATCGTAGCCCTAATCTTAACACCAATTTAAACCCTATCCATAAAATAATTCTGATTCTAATCCTAAGCCTAACCCTAATTGTAACCCTAAGCTTAATTTTAATCATAATCATAATTATATCCCTAATCTTAATTCTAATCCTAATTATAATTAAAGCATTTAGTGTTTGAATTAATTCTTACCCTAACTTTAATTTTAATCATAATTAGAATTTATCCCTAATCTTAATTCTATTCCTAAGTATAATTAAAGCATTTAGGGTTTAACAAAGCCTGTAATAACAATTCTAACTATAACCCTAATTCTAAGCTTAACACTAATCGTAACTCCCTAATCCTACTTCTAATCCTAATTGTAATCCTAAAGCTAAACGTATCTCTAATCGTAGCCCTAACCTTAACCCCAATATAAACCCTATCCATAACATTGATTCTGATTCTAATCCTAATCCTAACCCTAAGCCTAACCCTAATTGTAACCCTAAGCTTAATTTTAATCATAATTATAATTATATCCCTAATCTTAATTCTAATCCTAATTATAATTAAAGCATTTAGTGTTTGAATAAATTCTTACCCTAACCTTAATTTAATCATAATTATAATTTATCCGTAATCTTAATTATATTCCTAATTATAATTAAAGCATTTAGGGTTTAACAAAGACTGTAATAAAAATTCTAACTATAACCCTAATTCTAAGCTTAACACCAACCCTAACTTTAATTCTAAACCTAATCCTAACCCTAAATTTAACCTTCACCCTAAATCTAATTCTAACCCTAACACTACTTCAAATCGAAACACTAATTTTAATCCTAACCATAATTATAACACTAGCCCCCAATTCTAATTCTTACCCTACATTAATTCTAAACCTAATTGTAATGTTAATTCTAACCCTTAGCCTAACTATAATTGTCATTCTTACCCTTATTCTATTTGTAAGGTTGATTCTAACCCTCTAATTGTAATCATAATTCTAACCATAATTCTTTTAAATCATAATTATTTCAAACCCTAATTAATTAAACCTTATTTATTTTAAACCTTAATCCTAATTATTTAAAACATTAATAATATTTATTTGAAACTATAATGCTAATTCTCATTTTAAACCCTAAGCCTAATTATTTTAAACTCTAACCCTACTTATTTAAAACCCTAACCCTAATTATCATTTTATAACTCGTAATGGTCATTTTAAACCCTAACCATAATGATCATTTTACACCCTAACCCTACTTATTCTAACTCTACTTATTTTAAAGCCTAACCCTAATGATCATTTTACAACCTAACATACTTATTTGAAATCCTAACCCTAGTTATCATTTTATAACCCTAACCCTACTGATCATTTTAAAACTTTCAAAATTGAATTTAGCCATGTATATTTTGTACATTGTCTATAAATTGATAAATCATAGTGTTAACCCTAATTGTAACCTAAACCCTAACTCTAACCATAATCCTAACGCTAATTGTAACCCTAATCCTAAATCCAATTATAATTCTAATCTTGATTTTATTTCTAACCCCAACTTTCACCCCAATACTAATTATATTACTAATTCTAACCTAAATTATTACTATAACCCTAAGTTTAAGTTGATAGGTTAAATATCCATTTCCCTTTCTTTTAGTAAATTGATTTGTATTTTAACAATTCAACTAAATTGCTTTATTTATTCAAACTAAAGTGAACATCCTCTTTAGAGTATATTCAAACAAACATTTTCCTTTACCACAGAGTTGAGTGGTGGAGCTTTATATTAAAGAGATTTTAATGTGTCATATCCATTTACCATTCAAAATTAATCCATTTATCATTTGACAGCCAACAAACTGTCAATTTAAATCGGTAAAATAAAACTTGCAATCGTGATGTGGCTATATAACACCTCTAGGCTTCGCCTCTCGGCGTAATTAAACAAATTTAAAAAATTAAATTTTAGTTTGAACTAAAATAAAAATAAGTTACAAATAAAAATTTATAATTAAAAAGTAAAAATTCTAGAATTAATTAAAATTTAAATAAAACTAAACTATAAATTTAATTTAATACATCTAAACTAAATTTTAAATTAAAATACATTTCATCATTTCTATGATCCATATCTAAATATTAAACAAATTTTAAAAATTAAATTTTAGTTTGAACTAAAATAAAAATAAGTTACAAATAAAAATTTATAATTAAAAATATAAAATTCTAGAATTAATTAAAATTTAAATAAAACTAAACTAATAAATTTAATTTAATACATCTAAACTAAATTTTAAATTAAAATATATTTCATCATTGCTATGATCGATATTCATATAATTTCTATGATCCATATCTAAATATTAAACAAATTTAAAAAATTAAATTTTAGTTTGAACTAAAATAAAAATAAATTACAAATAGTGGGTGGTAGGGCAGGTGACTTTCCACACTTTCGGTTGTGGAAAGTCTAGGTAAGGATGGCTAGTTTAATTATCTTTGGCAAGAAGGATGGCGTAGCATTTGCCACAGTGGACAACTTACAAACAAGTCTTCTGCATACGTGGGGACCAACTCTCTTGTGGAGTGATAGAGTGGCATTAGACACTGCAGATACTGTCAAATCATTCCAATCTTGGGCAGGTACATGATTTGTTAGAGTTACTCTGCGTGGAGGGATTGTCATTTCAAGACACTCAGATAATCATATTTCGCAATGCAAAACGACGGCTTGCCATTAAAAACCAACCTGGTGATTTGGATGGGGCACGCACGATCTTGAACAAATTGCCTTAAATATGATTTATTCTACCTTTGATATCATTTTTTTGCAAAGTGTGATTGTCTCAGCTTACTGGCATAGTCATGGCTGGCGGCTCCAGGGTCGTTGTGTGCGTCTCTACAGAGTCAGTTGTGAGCATAGGGGTAGACACGCCCATTCATTTGGAGAGCTCTGTGCACCAGATGGCCTTCAAAGGAAGGGTGACGGACCATAGACTAAAATGCATCCTTCGTAACAATGATGGATTAACTTTGGCCGCGATTAAAATTGTTCTGGGCAAAGGCTTCTTGGAAGAATGCGAATCTTATAGGGTCGATTCCAACATAGCTTCATGGTTCCTGGCGGTAGCATTGGACATTAGAACCCCCAAAGATGTGACATAGACACTGGCTAGGAAGCTTTTCAAGGCAGATTTGTTGGTGGGTCTTAAGGAAATCCTTCAAGCAACTTCTCCAGGAGTTGGTGCCCCTCGGCCAAGAGATATGCATCTTTTGCATGATCCTGGGGAGGTGATCAAACTCTACCCATTCTTGTTCAATCTCAGAGGGATGACACCGATTGAACACAGGGAGCATGTTGAGGTTGGGGTAAAGTTCCTAAAAAACTGCTGCAGATGGAGCCAATTGGAGGTCAATTCGATTGGGTCCCAAAATTTCAATCCTTCGCTCACACCCTCGGCTTCATATGAATGATGGTGATCTCGGGTTCTGGCTTGTGGTCATTTTGTTAATAGTGTCCATATAGTCTATGGTATGATAGCCTAATGTCTAGATGTTTTGATCTCTGTTTTGAAGGATCTAAAGGGTAGGGTTGCAGTTTTATATTCTGGCTTTTTGCCTAGTTTTGTTGTATTATAGGGTTTGATGATAGGCTGTCAGGGGTTGTAATAGGTTATGGTCATGGCAGTATCTACTGCATTTTGATATATGCTAGCAGAAGAGGTAAATTGTTTTTTGATATTAATACAAATTACCCTTATGAAGGAAAAAAAAATACAAATAAAAAAATATAATTATAATTTAAAAATTCAAGAATTAATTAGAAATTATATTTAAAACTAAATTGCAATTAAATAAAATGAAATTAAAGTTTAATCTAAAAAATTGTTAATTTAATTTAAACAGAACTATATTTAATCAAAATTATATTTGATTAATTATGATAAACTTATTGAAAAATAAATAAATAAGTAAATACATTTCAAAATATGAAAAAAATGAGCAACCCGAAGAAGATGAAATTAGCAATGTGAATTCAGACAAATATGATTCGCATGCCCTTGGTGCTCTTCTTCACGACCTGGAAATCAAAGTGAATACTAGAGGAAAAAAGGTGAAGGCGATTTGAATTGCAGTGGGCAATGCCAATGTTGAAGTTTCGAAGGATATTTCTTGCATCAAAATTCTGGATAACTTAATTTGAAGATTGAGATTGAAAAAATGCACTAGTTGCCAAATTTGTTGGTATTTGGTTGTCCTTGGATAGGATTAAATCCTAGATCGAATAGAAATGGATGGGGCTCAATCTTGAGGTGAGCTTTTTGGCGTTAGGGTTTTTTTTAAGGTAAGTTGTGGACAAGGGGTCCACTCCCATATATTTAGAAACCAAAAATAAAAAACACGCATGACCCAAAAGGGTGTGCATTAGAAATACATATTCATTATTTTATTACTCACAACCATCTTGATTTTGCCAACTGATGAGGTACAAACAACCTCATTCTTATGGTGAGCTAAATACCCTTTTTTTTCTTGCCAACCACCTTAGCCATGCCAATTTATTTATTTTTAGAAGCAGTAATTGTCTACTTTTTATAAAATGATGTATGAATCTTTATTTCTCAAATTGATTGAATTAGCTAACTAAATGTTGATATAATGGTATAGAATTTGAGTAATTGCGCAGGATTTATGCATGGCCTACGAGAGGAGTGGACTTCAAGATATTGAAGTTAGAGCGTCGGAAGTTTGGGCGCTGAAAATTTAGGCTTGCATAGTGGAAGACTTTTTTTGTTCTGTTAATTTTTGTTGAGACTATTATGAGACTTTATGGCTCCACTCAGAGCCTTTATTATGTTTTATGTCATAAACATCAGTCAGTTGTATTTTTGTTTTAGACTTTTTCAATTGTATTTTCCCTCCATCTACAAATTAGGATTTTATGGCAGTATAATATATATATGTAGCTGTTGAAAACAAGGACATGTTATGTTATTCCAAATACTATTACATTATGCGAGTGTGCTAATATAGTTTTATGTTACAAATGAATGAATATCATGAGATTGTTCTGAGTAATTTGTTTTGAGTAATGGAAGTGTTATGAATGGATTCACTAGCTGCAAAAGTACTATATGTGATTTGAGCTATTAGTAGGAATGCCCGAGAGCTAGCCACTTGAGGGATCTTGTAGAATAGATAAGTATTTTCATTGTTAAATGTTGTTAGTCTTGTTTTATGCTGTTATTTCTATTTTGTACATGTTATGATGAGATAAATGTTATTCTGTGCTTAGCATTGTTGTGTGTGCCTGCAGGTTGTGTCTTTAAGTTACTGATCTCTGAGTTTTTTCTTACTTAATTTTTTAGAGCATCCACTCTATTTATGAAACTGTTGTTACCTGTAGATTAAAAGATGTTAGGTGTATTTTCAGTTAATAGTTAGTCGTTAGTAGTTGGTTGCCTTTGTTTAAGTTTCATAGTTAAACTGCAATTGCTTTTCTTAGATAGTTTTCATGCTTTATAGAATAGGAATTTAAATGCTTTCTAGCTTAGACAATTTCACGCTTTTTAGCTTAAGTTCTATTTTCAGCCAATTCAAAAATTCAAAAAATCTTACTAAGAGAGAGATGGCCAAAACATCACCTATTGCATACAGCCTTTGGACACTACCCGGTTGACATAATCGATATATTTTTCAACTAAAGTGTTAGGACCTCACGACATCCTGTCACCAACCAGCCATATGAAGATCTTAAATGGTTTGTCTGATCGCTTTCCTAGTCTCCCCCTCCACAACCTATAAGAACCTATATACTTGTTGATCAGTTTACTCCTCTAAGCCCTGCAACAAACTCTAAGTTGCAATTTGCCCACCACTCTGTAAACTAACTTCCCCAAAGCGAGGAAATAAGCTATCACCCCTACTAAAGAATCAAACTCCCAAGTCCCTAGTAAGAAAGACACACCACCCCCTGTCTTGGGTCGTCCACACCCAAAGTTTGATCAGAAAAGTCAGAAAACCATCCATCTGCAAACGGGCCTCTTTCCCACAAAAACATGAAGCTTACCTTTGGCAATCATAAAAAAGAGAAGCTTACCTCTGGCAATCATTCCATCCCGATCTAAGAAATCTCGTAGACCAAACCAACCGTGTGAGATAGAGTCGGTATGTTCTAACTCAAGTTGACTAATCCCTAGTTGGCCAAGAAATCGGCCACCATGTTGGCCTCGTGATAAACATGTCTAATCATAAAAATTGAGAAACTCCTCAAGCACTCCCAAATCCTCTCAATCGACTTGTGTAATTTCCAATTTGGAATTCTCGTTGATCTTACTGCATTGATACAAAGAAGGGAATCTCCTTCAATATCAATATAGTCAAGCCCTTTAGATCAACACAACGAAACACCCCTGAATAAAGCCTCGAACTCAGCTTCATTATTAGTTGCCTTTCTGAACTTCCTTGAAATATCCCATATTAATTTCCCTCTTTCATCTCTTACAATGCACCCAATACCTGTTAGAATCTGAAAAGATTATTAACTCAGAAAACTAGTGCAAATGAATAGATATCTAAACTATGAATGCAAATGATATGAAATCAAAATAGCAACACAGAGTTAGTCTCCAAGAGAGTAATGCAAATGCTAGAAGCAAAATAACATTAAGAGGATGCAAAAGTAAAAGATGTAAAATACAAGCCAAGTAGCATGCTTATATAGACCAGGGAGAGGGAGGAGGTGGAAATACTAACCAATCAGGAGCAACCATCTATCGGACTAAAGATAGGAAAGTTTCTTCCCAAGATAGCTAATGGATGCTCACATGTAGGAAGTTGTCACCTTGTAACCACTCACCTAATTAAGCATCTTTTATTAACCTAAGTGAGATTAATAGAAGTGTAGGAAAAACCTAGGAATATAGGAAAAAATAAATAACCCGCTAGGAAATAAAAACCTACACTAACACCCCCCATAAGCAAAGCTTAGGTGGATGTAGAAATGGGTCCCGACAAATCAATCCTGATGAGGTACCCATGTACATAAAATTCCCCCCCAAAGAGAGAGAAAAGCCCCCAAAATAGAGAGAAGAGACCCCCCCAAAGTAGAAAGAGTCAGGACTCTGAGTGAGAGGAAGAAGCCCCCCAGAAGATGAAGCATCCCACACCCCCAACAAAGCTCACAAATGAAGGAACTTGCTCTCAGTGAAGGGTTTTGTGAAGATATCAGCAACCTGCTCAGAAGTCAGACAGTAGCGAAGGTCGATGATGTGGCCATGGATGAGCTCCCGGATGTAGTGCATGTGGACCTCTATGTGTTTGGTCTGCTAATGACGGACTAGATTCTATGAGATCTAAATGACACTCTGGTTGTCACAAAATATGACTGATGGCTGTCTGATTTGGATACCAAACTCAGTGAGAAGATTTTGAAGCCAAATGGCCTCAGTGGCGGCATTCATAGCCCCCCGATACTCGGCCTTAGTAGAAGATAGAGCAATAGCAGAATGCTTCTTGCTCGACCAACAAATAGGACCTAAACCAAGTGAGAAGCTGTAACCTGAAGTAGACTTGCAATCCTGAGAATCACTTGCCCAATCTAAATCTATGTAGCCCACCAAGTCAAACTCAATACCTGCTGCATAGTGAATCCCAAAACTATGAGTACCCTGAATGTAGTGAAGGATCCGCTTGGCTACTTTCCAGTGCAGCTCATGAGGCTTCTGCATGAATCGAGAGACCATGCCTACAGCATATGAAATGTTAGGTCTCGTATGAGTCAAATAAATGAGACTCCCAACAAGATGTTGGTACAAAGTGCCATCAACAAGTGGAGAAGAACACTAAGTCTCAAGTTTGACTCCAGAAAGGAAGGGAGTCGAAGCAGGCTTATAGTCAGCCATATCAAACCTCGAGAGAAAATCTAGAGCATACTTGGACTGTGTGATGGTGAACCTAGAAGTAGACTGGAAGATCTCAATCCTGAGAAAGTAATGCAACAAGCCCAAGTCAGTCATCAAAAACCTATCATGAAGGGCAGTTTTGACAACCCCAATGGTGGATGAAGAACTCCATGTGATTAGCAAGTCATCAACATATAGAACCAGAAATAGGAGTGAATCATCCTACTGCAAAATGTAGACATTGGGATCAGAATGGCACCGAGTGAACCCAACTGATAGAAGGAAGGGCAAACCAGGCCCAAGGAGCCTGTTTGAGGCCATAGAGGGACTTCCAAAGATGGCACACAAGTGAAGAATCCTAAATGAACCCCTGTGGCTGCTCCATGTAGATCTCCTCCTGAAGGTCACCATGAACAAAAGCACTCTTCACATCCATCTGGTGTACTTCCCAATGATTGGCTGTAGCAATGGCAAGAACAAGTCAGATGGAGTTCATTCTAGCAACTGGCGCAAAAGTCTCAGAGTAGTCAATCCCAAGAACCTGGGAGAATCCTTTGGTGACCAAGCGATCCTTATGCTTATCAACCGACCCATCTGCTACAAATTTTGTTCGATAGATCCACTTACATCGAACAAGTTTTCTTCCCTTAGGAAGAGGGACAAGATCCCAAGTGTGGTTCCTCATCAAGGAACTATACTCCTCTTGCATAGTTGTATCCCACTCAGGAATACTAGAAGCCCCGTGAAAAGACTATGGATTTGAGGCAGTAGTAATGAAGACATGTGGAGCATCTTGGAACTGTGAACGAGTCTGCCTGGTGTCTAATGGATCCCCAACCTAATCACCTGTAGACTATAAGGTTTGTCTAGCACAAAGTGGACTGGAAGATGGAGAATCTGAAGGAGAATCATCAATCTTTGAATGATGACTAGGAGAGGAAGGAGGTGAGTCCTCTAAATCACTCTCAACATCAGAAGTGGAGGTAGAAGACTGCTTAGGTGAATCTGACTTAGAAGATCTGTCATGTATCCCAAGTGACTCCAATGTCGAAGTAGGAGTTGGAGAAGTGATAGAAAGTGAGGTCGAAGAGCCCTCCTCAAACTAAACACTCCTCTCAATGAATAATTCATGTGTAGTAGGGTGGAGCAATCGATAACCCTTCACACCATCAGGATAACTTACAAATATTCAAGGTCTGCTCTGCGGATCCAAGGCCTTGCTTTTCTCTACAGGAATCTGGGCCCATGTAGGAGAACCAAAAACTCGAAAGTGCTTAACTGATGGTTTACGACCGCTCCAAGCTTCAAAAGGAGTGACTCCCTTCAAGGCTTGGTGAGGAACACGGTTCTGGATATAACAAGCACAATTAATGGCCTCTGCCCCCCAATACTGTGGTGCAAGAGATCTGAAGTGAATCATGCAGTTCACCATTTCCTTCAAGGACCTATTCTTGCATTCTGCAACACCGTTCTACTGAGGATTGTATGGACCTAAATGCTACAAATCAATCCCCTCTGAAGTGCAAAACCTCTCAAACCAATGGTTGACATACTCACCACCATTGTCAGTGCGCAAAACTTTGATGGCTTTCCCAGATTGCTTCTCTACAAAAGTTTTGAAGTCCTAAAAATGATCAAATACCTCTAACTTCTGTTTGAAAAAGTACACCCAAGTATAGCGAGAAAAGTCATCAATGAATGTGAGGACATATCTGGCCCTGCTGAATGAAGGATGCTGGAATGGACTAGCCAAATCACTGTGAACTAACTCCAGTATCTGGGAAGCTCTCCATGCCTTACCTTTGTCAAATGTTTCCTTAGGATGCTTACCAAGAATGCAACCTTGGCAAACACCACCTAAAAACTGAACTAAAGGCAACCCTGTGACTATGCTCTGCTGGTTGATCTATTGCAAGTAGCGGAAGTTAAGATGGCCAAACCGCTCATGCCATAATCTACTCACATCATCAGAATGAGTGAGCAAAACAGTCGAAGGAGGATCAGGAACAAAGTGAGAAAATAGATAGAGGCGTGACTGATGATCTGCTCTCCCAACTGCAACTGTAGAACCACTATGCAACTCACGAATCTCCACTGAATCAGGAGTGAACTCAACCCGCTTGCCTGAACCTGTGTGAGTGATCTGGTATACCGATAGGAGATTAGTTGATAATGAGGGCACACAAAGAACATCATGGAATGTGCCATCCCCTACATCAATAGACCCTCTCCCACACACCTCAACAGGAGTGTCATCACCCATCAAAATAGAAGGCATAGTACACGGCTCCAAAGATGCAAGATCTTCCTTAGATGAAGCCATGTGGTGCGAAGCACCCAAATCAAGAACCTAAGTGGATGGTGAAAAAGCAACTGCTACAAGGGCCTTGCCCTTTCCTTTCCCCTTGCTGTTTTCTTTTGCCTTGTTAGACCCCTCATTAGAATTTTGTTTGATAGATTCAGGAACACTGATATTATTCTTCTCAAGAATGTGTGTCAAGTGATCAATTTGTTTCTTCAGACATTTATGTTCATCATGATCGGGTCTTTTACAATAGGCACATTGGACCTTCTCTTTCTTAGGCTTGTCGCCCTTGGAAGATTGGGTCTCTTGAGTTACTTTTGAAGCAATTGGTAACTGATCCTTCTTCTCCTTGCTATTCTTTTGTTTCTTATCCTTATTCTTGTTGTTACTATTTTGTCCTTTCTATTTTTTTGTGCCTTGGTTGGCAGCTAGGGCATGTGACTTAGAGGACTTAAGAGTGCCCATTTGGACTAGCTTATCTTGTTCTTGAGTGAGAGATAGCAAAATCATCTAAAGATGGCATGGTGAATTAAGTACCAAGTGCACCCTTAGTAGCATAGAAGGTAGAAACAAACACAGAGTATTCTGAACTTAGCTTAGAGAGAATACTGAGAATCAGTTGAACTCATCTTTCTTTTCAATTCCACATTGTTTTAACTGCAGCCTTAGTGACTTCAATTTTGTGAAGAAATCCTGGATTGTGTTGAAATTGCCTGGACTTAAACTAATTAGTTCATTTTCCAACATATGACCCCTCATTAAATCTTGTGTGCCAAATAGTGTTTCTAAGCTTTGTCCAGATTTCATTTGGTGAATTCAAAGACTCAATGTGAAAGAGCAAATCAGGAGAAACAGACAAACACAATGTTCCATATGCCTCATCAAATTTGTTAAACCACTTAGGCTTATCTTCATCTTTAACAGGTTCAGTTTCAAGTCCCATAGTTATCCTATGTAATCCAACTTTCCTTAAGTGAATTACCATGCGTGATTTCCACTCAGAGTAGTTGTATGGAGTTAGGATGGGCACAATTGTTTGATCCATGATGAAGAAATGCAGAAAATAAATGTTGAAAAGAAGAGAACACCACCAAGACAACCCCCCCTTTTCACTCAATCAAAGACCCCCCCAAGCAAAATAATTTTAGCACTTTATAATTAGTGCGTTTACAATGGCCACTAGCAAGAAATACTTAGTGGTCTTGATCTCAATGCATTACAAAACTCTCACAAATTGGGTGTATGTTGAAAGTACAATCCTGGAACTTTGTCAAGAAAAACTAACAACACCACTGCGATCTACTCAAAAAATCATGCACTTTCAAAAAAAGAATCGCATTGATACGAGGTCGTATGTGAAAGTTATGATCCTCCAAAGTTCCAAAAAGTGGGAACTGAGCAATGTCACCTGTGAGAATCTACAATTTCTGGCAACACCAGGCACTAGAATTAAGAATTGTCTGCACCACCACGAAGAGTGTGGAAAAATAGCCAAAGTAAAAAAAAAAAGCTCGAGAAACGGAGGTCGTGAGCTCAAGTTATCACATCTGAAGTTTGTCTTCAAAACAGAAAACTCCAACGGAGAGGGGGTACTTGGGCAAAAATAGCCATCCGCCAAAAGTGCCGCCAAAGTTAGCAGTCTGCCAAATCTGAAAGTCTCTGCCAAGTGTCTTTACTTATCTGCCAAATTGGTCAGCTATTGATAAAAATAGCCTAAGCAAAATTCACCAATTTTAAAGAACTGCCTAAGCCAAGATAAGGTACGTAGGCCTATGTAACTGACAAAAAAAATTGCACAGAGGCCAAAAAATACAGACTGCGTATTTTGAATGCCTTGAAGGGCTGAAGGCTTGCCAAATAAATGTGAAATGGGGCGGGGGCCTTAGCCTCACCCACGGTCTGCATGCTGAGGCTCCCACGTAGGGCTTAAGCTTCTATGTGGGCTGAAGCTCTTAAGTGGGGCTTAAACTCCCCTTTTTCTTTTATAAAAAATTTAGGCTTTAAAAAAGCCTTTTCAAAATTTTTGATTTTTGAAATTTTTACAATGATTTTTGATTTTTTTGTAAAAACAAAACCCTTTAAATTTTTTGGAATTTTTCCAGGGAAAAACAAAAGGAATGCAGGGATTATAGAATTTTTAGCAATGCACTGCCTCGAAATGTGTGTTGGGGCTAAAATGGCCTTTCGGTTATTTTTTTGGCCTTTCGGTTATTTTTTTGGCCTTTCTGACTCCCGGCACCGAAACTAGCTGTGTAATATGTCAAAATTCATCTGCGAGGCCTCCTAGATGCAATGGTAGGGTCCTTTTTGCCTGAAAATGCTCTGATTGAAAACTAAATTCCAGGTCTGAGCTGAAAACCCTAGTTCCGCAACTGTGTCAAACGATATCTGATTTCGATGAAACGAAAGCCAAACTTGACTTTCTCAAGCCACTGGTTGCGTTGGAACAACTAGAAATGCTGCCAGTATAACCAGAAATGATGCAATCACCCAGATATCACAAAACACATATGCAAACCCCCAAAATTAAAATATTTTCTTCAAACTCTTCTAATTCTCTAGATCATCTGAAGATGCAAGAGAAGAGCATACTAAGTTTTTTGAAAACCTGAAACAAAGCTTTAATAGCCCCCCTGACTCTAATATAGAAACTAAAATCTATTCTTGCACATAGAAAAGCTCTGATACCATGTTAGAATCTGAAAAGATTATTAACCCAGAAAACTAGTGCAAACGAATAGATATCTAAACTATGAATGCAAATGATACGAAATCAAAATAGCAACACAGAGTTAGTCTCTAGGAGAGTAATGCAAATGCTAGAAGAAAAATAGCATTAAGAGGATGCAAAAGCAAAATATGCAAAATACAAGTCAGGTAGCATGCTTATATAGACCAGAGAGAGGGAGGAGGTGGCAATACTGACCAATTAGGAGCAACCATCTATCGGACTAAAGATAGCAAAGTATCTTCCTGAGATAGCTAATGGATGCTCACATGTAGGAAGGTGACACCTCGTAACCACTCACCTAATTAAGCATGCTTTATTAACCTAAGCGAGATTAATAGAAGTGTAGGAAAAACCTAAGAATATAGGAAAAAATAAATAACCCACTAGGAAATAAAAACCTACACTACACTAACAATACCAACATCACCTGGATTGCCTTTTGAGGCACCATCAAAATTTAGCTTGAGCCTCCCAGAAGAAGGAGCAAGCCACTTAACCTGTAACCGATCTGCTTTCTTTGGGTAGTCCAAAATCATTTGTGGAGTCCTTAATAATGGCCAATGTTGGAGCATAATATCATCCCATGAAGAGAATTCCCCATCCTTCATCACCCGAGTATTATCATTCAGAAGTTTACATAAACCAGCCTCAATCCTCTGAGTAACAAAGTCCACAGTCTTTTCCTCATTATAGAAGGCCCCTCCTGTTCCTCTCTTTCCAGATATGCTAGACCACCATAGAGGGAGCAGAGCACCATAATCTAGCCCAAAGTGAATTCCTGTACAACCTTGGCCAACTGAGAATAAAGTCCAAAATGTTATTTTGTCTCGGTCCCACCCAATCAATCCTCCCTTGAATCTAATCCCAGCATTGAGACAAAAAAGGGCAACCCACCAGAAGGTGATCAACATTCTCATCCGCACCTTTGCAAGGAGAGCAACATCTCGGGCCTTGAATACCTAAGGAGCAAAGCTGCTCCCAAATCAATATGCACTTATGAAGTGCAGTCCATAAAAAGGACCCAGCTTTAGGCAATACAAAAGATTGCCAACAAGCCCAAAAAGGCCAATTGGGATCGCTGTGCAAAGCTTGTTGAATCTAGTGAACAAGATTTACAGTGTACTCACCTGACCTAGACCTGCACCAGAAAATGGAATCGCCTTCTCCATTCAAATATACTTTCCTTTTGCTTAGTTCCGAGATAAAGGCATGTTTGAAATATTGAGAGATAGGAAGATGCTCTATACTTTTCCAGACGAAATCCCTTCTAGTGTCCGAATAAGTAGATACCAAATAGTCTACCACCTTGGAGCCTATCTGAAAACCCAATAAGTTGTCAATCCTCCTTTGAACAATATCCTTGGTGTTGAAGAAGAAAATATTAGACTTCTCATTATTCAAAATGTCCTGAGATGCACACATAACTATCCAAGACTTCCTTGATTCCTTCCGCCTCCCTCATGGAAGCTTCACCCAACAGGGCAGTGTCGTATGTGAACTGAATGTGGGTGAGACAATCAACTCCTTCCACCACCCAAACCCCTTTCCACCTGTTCATTCTTTGCCATGCCTTGAAGGATCGCCCCATGGTCTCAATCATCACCATGAACAGAGCTAGAGACAAAGGTTCTCCTTAGTGGAGACCATCAGTGGATGCAAAAAATCCACAAAGGGATCCATTGACAAATATAGAGAAATTTCTATACCTTAGAGATACACTCAAAAATCCATTGCAACCAAAAAGGATCAGAACCAAACTTCTTCATGATCAAGAAAAGAAACCACCACTTAACTCTATCATAAGCCTTGCTGACATCGAGCTTGATGAGCATGCTTTTCGATTTGTGTTTCCCAATTGAGTGAATTGCTTTGTTGGCTAAAATAATGCTACCCATGATATCCCTGCCAGGGGTAAACCCATTTTGTTCCTCTGAAATCTCTGGGGGTAACACAAGCTTTAGACGGTTTGCAAGCACCTTGGCGAGGAGCTTATAGATGGTATTGCAAAGGGAAATGGGTCAGAAATCTACAAAATACTTGCATGTGTCCTTCGGAATCAAGGTGATAATGGTGTTATTAATATCTTTGACAAACCTTTTTTTAAGACTGAAGTCCTCCACCAACTCCCAGACCTCTTTCCCCAAGAAATGCAACACTTGTGGAAGAATAATACAGTGAACCGATCCAGCCCAGGCACCTTGTTAGGGTTTAATAAAAAAGTTGCATGTTTCACCTCCTCCATTGAAAAATGGGTTGTAAGCATTTGATTCTCATCATTAGTGACACATCTCGGGATGCAATCCAAGATAGCCTTCATCTCTTTAGAATTCGTGGCCCCCTTCAGAGCTAAGAGGGAGCTAAAAAACTAATGGCCTCCATCTTAATCTCCTTAGCAGTCTTTACAATCCTACCATCAGGGCCTTCAATATCCCTCACTCGGTTGAAATTCCTCTTGGCTCTGGTTGAGGCATAAAAAATTTTGTGTTCCGATCTCCGGCCACCAACCATGTCTCCCTAGCCTTATCCCTCCAAAACTCCTCTTCCTGAGCTACTAACTCCAAGTGCTTTGACTTCATCTTCTTATTCAAAATCCTCTGCCAACATGCCAAATTGGATAAATTTTTCATTCAACGATTCCAACTTAGCCTCGACCTATTCCTTTTCTTTGAAAATATTTTTAAATGAGGCAACATTCTAGTCCTTCATCCTTCCCTTAAGGAGTTAGATCCTCTTCATGAAGCAAAAACTAACAATGCCTCTTATCTCCCTACTATTCACCCACCACTTTTCCATCAATCCTAATAGTGAAGGATCCCAGAGCCACATGTTCTCAAATTTAAAATACCATTTGTTGGGAGTGACGGAAGGCAAGAAATCCATGGTGACCAGATAATGATCAGACATAGAGATAGGAAGAATGTTAGACTCAAGGAGAACACCCACTTGGATCCAACTAAAAAAGAACAAAAACTGATCAAGGCTCTCAAAGATAGATGTGAAGCTAGTCCGCCTATTGGTCCAGGTAAAGGCCCTGTTATTAGGAATACAATCGCAAAGAGATTGCTGGTCCACAAACTCCTAGAAGTTTGAAATAGCCCTGCTAACCCTACTGAGCCCTCCACTTTTCTCTTTCAGGTCAAAGATGGCATTGAAGTCACCACTGAGGATGATCAGAGCATCTCCCAAAAATGTAAGTTCTCTAGAGAGAGAAGCCTTCTCCATTTTGGTTAGACCATAGATGTTGAACAAGAAGAAGCTAAACAAATGACCAAAGGGATGAACCTCAACAGACATCCATGACCTCTCTTTTCTCAAAAATGTCAGAGAAATACTCCTAGAATTCCATAGGAAGCCCAACCCTCTAGCCGAACCAGTCGCCTCCTGAAAACATCCATCCCACAATTTGAAGTACTTAAGGAATTTCGCCCCTTCCTCTAAACCTATTTTAGTCTCCTGAAGCAAAACTATATCTGCCTTCTGAATGTCTAAATGATTCCTATCCAGGCACCTCTTGTTAGGAGAATTCAAGCCCCTGACATTCCATGAAAGAGACTTCACTAGCTTCCAAGGGAGACATTTGCTCCCTTGGATCTAGTCATATACGATTTGATACTGGGGAGATTCTTCTCCACATTCTGGACTCCTCCATCTTAAGTTTGAGATACTTCCTGCCTGTCTTCTTGCCTGACCTCTTCCTGTTGCCCATTACCACTGAAACTGACTCGCTGATGCAGCAAGGATCGATTATCCCCAGATCGTCCTTAACGGAGAAGTCATTGTCATATTCTGAAGCCATCAATTCACCTTCCTCAAAATGTTTTGGCAAAGGCTCTGAGGACACTGCATGAAGCACAACCCCTGCCTCCAGAGGCCCTTCTTCCCTACCATTGAGTACTCGACCTTCTAGCATGTTTGCCACTTCTTCACCCTAACCAACACAAACCTCTGCGCCGGTGTTCTTCTCTGGGGAGGGAAAAACCTTCTCTGCATTTTCCCCAGACCACCCATTCCATGGAATATCCTCATCTTGCTTTCCAGTTTCACAAGCCATAATGGGAGAAGGCAAAGCCATATCAAGAGACTTTTTTGGTGTCCATCTTTGCCTTGGAGGCACCCATCAGTTCTCCACATTATGGTTTCTTTTACGGCATCTAGATCAAAAGAAACAGTTCTCTTCTATTTCTAATTCATGTACCCAAATTCAATCTACCGATTCTAGAAATAAGCATTGTGACACCTCCTTGATGGCTAAAAATTTGATTCTAGTGAAGAAGATCAAAGCACCTTCCCCAAGGTCTACATCAATCTCTCTCCCCAAACAGTCTTCGATCTTATACAAGTAGTCCCCGGACCAGTAATCTAGATAAAGATTATTTATGCGAATCCATAGGGGACTGCTCGCGGGGTTCATGGCCCTCAAGTTAGGAATCTATTTTTAGAGATAAATGGGATTGCCTTCTAATTCCAACCAAAGTCCTACAAAACCTTATCTCTGCTATCCTCATCTTTGGAATCAGCACCGAAAAATCCTTTTGGGAGAGCGAAGACTTTCCCAGCATCATGCCAATTACGCCAGATCCACTCTTGAATCCTCTTCATGCTCCATTTTCAGCCCAAGACTCTACCGATGATAGTCATGCGGGCTAGCTCTTTAGAATCCCTAGCGACGATATCCTTGACATCTACATGGATCTCCTCTGCGACATCTCCGGATATATACTCGCCTCCTTGAAACCTAGGAAACACATATTCTCCCTCGCATGCACCTACAAAAATTCGCTCTAGCGCCATATTTCTCCTTGGTGTTAGGGTCTTTGCAGATAGTTTTCCAGTCAGAATTTGAGAGGGAGAATATTATATAGGGAGGCCCATGGTTTATGGGCAATGTAGACCTATATATTTGAGCATGGACTCCAAGAGTTGATCCGCATAAGGAAATGATTCAAGATGCACCTCTTTGGATCAGATTGTATAAGCTCCCCCAGGGGATTTGGATAGAGGAAATCTTTCGTTTAATTGGGGATTCTTTGGGAGAGTATGTCCATTGTTCAAATGCTACCAGAGGCAGACAATTGGTTACTTATGCAAGAATTTGTGTAAGAATCAACCCAAGCAAACCTATTAAGCATATTATCAAGTTGTTTTCTATTATAGGGGAATGGAATTATGAATTAAACTATGAATGCCTTTTGATCAAGGGTTATAAATGTCAGAAAATAGGGCACATTGCTAAGTCATGTGATTCAAAGGGCAAAAAGGAGGAGACGATCTCTAATTTGATTTTGCCCAAAATGAAGACGACCCTTTCAGAGAAGGGGAACTCCCCTTCAGGAACTACAAGGTCATGGTGGTGATATCCACGATACTAGTTTGGATATGGTGAAAGGGGATTTGTCCACCTAGAATAATTTGGAGGAAGGCGACAAAGTGGAAAAGAAAAGTCCATAGGTGCTTAAGGTAGTAGATAACTTTTGCTCTTCAGCGAAAGATCAAAGGAGAGTAGATTTGGGGTCTGAGGCCATGACCCTAGTAATTATGGAGGTTTTGAAAGGTGCAGACAATGACCTTGAAGCAGAGCCTAGAGATGATGATGACAAAGAGAATTCCTGGGACATTGCTACAAGGACCAGGAGATTTGGAGGGAGGAACCTCATTCATATGGATGTTGGAGGTGAAAATAGTAAGGGAAGGAAGATGGATGCTTCTAAAGAAAAATTGAAGGCCTTGGAGGATCTGGAAAATGGAACCCAAGCATCAATGAAAAAAATTGTTAAATCTGGAGGCGAGCACCTCCCTGGGGCAAAGAATTGATGAAGATCATGAGATGGAATGTCTGTGGCCTCAATGGCCTGGAAAAATTCTGTTTGGTCAAATGACTGATAGAGATAGAAGGTCCTACCATTTTTATAATACAGGAAACCAAGATGGAGAGTAATAGGTTTATGGAGTTGCTTCCTAGATTATGGAAGAATAGGGATTGCACTGTGATCGATACGGAAGGGACAATAGGTGGCCTGACCATCCTTTTGAATAAACATAGCTTCATAGGTATGCTAATTGAGGGTTCTCATTCATGTCTTTTTAGTAAGGTGTAGAAATCTTTATGATAATAATCAATTGGTTATTTCCAACAATCATGGCCCAAATTTGGATAAAAATAGGATTAGGACATGGGACCGTATTAGGAATTTGAGACAAGTTCACGAAGAAGGGAATTGGATGGTAGGTGGGGACTTCAATACAATTTTGTCTCTAGAGGAAAAAAATGGAGGGAGAATTCAAACCAACCTTGGGTCATTGGAATTTAGAAAACTTTGTGAAGACCTATCCCTAGTAGATATTAAGCCTAAATCAAGATGGTTTACCTGGAACAATAGATGGACATGGGGAGGAGAATATACTATGTGGATTAGATAGATTCTTTTTGAACTTAGATTGGTTGCTTGGCATAGATTGTTTTTATTCATAGGTTGTCCAATTTGGAGGGTCAGATCATTGGCCCATTTCTATGCACCTTAACACAATTTAGAAGCCAAAGGGGATCCCCTTTAAAATTTAGACTTTCTGGTATGAGCATTCTAATTTTAAAGAAGCACTTGAAGGTTGGTGGAAATTGGAAGAGAAGGGATGTAAGAGGTATATTACTTATAAAAAATTGATTGAAGTTAAGCCTCAGGGTAAATTATGGAATAAAGAGACAATAGGGAGTTTGTTTGAAAATAAGAACATAATTGAAGTAGATCTAAGTGCAGTGGAGGCACGTATTGTTGTGAATGGCCTTACCCTTGGACTTAGGGAAACAGAGAAGGGATTGATCGAAGAACATAGTAGAATTTTAAGAATGGAGGAAATACTTTGGCACCAAAAATCTAGAAATAAGTGGTTAAGGGAAGGAGACTACAACAACAATTTTTTTCACCTGTCAACCAATATAAGAAGGCAAAGCAATAAAATAATGGGAATTCAGCTCCCTTTGGGCTTAGCTGTGGAGGATATGGATGTTGCAAGTATGGGCCTAATCAGTGTTGTCATTGATGTCAAAGATTGGATGAGTTGTGTACTGAGGATATTGAGAAAATTAGCCCCATCAGAAATAGAGAAGAATAGTGAAGACATGGAAGTTCTATGAAGTGAAGATCCCAACCAGATGAAGATCAGAGTACGTGCATCAAAGGGTTTTTAGATGTGTGTGAAGATCCTCCAGACAAGTTGTGAGAGGTCCGCATGAATATTTGGAGAAGTGATGGCCATATGAGTAAAACCAATTCTGGCAACTGTTCAGAGATGACAGAGTGACACAAATAGGTCCGGTGAGATCCATAAATACAATATCATGTTCTACAGATTTGATGGCATGTTTGGGAAGCTAATATTCATTGACAATTCAATTGGTTCATGGTTTGGAGGTCTGCAAGCAAACCTTCTATTATGACAATGATGATTGACTGTGTTCTTGAGGTTCCGAGTGAAGATGTGATTGATTATAGTAAGTAGAAGTGGTGCGAATGTTCTTTGTGATTCAAGCAAGCTTGTGGTGGTCTCTAGATTGTGTACAGTTCGTGTTGGCGGTCCGCATTGATGATTGAGCTCGCGAATGAAGATTTACTTTTGGACAATTGGTGTTCTTCCCAATTTTGGCCGACCGGATGATTTGCGCATGTTGCGGATGGTCTTGAAGATGTTTTGCGAAGCATGGCGTGTTCCTCGAAGATGATTGAAGTCCTAGCTATGTGTGGCCAACATTGTAGTGATGCGCATGATAAGTCAAGTTGTATTTTTGTAATTGCTCTGTAAATAAAATAAGTATATGTTGTGCTAACTTTGATGATCATTCCTAAGTCGATGTCATGTATAAATAAGAGTTGTGAAGTCATTCAAATGTATCTCTGTGGTTGTGATGAGAAAGTGGTAGAGAAGAGGAGCGAAAAGCAGAGCAGAGGTATTGAGCTTAAATGGAACTGACTCAAGCATTGTGAAGATGCTAATCTCCAGTTCAAGTATGTAATATTTATTCTTCTGTAGATAGTGTGTCTCCTGTAGGCAGTGGGCCTCTTGTGAGTAGTGTGCTCAGGCTGTAAGCCCTAATTGGCAAGTACCATTTTATTCATCTTTATTCTTCTAACAGAGAATACAATCTTGGGTTAATCACCCCGTGGTTTTTCCCTTAATCGAATTTTCCATGTCAAAACTTGGTGTTATGTGTCGAATTTGTTTTTGCTCTTGAATTATCGCATTATGCTTCCATGATTAATATCTGATATGTTGTTGACATATAAGAAGGCTTAAAGTAAATAAAGAACTGAGATTTTGGTAATAATTGATTCACCCCCCTCTCAGTTGTCTGTCCTAAATCCAACAATTGGTATCAGAGCTAAGTTCCTCTAAAAGAGCTTAACCACTTGAGGAGATCCCGGATGTCTTCCTACAAGAAGGATAGTCTGAGGTTTGATGGAACAAAATACACTCTTTGGAAAAGCCGCATGGAATGTCACTTGCAATGTATGGGATTTCGGTATTGGAACATGACTATAAA
Source organism: Cunninghamia lanceolata (assembly GCA_027924645.1). NCBI lineage: Eukaryota > Viridiplantae > Streptophyta > Pinopsida > Cupressales > Cupressaceae > Cunninghamia > Cunninghamia lanceolata. Next base: position 4,654,192 of record BSBN01000908.1, on the reverse strand, counting down.
AGAGTATATTCCTCCAAAGAATGGTCTGACAACTCTAGATGAAATCAGAAATGCTGAAGATAATCTTCAATCTAGAGAAGCCTTACTAAGTGCCTTATTTGATACAGAGCTGGCAAATGTTATGGATTTAAAAACTGCATATGAAATTTGGTCAAAGATGGAAATTCTGCATGAAGGAGACAAATATGTTAAATGTGCCAAGTTACAAAGTCTGAAAGGAAAATTTGAAAACTTGAAGATGAATGAAGATGAGAATATCACTACATTTATGCCAAAAGTAAATGAGCTTGTTTGTGGTATTAGATATGCTGGTGGAACTTTGGATGAAAATGAGATTGTTGCCAAAGTTCTCAGATCCTTACCTCCTGCTTACAAACACAAGGTTGCTGCTATTGAGGAATTCATATCTTTATCAAATATTACAAGGGATCAATTGGTTGGGAAGTTAGCTGCATTTGAATTGGCTGAGTTTGGAGATGCTCCTACCAAGACTGAATCTGTATTCAAAGCTAGTGCCTCTGCAAAAGGTAAACAAAGGTATGATCCAGGAGAAAGTTCCTCAAAGAAATTATCATGGTATGAAAAAGCAAGAAAAGATCTGGAAGAAGATGAGGCAGAAGTTGCTCAACTTGAAGCCCTTATTGCAAAAAGACTGCCAAGAGGATCCGGTAAGTATGAAGGAAAATTGCCTTTTAAATGTTTCAATTGCAACAAGATTGGTCATTTTGCCTCAAGATGTCCAGAAAGATTTTCAAGGCCTAACCCTAATAGATCAAGATTTCAAAAGAAGTGTTACTATGTTCAAGAAGATAATGATGAAGGAGTAACAAATGATGAATCTAAGATAGGAACCAAATATGTAAGTGACTGGGTGTTTACTGCCATCAAGGAAGAAGATCCAATGCCTATTGAATCTGCCAATCTTAAGATAGAAAAGGCTTTGGCTACTCAGGTTGAATAAAAGGATGAATGGGTCATTGACACTAGATGCTCCCATCATATTACTAGTGATAAGAACAAGTTCATAAATTTGGAAAGATATGAAGGAGGAATTGTAAAATTTGGTGATAATTCTGCTGACAGAATCAGGGGCAGAGGAACTATTTGTTTTGATGGAAAGAACAAAAATAGTGATGTTCTGTATGTTGAAGGTCTGAAGCATAATCTTCTCAGTGTTGGACAGTTGGTGGACAAAGGCTATGATCTTCATTTCAAAAATGGAAAATGCAAGATCTTTGAAAGCTCTGGAACTGAGATTGCATCCAGTACTCAAACAAAAGGTAACATCTTCCACTTGGTTGGTACAGACAAAAGTTGTTTATTTGTTCAAATTGATCAGAGTTGGTTGTGACATAGGAGAATGTGTCATGTAAATTTTGATAATATCATCAAGATAAGCAACACTCAGGTTGTAAGAGATCTTCCAAGACTAGTGAAAACTACTAATAGTTTGTGCAAAGAATGTCAGTTGGGTAAGCATAACAGAGTCACTTTTAAAAGTAAAGAACAATCCTCTACCAGATTGTTGGACTTGGTACACACTGATCTATGTGGAGTGGCAAGAATCAGAAGTCTGCAAGGTGATAGATATTTCATGTTACTAATTGATGACCACTCCCGGATGATGTGGGTGACTTTCCTGAAAGAGAAATCTGAAGCACTTGAAAAGTTCAAAATATTCAAGGCTATGGTAGAAAATGAAACTGGGCTAAACATAAAATGTCTCAAGTCTGATAGAGGTGGTGAGTTCACATCTGGAGAGTTCATAGAATTCTGTGAGAAACATGGGATAAAGAGACATTTATCTTCTCCAAGGACTCCATAGTGAAATGGAGTAATGGAGAGAAAGAACCGGACCATCCAAGAAGCATCTAGAACCATGATGATGGAAGCAAATGTCCCTCAAATCTACTGGAGAGAAGCTATAAGAACTGCTATCTATACTCTTAATCAAGTACAAATCAGAAGCAATACTGGTAAGACTCCTTATGAACTTTGGTTTGGCATCACTCCTACTGTGAAGTATTTCAAAGTCTTTAGTAGTAAATTTTATATCAAAAGAGATGAAGACCTTGGCAAATTTGATGCTAGAAGTGATGAAGGAATATTCTTGGGTTATTCTACTCAAAGCAAAGCATACCGATGTTACAACAAGAGATTGAGAAAGATTGTAGAGAGTACAAATGTGAAGGTTGATGAAGGCATGGAAAATCCCTCAAGGTATTATGAATATGAAGTAGATGATCAGGATATTGTCTCAAATTAAGGAGAGCCAGTCCCCACTCTAGTTCAAATTTAGACTGATCCGAAGAATCTGGATATACAAGAGGAAGAGACATGCTTGGAAAAACCTATCCAAGAATTAGAAGTACAAGAGAATCTCAAGACACCCAGGTATGTAAGACTGAATCATTCTAAAGATCAGATCATAGGAGATAGAAGCAAAGGTGTTCAAAAAAGATGGAAAATTGCTCAAGATTTAGTAAAGTATTGTTTGATTTCAAAGATTGAACCAAAAATAGTAAGTGAAGCATGCAATGATGAAAGTTGGGCTAAAGCAATGGAGGAAGAATTTATGCAGATTGAAAAGAATCACACTTGGGATCTTGTTCCCAGATCTAAGGACCAAAATGTGATTGGGACTAAGTGGGTCTTCTAGAATAAACTGAATAAAGATGGTGAATCTGTCAAAAACAAAGCCAGATGGTCTGTAAAGGTTATTCTCAAGTAGGAGTTGACTTTGAAGAAACTTTTACTCTGGTGGCAAGAATTGAAGCAGTTAGATTATTTCTTGCCTTTGCTACCTTCAAGGATTTCAAAGTATATCAAATGGATGTCAAGTCTGCCTTCCTTAATGGTGATTTGGAAGAAGAGGTATACATTGAGCAACCAGATGGATTCCAATTGTCTAATCATAGTGATATGGTCTGCAAGTTGAAGAAATCTTTGTATGGACTCAAACAAGCCCCAAGAGCCTGGTATGAAAGATTAGATAAACATCTTTTGAAGATTGGTTTCAACAAAGGTACTGCTGATGGTAACTTGTACTTCAAGATTGATCATGAAAACATCTTAATTGTTGAAGTATTTGTTGATGATATCATTTTTGAAGAAAAAGATAGTATGTGCAAGACTTTTGCAAATCAAATGAAACGTGAATTTGAGATGTCTATGTTTGGGGAAATAAATTTTTTCTTGGGTCTGTAAATCACTCAAACAAAGAAAGGAATCTTCACATCATAGACCGAAGAAATTTGGGATGGAAGATTCAAAGCCAATGAATACTCCCATGGCAACCGGGTATAAACTAAGCAAAGATGATGAATCTCCTAAAGCTGATCAAAAAAAGTATAGGTCAATGATTGGAGGACTACTGTACCTTACTCAAACTAGACCTGACATTATGAATGTTGTTGGTCTTAGTGCCAAATTTCAAGCTGATCCTAGAGAGTCTCATGTCATGGCAATCAAGAGAATTCTCAGATATCTGAAGGGAATAGTTGAGTATGGTTTATGGTATCCTAAGGATCGTGATTTCTCTCTTCATGCATATACAGATGCTGATTGGGTAGGAGATGTGGATGACCGGAAGAGTACCAGTGGTGGTGCATTCTTTTTGGGGAAACGATTGATTTCTTGGCTGAGCAAGAAACAAGAGGCAATATCTCTGTCCACTGCAGAAGTAGAATATATTGTAGCAGCAGGCAGTTGCACTCAAGTATTATGGATGAAGCAAATGCTAAGAGATATTAGAGTAGAGTATGAGGAACCTATCACAATCTTCTGTGATAACTCAAGTGCAATAAATATATCAAAAAATTTGGTGTTACATTCTAAGACAAAACATATATCCATCAAGTTCCACTTTCTGAGAGAGCAATTGAACAAGAATGAAGTCAGATTGGAGTTTGTGCCCTCAAAGGATCAGATTGCAGACATTTTTACCAAACTTCTACCTAAGGATTATTTTGAGTATCTTAGGGAGAAGTTACAGGTTATTACCCCTCCGGTTCTTAATTAAGATGCACTAATGTGCATCAGTTCGGTGGATCCCACAGTCATATCTTGTGATCCAGATTGGTGTTAAGAGGCTGCTACTTAGGGGGAGCAATCAGTATGATTCTGAAGTATGAGAAGTGGTTGCAAGTATGTGCCATTTGCCATTGATGTCAAAGGGGGAGAAAAGACAAGTGAAAAACAAAAGTGGTTGCTGATCAAAGGGGGAGCAGTAAAAGGAAGAGAAGACATGTGAATGGCTACTATTAATAGGGGGTGCTATGTCAGTCAGTAAGGAGAAGTTCCTGTCTTGATGGTTAAAACAATTTTTCACATCATATGTTGCCATCAATGACAAAGGGGGAGATTGTTGCAAGTATGGGCCTAACCAGTGTTGTCGTTGATGTCAACATACTCATGTTGCATTGATGTGAAAGATTGGATGAGTTGTGTGCTGAGGCTATTGAGAAACTTAGCCCCATCAGAAACAAAGAAGAATAGTGAAGACAGGGAAGTTCTATGAAGTGAAGATCCCATTCAGATGAAGATCAGAGTACACGCATCAAAGGGTTTTTAGATATGTGTCTGAAGATCCTCCAGACAAGTTCTGAGAGGTTCACATCAATATTTGGAGAAGTTATGGCCATATGAGTAAAACCGGTTCTAGCAACTGTTCAGAGGTGACAGAGTGACACAAATAGGTCCGGTGAGATCCAGAAATACAATATCATGTTCTGCAGATTTGATGGCATGTTTGGGAAGCTAATGTTCATCGATAACTCAATTGGTTCATGGTTTGGAGGTTTGCAAGCAAACCTTCTATTATAACAGTGATGATTGACTGTGTTCTTGAGGTTCTAGGTGAAGATGTGATTGATTACAGTAAGCAGAAGTGGTGCGGATATTCTTTGTGATTCAAGCAAGCTTGTGGTGGTTTATAGACTGTGTCCAGTTCGTGTTGGTGGTCCGCATTGATGATTGAGCTCGCAAATAAAGATTTACTTTTGGACAATTGGTGTTCTTCCCAGTTTTGGCCGACTAGATGATTTGCGCATGTTGCGGATGATCTTGAAGATGTTTTGTGAAGCATGGCGTGTTCCTCAAAGATGATTGAAGTCCCAACTATGTGTGGCGGACATTGTAGTGATGCGCATGATAATTGAAGTTGTATTTTGTAATTGCTCTATAAATAAAATAAGTATATGTTGTGCCAACTTTGATGATCATTCCAAAGTCGATGCCATGTATAAATAAGAGTTGTGAAGTCATTCAAATGTATCTCTGTGGTTGTGATGAGAAAGTGGTAGAGAAGAGGAGCGAAAAACATAGCAGAGGTATTGAGCTTAAATGGAACTGACTCAAGCATTGTGAAGATGCTAATCTTCAGTTCAATTATGTAATATTTATTCTTCTGTAGATAGTGTGTCTCTTGTAGGCAGTGTGCCTCTTGTGAGTAGTGTGCTCAGGCTGTAAGCCCTAATTGGCAAGTGCCATTTTATTCATCTTTATTCTTCTAACAGAGAATACAATCTTGGGTTAATCACCCCGTGGTTTTTCCCTTAACCAGGTTTTCCACGTCAAAACTTGGTGTTATATGTGTTGAATTTGTTTCTGCTCTTGAATTATTGCATTATGCTTCCATGATTAATATCTGATATGCTGTTGACATATAAGAAGGCTTAAAGTAAATAAAGAAATGAGATTTTGGTAACAATTGATTCACTGCCCCCCCCTCTCAGTTGTCTATCCTAAATCCAACAATGGAAGCTATTAGGAATGAAGGGAAGAACTTTTAAAGCTTCTTCTAGCCTTAGACCACCAATCAAATGACTTAGTAGGCTCTACTTAGCAACATACCATGTTTGTTCAATGATGCACAAAATGAGGAATTGTTAGGTCCCTTTTTTCTAGAGGAAATTAGAGTGGTGACCTTTTCTTTGGGTGATAGGAAGGCTTATGGCCCTAATGGTTTTCAGGCTAAATTCTTCCAAAAGTATTGGGAGTTGTGGGTGAGGACGTGTGGAGGGTAGTGGATAAATGTAGGAGTCAAAGAGCAATGTTGAAACCTTGGAACTCCACATATATTGCCCTTATTCCTAAGAACATATCCCTAAAATACTTTGATGAATTCAAACCAATAGCCCTATGTAATATAATGTATAAAAAAGTGTCAAAAGCGATGTTAACTCGGTTAAAAAGTTGTCTAGAGAATTTAATCTCTGAGGAGCAGAGTGGCTTCTTTAGAGGTAAACAAATTTTGGATGGGATAATAATTTCTCATGAGACTATTCACTCTGTGAAAACTAGAAAGAAAGAAGGCATGGTTGTTAAACTAGATATGAACAAAGAATACAATAGACTTTCATGGGAATTCTTGATTATGATAATGCAAAGATTTGGTTTCTATGAAGCCTAGTGCAATTGGGTTTATAATTGCATATCCTAGACCACTTATGCTATTCTTATTAATGGAGTAGCAATAGATTTATTCAGTGCTAAAACAGGGTTAAGACAAGGGGACCCTCTATCCCCTTTCTTGTTTGTCATTATAGCAGAAGTGTTAGGCAGAGCTTTGAAAAAAGAGGTCAAGGATGGAAATATTACTGGATTGCAAGTCTTGGGAGGTTTAAGTAACATCACACACCTACAATTTGTAGATGACACCTTACTTTTTGGGGAAGCCATGGCCAAAGAAATAAGAAACATTAAAAAATTTCTAATGCAACATGGGTTGGCGGCTGGGCAAAAATTTAATGTATTTAAGTCAAGAATTTTCTTTTTTAAAGAGACATGTCTAGAGAGGTTGGAGATTAAAAGGATCTTATCTTTTGAGATGAACAAGTTACCTAGCCAATATTTAGGGATGCCACTTTTGGATAAGAATTCTTCAGAGGTGGAGTGGAGCAATGTAATGGATCATGTTCAGGGGAAGCTTGCTTCTTGGAAAGGTAGGTAGCTGACCTTGGCAGGGAGGATTTCTCTAATCAAGGCTTCTTTGGAAGTTGTGCCAATATACACGATGTCAGTGTTTCATATCCCAAAAAAAATTGCAAGGAACTTAGAAGGTACACAACACATCTTTCTTTGGCAGGGTGGTGAAAATCTTTTCAAATATAATCTTGTGAAGTGGGAAGAAGTGTGCATGCCCTTAAATATGGGGGGGTTGGGGTTCATAAATTCTAAGGAAATGAACAAGGCATTGGGGGCTAAGATGGTTTGGAGAATTTATGAGGAGAAGAACAAACTCTAGAGAAAGATTATTGAAGTTAAATATTTACAGAATGAGTTGAGCAATCTATTTACAAATACTACCAACCTTCCTTTGGGATTGAGTGTTTGGAATTTCCTTTGGTCCTATGGCAAACTAATATCCATAGATATCAAATGGAGATTGGGGAATGGGGACATGATAAGATTTTGGCGGAACTACTGGATAGAAGTTAAAGCCTAGAAGTATATTCAGTCCTATCATCTGTTGATCACCCTTTTTGAAAACGTGGAGGGAGAAATGATAAAATAGTACATCTTAGGAAGCCATCAACAAAGACGATGGAAGACGTTGATTGCCTTGGTGGATGAGATAAAGGAGATATGTATTGATGTTGAGACTAAGATGGAGAAATGACCTATCTCAGGGTGGGTCAAAGACAGAATGGTTTGGGGTTTCCAGAGTAATAGTAAGGTTTCATTTAGCGTTTCCTTCTATGCCTATTTTAACAAGAGAGAAAATAGTACTCTCAAGACCGATAAGAAGATTTGGAATAAGCATGGCATACCCAAGGTGAATGCATTTCTTTGGATAGCCTGGAAGCATCATGCTCTTAGTTGGGATAGGGTCTATGGAAAGGAAAGGACCTTCAAGGTGCGTTATGTGTGAAGAAAGTGGCAAGGATAATGATCATTTGTTCATTCATTGTAATTTTACTAGACAGATTTGGATTATTTTCATAGAGAGATGGGGGTTAGAATGGGTAATGCCTATTAACATTTTGAGCCTTTTGGAAAGATGGACTTTAAAGATCAAAAGTCAAGGTCTACAATTTATTTGGAATTTAGCCCTAGCTTTGATTGTTTGGAATGTTTGGCTAGAGAGAAATAGAAGAACGTTTCAAGAATCTGTAAAAAAAGGTGGAAAGAACTTGGGATATGGTTGAAAATGCTATTTGTGAATTAAGGGAAATCCATAAAGATAGGGATTGGATTATTGATTGTAATGAAGGTAGATAGGTGAAGGCTTGGCCAAGATACAAATGGTTGGATCAGGCTTATTCATCTCCTAAGGATATTAGGTCTTGAAATATGTATGGTAGCAAGTGAGCCCTAAATGCATTAAATTCAACTTTGATGGAGCTGCAAAAGACAATCCAGAGAAAGTAGGGGTGGGGGATTCTTCAGGGATCTGGAGAGGCAACAGATAGGTAGACGTCTATTATTATGATTATGGAATTGATACTAATAATATATCTGAGGCCAGGGCTATGCTTTGGGGTTTAATGATTGCAAGAGACAAAGGATGGAAGAAATTATGGGTGGAAGGAGACTCAAAATTGGTGATAGGGGCTATAAAAGGTGGATCAGTTAAGAATTGGAGATTGGAAATGATTATTGAAGCAACCAAGAGCATGATCAACAAGTTTTAAGCAATTCGTTTCTCACATATAGGAAGGAAGGGAAACCAAATTGTAGATTGGGCAACAAATAAGGGAGCTCACCTTCATGATGAGGCTGGGTCTTATATGCTAAATGTTGTTGGAAAGACTTTCCTTCTAAGGCTATCAAGTTGATGCAGTATGATATTAAAGAACACCTGCCCAATTAAGGGTAGTGAATAAAGAGTTTGAGAAGAATTTTTGCAAGACAAGGAGGAGATATTATATGATAAATAGATAGTGCAAAGTGTTAAGGCTAGTTGGTGAATGTAGCTCAAGTGTGTGTATATTCATTTTGTATACAAGCTTCAGCCTTTTTGGCATTATTATAGATAGAGTAGCTAGATGTATTATGCTCCTGTTGATATCTCGTCAGCAATTGATAATATATGTTCTCTGTATGGACACCAAGTTTCTACCCATTTTTGTTGGTTCCTGGACCTAAACCAAGTTATATCAACAAAAAAATTATATTTGATCAATAATGATGATTCATATGAGCAATAACCAATTGAAATATTCAAAGGAGACACTCTGGAAGACCACA